>CM067525.1:3627444-3817444 GCA_034509495.1 Acestrorhynchus altus
CACACACACACAGAGAGAAGGCCATGAGGCCACAGGGTAAAGCTGTAGCCATGACCGGTCCAAACTTTCCTTTCTCCCTGGATCACTAATTCACTCACTCACTCACTCACTCACACACACACACACACACACACACATCAACCCTGGGACTTGACAGCAAGATAAACAAACAGGCTTAAAAACCAACAAATGCTTCTCAAGTGTCTTCATTCACTACCTCATCTTTTTTTTTCTTGCAGTGTGTGTGTGTGTGTGTGTGTATAAACAGAGCCGAGTGTGAACAAGCAGAGCCACTGAACATCTACTTATCAACCAAGAAAGAACAAACAGCACTCAAGAGCAAGAACAAATCACACACACACACACGCACGCACACACACACACACACACACACACACACACACACACACACACACACGGCTGACCAAACAGTGAACTAAATGGACTTAAGGCCCGCATAGCTCAGCTGGTAGAACACTGGCCTTTCTGTTACTGTATCCTCAGTCGTGGCACAAAGGCCGCAGCATATGTTAATCTATGATGTCACACCAGTTTCCTGCCAAAATGCTGCAACAAAACAGGTCAGATCTTCTGAAATGGAAGATCTGACCTAAATGAACCTTCAGTTTGTGATGGGAAAGCCAGCTGAACTGAACCGAGAGTCAACACCATATACACGAAAATGAGAGAGAGAGAGAGAGAGAGAGAGAGAGAGAGAAAGAGAGAGAGGGAGAGAGAGGGGGGGGGGGTGTATGGCACTGATAAGTAAGTGGTTGGAGTTGACGACCCTCCAGCAGTTCTATCTCTTTCCATCACAAACTCTCAGCCAAGGCACGCTGAACTCAGCGCCAGCGCCACACTATCACACCCTCACTGGCCTCTGAAACACTGATACGGCACAAGCCTCTGATACGCAGACCAGCTCTAGAACCAATCACAGCGACTTACTGCAAAAACAGAGCGCTGCGAGCATCCCGACCAATCACAGCTCTGGAACAGATCCTGTGGTTGGTGATGAATCTAGATCTAAGTATTTACTGAATAATTCATAGTGGGTACTGGATGAGTTACAGTGGGTACTGGATGAGTTATAGTGGACAATAAATAATTCATAGTGGATACTGAGTGAGTTATAGTAGGTAATGAATAATTCATAGTGGATACTGAGTGAGTTATAGTAGGTAATGAATAATTCATAGTGGATACTGAGTGAGTTATAGTAGAGTATTGAAGTGCTGGCCCCAACCATACGCGACTCTTTAACTCGTATACGAGGTTTTGTCGTTATCGGCTGTGCTGGCCGAGGGGAAACTGAGGAAATCTTTGTTCTGAAAGCAGATTGGACTGGTGGGTCTCCAGAGACCAGTTGCTTTCATTTTAAACATATTTTCTCACAAATAAGAAAAGGATAGAAAGAGAGAAGGAGAGAAGTCTGGATCCAAATCAATATAATGCAATTTACTGTTGTATTTGGTAGCTATTGATCAGCTGTCAGACACATAAGACTTCACAGCCAACTCTCTCTCTCTCTCTCTCTCTCTCTCTCTCTCTGTTTCTCTATCTTTCTCTCTCTCTCTGTTTCTCTCTCTTTCTCTCTCTCTGTTTCTCTGTCTCTCTCTCTCTCTCTCTCTCTCTCTCTGTTTCTCTCTGCTTCTCTCTCTTTATCTCTCTCTGTTTCTCTCTCTCTCTCTCTCTCTCTCTCTCTCTCTCTCTCCCTCCCTCCCTCCCTCGCTCTCTGCAGAAATGATTTGTCTTCTTCCAAGACAAATAATGGACGTGTTTAGATAGATGGGATGCGGGTCACATGACCACAGGCCAGGAGCCAATCACGTTCCAGCTGCTTTTCAAGGCTGATTTTCTTTGGCAGCTATTGACGCAGAGCATGTGGGAAATATCAAGTAGCTGCAAACACACACGCGCACACACACACACACACACACACACACACACACACACACACACACACACACACACACACACACACACACTGAGCTGAGTGATCTGGGAGTCAGTCAGACTGGATTATGAGATATTAAACACACTATAAAACAGTCATTTTGGGAAAACTTCTCCATCTAAACAAATGAGTCCAGAATGTAACTGATCACATAAACTGTTACTGAAAGCAGTTCAGTATGAACAGACCAAACCTTCGTGGCCTGTAGTATCAACACAAACACAAAGATCGGATCCAACTGGATGGGGACCAGCTGATCTTCAGCATTAAGGGACTCGGATCAGATGGGACCGGGACATCCCTAACTTTTGTGTTCAGTAAAAGGGGGCTGGACGTCTCCAGCGTCGTGATGCTGTTAAAGTTAGTGCTTTATATAATCATCACCATCCGGAACAGCTCGACAAGTGATGAATGGGTTACTGTCCATCTCGCTCTCGCTTTCTCTCGCTCTCTTTCTCTCTTTCACAAACACACCCGGCCGTGAGTGTGACCCACTGCGTCAGTGAAAAACCGCCTGCTGAGTGTGACCCAAATCACAGCCTGACCCACGACACACACTCTGTGTTTCCCTGACAGGGTTAGTGGCCAGGAAGTACGACGCTGAGACTGAGAACAAGTGAGAGGGGGAGTGTTGGTGGAACACACAGACACATACGTAGACAAACACATCAGCACGTCAACAGAACCAACAGAAAGAGTCCACTTTAAACGTCAAATGACAAGTTACAGGAAAATGATCTTCGGAAAGAGACATTTTTGCTTGTGTTGTTTGGGACACTGTAATGGTGGTCGATGGCAACCAGCATGACCCGGAATTCAACTCCGAGCCCATCTAGATTAAGATCATCTGGGATTAATACTGGTTGTTTAGGTCTGTTTTGGACACTTAAGTCTATTATTAGTGAATCTAATATTAGTCACTTTGGTCTGCTGTTAAATACTTCAATCTATTTTTAATCGATCAGTGTTGGGGCTTCGTTACCTGGGTACTTTTTGAAACTGCCACTGTTGGGTCCTTAAGCTGACACTTTTGGGCACTTTCTGCACCAGGGCTGCAGTGTCACGAGTTTCCAAGCATTGATATGTGAAGAGAGGAATTGTATTGTACTGGACAAGTCAATAGTCAGCCAATCACAGTGACTGGTGCAGTGAAACTCCTTGGTGCATGAATTAGAAATAATGTAAAATGGGAATTTAACAGAAAACGTATAGTTTAATTGTCACTTTCAGTAACTGCTTGGTTTGGAAACAAATATGGTTTGGAATTACATAATAAAAATGGACAGAAGCATTGTAAGAGCATTAAAAATCATAGGTTGCTTATATACTTTTATATTTCACAAGCAACCAAAGGGGGACCCTCCCTTCCAGCTCACTGTCCTTTACAATGTCTCCCTTCTGGTAGGTTTAGATCATTAAAGTGTTTTCTTCTGCATTTCCCATGAATAAACACGCAGAAAATTCCGATAAGATTGAAATACGGTTATGTGGAATAAGAGTATGTTTGCAATGGTGTTGTACGTAGATGAGTCCACCAGCTTAGCTGTGCATTAATAAAAAGAAAATAAAAAGAAAGGAGTTTAGTTGGTCCTGGAACGACTTTGATCTTGTACGTCAACATTTACACAGTGATATCTAAGACATTGTAAAGAATTTAAACACACACTGCTCTATCATTTCTGGATCCAACTTCTATTAAAATCTACCACCATCGTTTACCGTCAAATAAAAGTAGCCCTCAGACAGTCAAGGAAGCATAAAAGCCTCCACATTCCTTCACAGAGAAAAGTTCACCCAGCGTGAGCCTTTTTTATTTAAGAAAGAAAGAAAAAAAAAAAAATTGCTAAAAATATTTCCACACAGTCCGTGCCCATGGGAAAAGAGCTTCTCTCACTGGCAGCAGCTCCGGAATGTTCTCCCAGAAGGAAAAAGAGACAGGAAAAATAGGGAGAGAGAGAGAGAGAATTACATAGAGAGAGAGAGAGAGAGAGAGAGAGAGAGAGAGTGTGTCTCATCTGTGACCTACAGTGTCTAAGGCTCCATTCACACCTGGCATTAATATGGATCCTGGTGAATTGATCAGAAGTAGACAACACAAAGTACAGGTGTGAATGGGAACTGATCCCGGCTGAGCTGAGCACACCACACTCACTCGCTTGCCAGGAAGAGTGATGGCATTAATGTGCGCCATGTGCCTCCTCCAATGGAGATGATGTGAGAAAACTGATTACAACCCGTCACAGGAGATGTGTTTAAGATGCTAAGAGAAGAACAGAGAATAGCAGAGAATAGCAGAGAAGAGAAGAGAAGAGAAGAGAAGAGAAGAGAAGAGAAGAGAAGAGAAGAGAAGAGAAGAGAAGAGAAGAAAAAAAGAGAGGATCAGCAGATTAGAAAAGAGCAGATCATAGAAGAGAAGAGCCAACCAGAGCAGAACAGATACAGAGAAGAGCAGAGAAAAGAAGAGCAGGGATGATTAAAGCAGAAGAGAAGTGAAGAGAATAACAGAGAAGAGCAGAAGAGAAGTGAAGAGAGCAGAGGAGAAGAAAAGAGACGAGCAGAAGAGAATAGCAGTTCAGAGAAGAGCAGAGCAGAGAAAAGATGAGTAGAGAAGAGTAAAGCAGAGATGAACAGAGAAGAGGAGAGCAGAAGAGAAGCAAGGAGAAGAACAGAGAAGAGCAGAAGGGAGGTGAAGAGGAGAAGAAAAAAGAAAGCAGAAGAGAAGAGAGGAGCAGAGAAAAGTAAAGCAGAGATGAACAGAGAAGAGAAGAGCAGAATAGAAGAGCAGAAGAGAAGAGTATACCAGAAAAAAGAGGAGATCAGAGGAGCAGATGAGAAAAGAGCAGATCATAGAAGAGAAGAGCCAACCAGAGAGGAGGAGATAAAGAGAAGAGAAGAGAAGAGAAGAGAAGAGAAGAGAAGAGAAAGAGAAGAGAAGAGCGGATGTCTTGCCCTCTGGCTGTGATTAAAGCAGCTCCAGTGCAGCCTATTAGTGTCAGTAGTAGCTGAATGTTGGCCTTCGGCTGACACCGTATTCTCCACCTCCTTGTGGATTTGAAACAAGAAGAAGAACACTGTGCCGACACTCCCTCACACACAGGAGCAGGAGATTTCTGCAGCATTTTAAAGCTGCTTTCTAAGCTCGCAGCCATCTGAGGATGCTCCCAGTACAGAGGTTAATGTTTTCTTCCAGGCCAATTCTGAGCCAGCGTGCAGCGGCGATCCCATTGGACCAAAACTAGATGGAAACACTCCGAGTGTGTTTCTGCTGTTACGCAGGGGGAGCCTGAGACGCAACCAGGGCAGATAAACTGTGCTGGCACTCATCTCTCAGTTCTTCCTTTCCTTCTCACTCTCTTTTGCTGATGATGATGATAATGTGCAGCAGGAGGGAGTGTTTATCAGTGTGTAATCAGTGCTCACTCCATCTCACTTCTCACTCTCAGCTACTTCTCCTACACCAGAATAAGAGATTTTAAATGACTTACAATAATTCATACATACCCCCCAATAAATACTCCCATACATTAAAGCTACAGGTATTATTCCATGTACCATCTCACTCTTATACACTAAAATGGGATATTAGCCCATAAACACTCTCAATAAACACTCCTATGCATTAGCACAGGGGATATTAGTCTATAAACACCCTCAATAGACACTCATACACTATAATTAGACATACTGGTCCATAAACACCCCAAATAACACTTTTATGCATTAGATTAGGAGATACTGGTCCATAAACACCTCGAAAAACACCCTCGTGCATTAGATTAGGAGATACTGGTCCATAAACACCTCGGAAAACACTCTCGTGCATTAGATTAGGAGATACTGGTCCATAAACACCACAATAAACACTCTTACGCATTAGGTTATGAGATACTGGTCCATAAACACCCCACAAAAACACTCTTCCGCATTAGATTAGGAGATACTGGTACATAAACACCTCGAAAAAACACTCTTATGCATTAGGTTATGAGATACTGGTCCATAAACACCCCACAAAATCACTCTTATGCATTAGATTAGGAGATACTGGTCCATAAACACCACAATAAACACTCATACATCTGTCTTACTCTCTCTATCTCTCTCTCTCTCTCTCACACACACACACACACACACACACACACACACACACACACACACACACACACACCATGCTGTCATTTTTGGGGGGTTGGGGCTGTTAATGTGACTTACTATCAATAGGAAACTTGAGCCGATGCACACAGTGGCCCTATTCTAGCATGGATGGATGGAGAGGCAGACACGGAGCTCCTGGTCCACAGCCCTGAGCTGCTCTCTGTACTTCTTCTTGACGTAAGTTAGGACTGAAAAGCTCTGTTCGCCCAAATACGTTGTGGAGAAGGATAGTAGAATTGCAATGGCATTTCCTGAAACTATTAGATACTCCTTCTCCAGTGATATCTAAAACTCGTCCAAATCGATGTCTTGAAATGTGCGATCTTCCCTGTTCTGTGCCAGCTGATCCTGTGCCAGCAGTGGCAAGTCTTTGGAGCTGTTCAGAGCACATGAGCTCCAATCAACACAGACCCAGTCAAACTGGGCAAAAAGGAAATCTCTCATCGATAGTGTCCCGATGCTGGGAGATAAGGTCAGACAGTGTGCTGTTTGAATATTCATTACACAGAGGGAACATATCAAACCGCCCCTGCTCCACAAAGGAGCCAGAGCTTCCATCTAAAGCCACACAGTTTATCAGACGAGGTGAGAAGGTTTTCTTCTCTGCCTTCCACTTTGGCATTCAGGTCGTTGAGATGCTTAAAAACGCATGCGAGTTTCACACCATTGCACATCTACAATAAACTCCATACATGCAGAATCCTTTCTTTGTCAGGAACGTTCAGAGTTCTTCTTTAAACTCAAACAGTTGGTCCAAAACACCCCCCCTTGAAAAGCTCTGATGTTCTGCTCCCGTTTCCTCACACAGAATCAAAAACAGACGGGTCTTTAATGGCCGCCCCTAGATGAAATGGACAATGTCGACCGCACTGTCCAGTACATCTGACAGTCTTTAGGACCAGTGCCTCACTGTGAAGCCCACAGCCCATAACCACCCCAATAAACACTCTTATAGACAAGAACAATACATATTACTCCATAAACACCTCTATACACTAAAATATGAGATATTAGACCATAAACACCACAATACACATTCATATATACTAAGATATGAGATATTAGTCCATATACACCTCAATAAACACTCATATACACTAGAAAAAAGAGGTATTAGTCCATAAACACCTCAATAAACACCCGTATACACTAGAATATGAGATATTAGACCATAAACACCTCAATAAACATGAATATATACTAAGATATGAGATATCATTCCAAAAACACCACAACAAACACTCATACACTAGAAAAAGAGACATTAGACCATAAACACCTCAATAAACACTCCTATACACTAAAATATGAGATATTAGACCATAAACACCTCAATAAACACTCCTATACACTAAAATATGAGATATTAGACCATAAACACCTCAATAAACATGAATATATACTAAAATATGAGATATCATTCCAAAAACACCACAACAAACACTCCTACACACTAGAAAAAGTGATATTAGTCCACAAACATCTCAATAAACACTCTTATACAGTATAGATACAATATAGATATATATTATCACAGATAAAATCTGCATCTCCGTCACTCAGAACTGAGGAGCAGCAATGATATAAACAGGAAACATGGACACGGAGAATTACATAAGGATTAAAAAAGAATCACAGTGTATAATTACACACACTCATCGAAGCTCTATAATGAAGAACAAATGACAGATATAAATCTCCTTCCATCTCTCTCTCTCTCTCTCTCTCTCTCTCTCTCTCTCTCTCTCTCGTGTTCCGTCTCTCTCTTACTCCCAATCCCTCTCCCAATCCCTCTCCCAATCTCCCTTTTCATCCACTACTGTACGTAAAACCATTAAGAACATTTCCCAAGTGCCTGGTTTAAAAACAGATTATGATACTAATCACCACTTCAGAAATTTCTCCCAGCAAGGGCAAATCTTTTGCTGTCGTCGATAATACCACCACACCAGAAACTGGGACATATTTCACTGGTAAACATGGGAAAACGTATTAAAGGAGAGAAAAACTCTGTAAACACACACCAACATCTTAGTCCAGTCGTTCAGCTGTCATGCTATTTTGGATGACGTGCTCTTCAAAAACAGCTCAATCTCTCGGCCGGTATGCCTTGTTGATTAACCTGTCCAAGCTGGTCAACCAGCTGCTCATGCTGACCAGCATGACCATGCTATTCAAGCAGCACGACCAGCATCTCTAAGCACTGGTTGAAAAGCATGGTCAGCAGGTCAAGACTGACCAAACTGGTCGACCAGCAAGATCAGCATCACAAAGCTTGCTGATCAACATGAGCAGCGTCTCAAAACTGGTCGACTAGACTGACCAGCATGACTATACTAGTGGACCGGCATGACCAGCATCACAAAGCTGGTCGGCCAGACTGACCAGCATAACAAATCTGGTTGCACCACAACAAGCAGGTCCAGCATCACTGGGCTGGATGACCAGCATATGCAGCATGACAAAGCTGAACAACGTTCATGACCAGAATCACCAAGCTGGTTGACCAAACAGACCAGCACCAGCATGATTAACATGACCATTCTGGATGACCAGCTTGATTAAGCATGACCAAACTCAAATGAAACACTATGCTGGTCAGGGAATGTTTCCACCAACATGAGCTGCTGTAGTAATGTTGTATCAACTACAGTGCTGATGTAGTTTTAAACCCTGCGTGACACAATGTAATCTATACGTACGTTCGTCACGTCGTTAAAAACACCAATGGCCACTTACGTTTGACCGTCACTTGTCTTTCCAGGGTGAGAAACCACACAAACAAGTCTATTTGAGATTGCTTCACAACTCAACGTGGGTTGGACTCGCTCCCTCAGAGAAAGGCATCTCCATCTGTTAAGAGATTCAGCTCTGGGCGAAGGAGATCTGAGAGCAGAAGTTAGAATGGAGACGTTGACAAGAAAAGAGGAGACAGGGTGGCAGCTGGGCTAAAAGCTTGTGTTTTCATGAAATAGTAACGAATCCTCTTGCGCATCGTACTGGGCAACCACACACATTCACACGCACTGCACAAACTTCAGTTTACAGTTGGAATGTGGATAAACTTTCACTGTTTGCCAAAAAAAAAGCACTTTTGCCAAGTTTTAAGTCCCATATTTCACGCTAGTTATGCCAGCTGAAACTTTAGAAGTTGTAGCGTTATGCAAGCATAACGCTGCATTATGTAAGAACTGGCATCCCTTGCTCCTGGGCTCCTCCTACACGCTCTACACATGCATTTGTGGACAAGCTGCTACAGAACCATCACTGAAAGTCTGATTAAACACTAAATTATGGCATAAAATGGTGTAAAATTGGTCCTGCATTGTCCTATAAAAAGACCCTCAGTGGCTACTTTTGGGTTGTGTACCTCACTGTGAGAGATCATTGCTAGATGAGCCACTACGACAGGGTCAGACTTGGAGAGAGGACACATCGTTGGACTTAGAGAACCAATAACCAAGTCACGTCGCCTTCCTTTAAAAAAAACTGGACTGCAATGGACTGGAAGCATATCACCACTGCGACGATTCCAGGGTCTGTTTGGGATCCAAAAACAGCCTTGCGCTTCAATCCTGCCTTTGTTGTGGAGCAGTACAGTCTCCTGCTGGCGAGATGATCTGGGGGTGATCACACACAGCAGTTGGTCACCCCAGTAGTGATACGAGAGACACCAATGGCTCAGCGATGTGTGTTGGACATCCTGCGCCCACGTGTTGCCTCTCACGGCAGGACGTCCAACTGGAATCTTCTGCACAATGAAGCTCCCACATGGGTTTCCCAGGAATGTCTCTCTCAGACTGCAACACCTCCTTGGCCTGCCTGGCTGCCCAATTTATCCGGGCATTAATGGGAACAGCTGGCAACCTATGAGTGTGCAGGATCTACAGGCCCAGCTTCAGGGTAAATGTGCCGCAGGATGCCATATGGAACCTGTACGCCTCCACGCCCAACCGTATCTCATCTCATGAACTCACTCTTTCACTCCAACACTGTAATCACTTAAATATATGATCATTACGTCCCCACACAGAGAGATCCCGTCCATTCTGCTCCTTCTTGTTGCATTATTGTTTTGTCAATGAGTGTAAACCAGTTCAACGACGGTTCAATCTCCTGAGAGAAGCAATTCAGTGACCAAAGATGATAAACAGAACATCAACATCTTTCTTGACTGTCATTTAAAGAGACTTGGGCTGAAAATGACACTCGCAAAACCTCCCCAGGGAGTCGGGGAAATGACCTCCTGGGGGATTCTTGGAAATGGTGCCCATTGAGGATGAGGGCAGACAAGATGGCAGGAGAGTCCGTGCCTTCCTGTGTGTGTATGAGTGTGAATATGTGCGTGTGTGTGTGCGTGTGTGTGTGTTGGCACAATCTTTCATAATGCCACAGCAATGTCATAGTGCCAGTACAGATGGTTGCTCTGGGCATGGATGCAAGAGAGAGAATGCGTGAGAGAGAGAGAGAGAGAGAGAGAGAGAGAGAGAGAGAGAGAGAGAGAGAGAGAGAGAATTGTTGGCACTGGCTCTAACTTAACATGACAGCATCTATGAGCTTCACAAGAAGTGAAAGAGACAAGCTCTCAGCCCTAAAACTCCAGCGACAGCACTTTTAAGTTTTTAAATGAAGGGTCAAGATGGTCAAACCCAAGGAAAATCTGTTATAATGTTTGGCTTTATGATGAGCCACAGACGGAGAACTTCACAGAACCAATCAGTACGGCTGGAGGAGGATATTCCACACAATCTCAATACACACGTCAAGCTAACTCTGTTTAAGCTTCAGTGTTGAGACATATCCAGAGGGTGAAAAAGGCACCGGAGTGTGGAGGCACTTGAAGGAATATATTCATACTTACAGAGAAGCTCGACTGAAAAAAGTAGCAGAGATCTCCACCAAACACCATCGATCTCCATAAAACACCATCATTCTCCACTCAAACACCATCATTCTCCACTCAAACACCATCATTCTACACTCAAACACCACCGTTCTCCATAAAACACCATCATCTTCCATTAAACACCATCATTCTACACTCAAACACTACCATTCTCCATAAAACACCATCATTCTCCAGTCAAACACCATCATTCTCCACTCAAACATCATCAATCTCCATCAAACACCACCATTATCCATAAAACACCATCATCTTCCATTAGATACCATCATTCTCCACTCAAACACCATCATTCTACACTCAAACATCATCAATCTCCATCAAACACCACCATTCTCCATAAAGCACCATCATCTTCCATAAAACACCATCATCTTCCATTAAACACCATCATTCTCCACTCAAACACCATCATTCCACAATTTTGAGTCTGAATAATGTCCCAGAGCAGGAATCCGCCTGATTTATCGAACAGTAAATCAACTCGGGTTTGCTGGTGTTTGTTTGGTCGGTGTGGGAAAGGACTTAAAAGCAGCCGCGAACTCAGAAGAACTCTAATCCTTGCTGCAGGCCACACAGTCCTCACCCCCTGTCGCTTTAAAAGGACACAGTGAGGGTCAGGAGATTACACACACATCTGAAGTGGCCCCACTTTATGGCCCGAGGAAATCTGGAATCAAACAGTTGTGAATCAACAGACCGCTGCTGTTGCTGCACTTGGAGGAGCAGTCAAAAGTTTGGGGACATTTCAGAATATATATATCGGGAGGCCAGGAAGTGCAGAATCGGAAAAATCGGGTCACCCGTCCTCAAAACGCCAATAACTAATGCCTAATTGATAACTGGGGGTAAAATTGATCACGTTAGCTCTCTTCAAGGATAAGGCCAGCAAACAGTTCTGCTTCCTAATGGCCCAAAGAAACACTTGGGTGTCCCTAATAAAACAAACATGTTGGAAAGTTCAAACCAGTAACAATAAAGCAGCTGGGGAACTTTAATGGAAACATGCTGGAACATTCATTGGAATCCTCCCCTTCTGACACACAAACCAGAAGCTCTTTGTCACCCAACGCCGTTCGTTGAGACAAGGTTTTTGAGCAACGAGCAAGACTGGCGCAGTGTCCAGCTGCCATCCCTGCCTTGCACCTAAAGATTCCAGGTAGGTTCCAGACCATTTCTTGACCAGATCAATACACTGTCCAGGTACTTTCCACCAGCTGGAACAATCGCTCCTGACACCTTCTATTATCATCCTTCTTTACCGGCCCTACATGGACTGAAACCCCCTGATTTTGGCCTGGAGGACAGAGCAGGGAGACACTGTGAGGACAGCTCTGCTCGCTGTGCTCTCATAAGCAAATGAGGCTTTTTGTTTCGATGGGAATTTAAATAGCCGCGGCTATAATGAGCTTGTCGTTTCTCTTTTTGTATTTTTCCCTGTTCCTCCAAAGGAGTCCACCCTCGTTCCAGGAGAAAACAGGACCTACTGTGGAGGCGAGGAAGTCACTGTGGAATATGAAAACCACAAAGCAGAAAAAAAGACTTTACAGAGACCAAACAGAACACACTGATCTCTCTCTCTCTCTCTCTCTCTCTCTCTCTCTCTCTCTCTCTCTCTCTCTCACATGCAGAGAGAAATTGATGACACCTTTAGAAATAAATACAATGAAGAAAATGTGAGGAATGAAAGTCAGAAAATGACCATTTATTTTCCAGACACTTTATAAATTATTCCATAATTATAATCCTTGTAAACACTGCTGAGTTGTGTATTTCCAAATACAGGGCATGTTCTTTCAAGAGAAAATAAAAGGGATTGGGAATATTTACAGTGCAAACCTGACCAGGGCACTGAGGTTAAATAAAAAGTGTTTATTAATTGTAATGAAGACTAAATACTGAATTAATTAAGAATATGAATAATTCCTCATATCATTATTAATAAAGTAATTCTCATTCTGATGATACTGATTTGAGGTCATTTCGTCAAGCCCTATAAAGTATAACATAAGCTTCTTCAGCAGGTTAAAGTGCACGTCACTCCTTTTTGGATCAGGGTTGGAGGGTATGGAGTCGACCAGGAATCAAGGACGGAATGCAGCCTGGACAGGGGCACCGTCCATCATTGGCTACCACACACACACCCACCGTCTCACTTAGATCTAGAGGTGATTTAACAAAGCCAGCTTACCGACGGTGGATCTCGTGAAATGGTTCTATATCCTAAGAAGAACAGCTTGTTACGAGTCAAAACCCTTTGGGAATACACCATAAATAAGTTTACACCATATTCGTGTGTGTGTGTGTGTGTGGAATGTTCCTGTAGGCGACACCATCTGCTGCCTGCGTGCCTCCACAGGAACACACACCAGCATCGGACACGCACTGGTCATGGAACACACACAGGCCTGGTAACACACTCCAGCAATGGGCACATTCTAGCCTTAGAACACACACTAACGACGCAACTCACGCTATTCATAGAACACACACCTGCCTCCGACACATGGAAGAGCAGCCAGTACATTACAGTGGGAAATTACCAGTGGTGTAAGACATTACAGATAACCAGGCACACAACAGAGAACCATAGTGGAGATGGAGATACAAGTGTTTTGCGTGACAAGTCGAATCTTTCAGATATTCAAATATGTAGTGGTCTGATTGGACACTGGCCCTATTTAAAGGCTCTCAGAGGCTACTTTTGGGTAGTATACCTCTTGATGTGAGACATTTTCCCACTTGACACACACGGACTGAGAGAATCGGGGTGGTCATTAAGACAAACTGCCCACTATCTAGACGGTTCAGACCAAGCTCTGTCATCTTCGCCCGCAGGGTGTCGGGAACGAGAAACCTGGTCTGCTATCCAGGTTCTGTTTGGGATCTGACGTTGCTCTGGTTTGAGTATGGAGGCCTTGTGCTGAGGGCTTTAATCCTGCCTTTGCTGTGAAGCGACCCACTGCCCACTGCCCACACAGTGGGCACTGATGATCTGGTGAGCCATTGCATACGACAGTCGGTCACCCCTAGTGGTGATAAGAGGGACATTAACAGCTCAGCGATAGGTGCAGGACATCCTGCAGGACTTTCCAACACTTTCAATCATGAATGTAAATGACCAGCTTCAGCAACCAATGAGTGTGCAGGACCTACATGCACATCTGGAACATCTGTGGATAAATGCTCTGCAGGATGCTGTACGGAACCTGTCTGCCTCTCCGTGTCCAACCGTATCTCATCTTGTATCCAGGACAGAGGCCCAACAGGGAACTCGAGCCTCCTTTCATTTGCAGTTTTCCCCAATAAACTCATCCTTTCTTACCTACATCATCATTACATTCACACATCAACAACACGTTCTCGGTGCATTTTCCCGTAAAATCCAAGAAATCTGCTGGCAGAATGTTTCAGGTATGGTCACGTCTCTCATGCAATATTTCCAATATTTCCAGAGACAGAAGAAGACAACAGACATCTCATATCCTGCTCTCTCTCTCTCTCTCTCTCTCTCTCTCTCAGTGCAGCAGCTTTAGCAGCAATATTGATGTCACTCAGCGCAGGCCAAATGAACAGTGGCCATATTTCATTTCCCCTTTCCCCTGCAGGAAAGCGTCCAGCAGCTCTGATATCCACATGCTGCGAAATGCAGAATCACGATATAGGGCCTTTTGTTTGCACCATGCATGCATAACTGTGTGTGTGTGTGTGTGTGTGTGCATGTGTGTGTGTGTGTGTGTAATGCGATGAGCATAAATCATATTCTGACCTATTTGGAAGCCCTGAGTTAAGCACTAACCCGGCTATATCTCACTTTAGAGGCTGGCAGGCTGAAGCACTCTGCTTGAAATAATACGCCTGCAACACGATAGCAGGCCTGCAGCCCCAACGTCTGAAATTCTTCAGATGACGAGTTATACAACACCTCACTCTCTCCCTTTCTGGCTCTCTCACTCCTTCGCTCTCTCACTGACATCATGCTAAAGCTGGCTGAGAATCAGTCATTCTGATTATGATCGTATTGATTAGTGTATTGATGATATTTGAGCAACTCCTCGATCGGGATGCGATGCATCCGCGTGTACACCACAGTCAGAACAGACAGACTGAGGTGGCGAATCAGTTAAATAGAGGAATCAGACACATGTTGTTCATATGTATTACATAACTCAGAATCCATGGTCTCATCACGGTCTCATGCGTGAGCAATCCCAGCTCGGAAATTCTAAAATCCCTCATTTGCAACTGAATTAAATCCCGGTTTAAATGCCGGAGCAGCCATGTTTACTGCTCTGTCCAAGTGTGCATGCTCAACCTGCATCCAGACTAACTGGTAAGAGGGGGCAGAGCTGATGGCACCACTGACTAAATGACAAGAGAGGGGCTGTTTGCAAATTTCACAATAAAAGTCCTCAGAAGGGATTATACTGATACATACATAAATAAAAAAAAAAGAATTACGTTTTATTTGGAAACACTGTCAAGTATTTTGAGACATGTGTTATTATAAATATTGTCTAATCATAATAATCTAATCATTATCATTTTTCAGCTCATAGACACCCTGGATGATCAATTTCCAACAGGATTTCTGGATATAAAGCACAAAAAATAAATAAGTAAATACGTAAATAAATAAAAACATGGGCGACTGTCTTCTATAAATACTTTTCCAATTTTGGGGTGAATAAAAGCACGTGAAACTATGCAAACATCCCACAACACTTGCCTAGGGTTGGATACAATGGTTGGAGATAACGTACTCGGTGACAGAGCCCGTATACAAGCCAACAGCGGCACATTTCTTAAAGGAAAGCCTGAATGGGCTTGATCACGCTAATGGTATGTTCTGTGTGGGTGAGATCATCTTTCATGTGGCATCAAGTCATGAAGGACTGCTGTGTCATATGGAAATTGAACTTCCATTCAAAACCTGTGAATCCATTCAGGGTGACTCTCTCCCACCAGTCTTTACTGTGGTGGGACAGGCGTCCGGCTCGCATGCGGGACATGACGTGGCTCCACTTCTTTAATAAGTGGATGTGAGTCTCCCATCAATTTAAAGCATTTAAAACAAATAAATAAAGCAAGCTCAGGTCACACACTGCAGCTCCTCTTACTCCGACTGGGCTCATAGGATGCTTGTCGTCATGGTAACATGTATATGAAGTGGTGTTCTACGCATGACACGTCCAACGAAGATTAAAAAATAATAAAATAGTATTTAAAGCTGTTTCTCTTTGTCTTCTTAATTATCGTCCCTATAATTCCAATACGTCCCCCCCACACTGCTCAGATCCACACCAGCCCGAGCTCTCCTCCTCTTCTCCTCCACTGAACAGACAGATCTGACTGAAAGGCCGCTCCCACACTCTTCATCCGGCATTTCTGACACGCAGGGGTTATTCGGGATTATTCCAGCCCTATCCTTACACCGCTTTATAATCTGACTGTAATCCATGAAAATAAACTGCAGGCTGGGGTTGAAAGGGAATGAACAGGGGAAGGTGGTTGGGGGTGGGAGTGATGGGGGTTCTAGTTTTAAAACATTTCTCCCTTGAATGCTCCCTATAAATACACCCCCCCATCCTCCCATCAACCCACCCCCCCCACCCCGGGTCACCCGAGACGTATTTCCCCTCTTTGTAACTAAACATAAACAGGACTGTGTGTGTGTGAATGTGTGAGTGTGTGAGTGGGTAATGGCAGCCAGACTGATGCAACAGTGTGAAAATGCTATAACCCCCAGCCACCCCCCCCTGCCCCGCCACCCCCCACTCAGTCCTGACATATACATGAAAAAATGGTGTGTCATTCTTTCTCCCACACTTTTCCACACTTCTGGAGAAGAGAAAGAGTGAGGATCACCTGTCATCATAAAACACCCTCCACTGGGCATGTGTGTGCGTGTGTGTGTGTGTGTGTGTGTGTGTGTGCTTCTTTATATACTCTATATAGTAGGAGTTGGATATGTGATGGGGTGGTGATCATCCAACATTCTAACCTCTGTCACTGAATGCAATCAAATCCTCACGGCAATGCTCTACAAGCTAGTAAAAAAAAAGGCTCCCATGGGCAGTAGAACAAAAATCCAAGCCTCAATCAATACCTCAAGCCTCCTTTCACCCTGATCTTCAATGATCAGGACCCCACAGGACCACCACAGAGCAGCTATTATGTGGGTGGAGGGTCATTCTCTTCACTGCAGTCACACTGACATGGCGATGGTGTGTCAGTGTGTGTTGATCCGGTCCGAATGGATCAGACACAGCAGTGCTGCTGGAGTGTTTAAACACTGGGTGATATTAAAGAATACACTCGTTAATACCCTTGATTTCAGATGCAAAAAGGAAATGAGCTGGCGTCCCAATACTTTTGTCCACATATATGAATGTGAGTGTTTCTATCAGCAGAGTGAGAGACGCTCCTTTCCAGAACCCTTCCAAAACCATCAGTCTCCCCAACAACTACCACTAATAACAGGCCTGTCTGAAACCAGTGTGTGACTGTGTAGGGCTTTGGTTTGTGTGTGTGTGTGTGTGTGTGTGTGTGTGTGTGTGTGGGTCTGTGTGTGTGTGAGCTCAACATCTAAAAAATGTGGGGCCTGGTATGGATTATTATTAAATTGCAGACCCAAAGAAGGGCATGGAATCTGTGTGTCTGCCCATGGCTGAGTGTGTGTGTGTGTGTGTGTGTGTGTGTGTGTGTGTGTGTGTGTGTGTGTGTGTGTGTGTGTGTGTGTGTGTGAGAGAGCATATGAGTGCGCATGCCTGTCCTTGGGGAGTATTTACTCAGCTAGTGAAGTGATTGGCCTCAAACTGTTTTCCAGTCTCTCGGGTCAAATACAGTCTCTGTGGCTTTACTGAGGACAACTCTCTCTCGCGCACACTCTCACACTCTCCCTCTCACATGCTCGCTTTCCCCCTCCTCCTCCTCCTCCCCCACTCTCTTCCTCTCTCAGTCACCCATCTCTCCCTCTCCCTCTCTCTTTCTCTTTCTCTCTCCCTCTCTCTCTCTCTCTCTGTCTGTGTCTCTCGCGCTCACTCTCGCGCGCTCTCTCAGCAGGTAGTCTAATTGGTCCTGAAGAGTTTGTATTGATGAAAAACACTCCTGTTTCATGCTGTTCCCCAGGGGGCTCTATCACTGTAGTTGTGCAGCGAAAGACCATAACTAAACACTTCCGCGACACACACACACACACACACACACACACACACACACACACACACACACACACACACACACAAATACACATGTACACGCACACAAATGGACTTGAGAGCAACCACTTTTTTGTAACTCTCTCATAAACCCCCCTCGCGTCTTTTTGTCTCAGCACACAGATTATACACCTTTAATCTCACGTCCACCAATCAGCCATATCATTAAAACCACTTATTTATTATTATCTAGGTCCCCCTTGGGCCACTACAACAGACCTGACCATTCGAGACATGGACAAGATCTCGTCTCTGGACCCCACAGGACCACCACAGAGCAGGGATTACGTGGGTGGTGGGTCATTCCCAGCACTGCAGTCGCACACGGTGTGTGTTCCACTGGTATGAGCGAATCAGATGCTGCAGTGCTGCTGGAGTTTTTAAACCACTCAGTGTAACCACTATACTGAGAACGGTCCAGTGAGCACAGACGAAGGACTGTGCAGAAACAGATGAGCTTCTGTCTCTGACTTTACATCTACAAGGTGGAGACACTCGGTACGAGTGTCTCATAGAGTGGACAGTGAGTGGACACAGTGTTTAAACACTCCAGCAGCACCGCTGTGTCTGATCCACTCGTACCAGAAACACACTAACACACCACCACGTCAGTGTGACTGCAGTGCTGAGAATGACCCACCACCCACATAACAGCTGCTCTGTGGTGGTCCTGTGGGGTCCTGACCGTTGAAGATGAGGCTTGAGTCATCTTGAGATTCGTGTAACAAGCAGTTTATAGATACTTGAGTAAATTATTCAGGGGATGTGGATGAGTTATGAAGGTCCGATGAAGTGTTTGAATAATGTGTGAGCTTTGTGTTTTATGTTGTATAGAACATAATACTCTCACTGCTGCAATATTAATGTGTCATTCTCTCTCTCTCTCTCTCTCTGACACACACACACACACACACACACACACACACACACACACACACACACACACACACACACAGACACACACACACACTGCGGAAAAGCATTTTGAAAGCTGTCAAAGTGTAATTGAAATTCCATCACTCGGGTGAGTGCGGTTGTGGCTTAATTTGATAAAGGAGGTGGACATGAATTCACAGCAGTGCTTCTATTTGCCCTTATTTCCTTATTCAGCCAATTATACAAGCCACTACACACACACACACACACACACACACACACACACACACACACACACACCCACATACATACACACACGCCCCTCTTGCATCAAGGAATTCCTCCGTTCGGGCACACTCGATGGATGTGTTCCCTGCCATTTTACTTGTCGCTCCTGCTATTCCCACAGATTTTACACGGGGATGCAAATCTGGGAATTTTGAGGGCCCGTCGCCATGTGTGATCACTAGAATTGCCATCTTGGAATACTGGGACAGGAATGTCGATGGCTACTACAATCATTAAGTAACCCTACATGAAATACCACTACCAACACTCACAGCCTGTTTTTCCACTGTGATCCCCCACAGCTCCTCATCCCAATCCCCTTCATTTTCCCTACATTCCACTATCCATCTCTCCATTTCTCTTTCCATCCACAAATGGCTACAGGCAATTGGCGCCCCTCACACAGGCTGAAACGCGACACCACACACAGTCTAACAGCTGAGAGAGAGAGAGTGAGAGAGAGAGAGAGAGAGAGAGGGAGAGAGAGAGAGAGAGAGAGAGAGAGAGAGAGATACATTCTACTACTAAACAATGCGAGGAAAATGAGCAATACATAAGAGGAGGAAGACAATATCTGTCTCCCATTAACACATGTAATCACAAAGACAATAGGAAGAAAGCTGAAAGAGACAGAGGGAGCAAACGGAGGTGAACTGAATTGAAAGAGGAGGTTAATTCAAATTAATTAAAAGCCATTTGAGAAGAGTGACGAAAAGAGCCGAGAAAAGAGACGGAGAGAACCCTTCACCTCTTTTGTTCTATCTCCTGTTAAGAGCAGAGAAGGAAATAAGGAGACGAGGCGAGACATGAAGACAAGAGACGTGGGAAAAGAGACAAAGAAGAGAAGCAATGAGACAAGAGACGAGACAGGAAGAGAAAAGAAGAGACGAGATAAGAAGGGATGAGATGAGACAAATCCAGACCAGACGAGAAGAGAACAGAAGATACACTATATGTCCTTTGTCCTTCTAATGAATGCATTTATCTACTTTAGGTTGCACCCACTGCTGACATGAGTTGCAAATGCACACACACACACACACACACACACACACACACACACACACACACACACACACTCACATACAGAGCATGTCTAGTCCCTGTAGAGAAGCACTGAGGAGGTATCCTGATAGGTTATAGTGTAAGAGAGGAGACAAAAGGGAAAACAGAGGGGAGCAGAGGAGAGGAATAAAGAGGTCATTACTGGTCTATTGTGGTGTCCTCTGTTCAGTGCTGTGTAGAACCCTGCTGCTTTCATACGTTCTCCAGTAAAAATGTTTTTTATGAAGCGGAACCTCTCGCTGTTTCCGCTCTAATCAACACGACCTCTACAGCCTCAGAACAGCTGCAGCAGAGTCGGACTTAACACTGACCTCCGATCAGCTCAGATACAATGTACTGTCCGGAATCAGGTGAAGACAACTGATCCAGGATCAGAGCCAGTCTGGATCACTGTCTATAAACAGCAATGATTACAGAGAGAGAGAGAGAGAGAGAGAGAAAGAGAGAGAGAGTTCAGTTCTCTCTCTCTCTCTCTCTCTCTCTCTCTCTCTCTCTCTCTCCTTCTGCTTGTCCTAAGGACTAACTCTTGATCCTCCATTCATGTACCGGAGGCCGCAGCCCTCACATTCCACAACACTGAGTCACGCCTCCACAAATATTCTACAAATAGTTTTAACATTGCCTGTCTCTCTCTCTCGCTCTCTCTCTCTCTCATTTTTCATTTTTCCACCCTTTTTCGTCGGCACACTGACTCACTTGACTTTGTGGGTCTGTATGTGTGAGGCCAGCAGTGTTTTAACTCAAACGTGCACTATTCTGGTATCACGTTAATGCCAACATGTCTTCGGGTTACTGGTTATTATATATATTTTATATATATGGGACAGTTCTTAAGTGGGCCGTCGGGGACATGCGAGACATCCACCACTCGGCTCATCTGTGGGTTATCACAGTTGGTTAGTGGAGACTACACTGTACAAATCCGTGAAAATGAAAGTAAAACAGCCATAGACATGCACACTGAAGAGAAGGTAGCCTGGGGGTAAAGACCACACATATGCAAATAGATGATTCCAGGAGCCAATAGGAAAGGAGTTTTAATTCGATATGTTTAATTCGATATTCCACTCTAGGTGTGCAATGTGCTGTTGTATCTATACTGTTTACGTTACTGTCATACTGTGAAGCTGCACATTGAACAGCACTATTTGTTCGTAACAGTCTCACATTAACGTTGTGTTTTCTTCAGAACGCGACATTTTCTGCTCTCGCAAGCTGGCCGGACATGCAGGAGAAAGCTACGCGAGTGCAAATGCTTCAGTAATAGAAACACACTTCCTTTTATTGTACATATTGTAATAGGGTTGATTAAAAAAATCATATTCAATATAGAAGCCTGTTCAGATCATGTATAAGAACCTATAAACCTGTACGACGAACTGCTGTAGTGTTTCACGTCGTTAACAGCCGCGTTTCGGGAAGAGTGGAAGATGAAGCGGGTCCCGAAAAGTGAGTCGTGCGGAGTTGAGTAGTGTAGATTCCAGAGGAAAAGCACCATTACGGTGGTGAAGCATATGGGAAAAGTGCTTTTCACACTCTTAGCTGATAACAGCCACCCCCCCCACCCCACCCCAATACTGTGCTCTCTCTCCTCCAACCCTCTCTTTCAAATCACTCTCTCTTTATCACTACCCTACTCTGAGTCTCATTTCCTCTCTTTCCTCTTTTAGACGTTTATTCTCTCTCTCTCTCTCTCTCTCTCTCTCACTCTCTCTCTCTCCCTCTCTCTCTCTCTCTCATTCTCTGTAATGACCCTCTCTCCAAGCCCATAGTTGAAACACTCCCTATTTTCACAGCAGGCTGTAACAGTACCACCTCCACACACACACACACACACACACACACACACACACACACACACACACACACACACACACACACTTGGCAGTAACAGCCCTACACCATGCAAACTATGCAGCAGTAATGAAGTGCTATTCATAACTGTTCACAGTATTTTCACACCTGACCTCAGCAACAGCCAATCAAAATCTACAGGTTAATGAGCTCATGCATATTAATGACCCAGAAGGCACCTGTTCGGGAGGTCAAATGGAGCAGAGTATCTCAAAATCAGAGCCTCGGACTCAACAGAGAGGCATTGTTTCACTAATCAGCCAAAACAATATGACCACCTCCTTGTTTCTACACTCACTGTCCATCTTAGCTCCTCTGACCACACAGGAGCACTTTGTAGATCTATAATCACAGACTGTAGTTCATCTGTTTCTCTGCAGACTTTATCCTCCTCCTTTCACCCTGATCTTCAATGATCAGGACCCCACAGGACCACCACAGAGCAGATATTATGTGGGTGGTGGGTCATTCTCAGCACTGCAGTCACACTGACATGGTGGTGGTGTGTTAGTGTGTGTTGCTCTGGTACGAGTGGATCAGACACAGCAGGTAAGTCCAGTGAGAAGCCTGGTGTGAGTGGGAATAACCCCCAGTGGTACTGGACAGATGAACACTGGGTGAACAGCCTTGCCAGTATGGACTTTACTGGCCCACTTTGCTCATGTGTGTGACACTGAGATCCACTGGGAAGCGCTTTCCTGCCAAGATGCTTTAGTTGATCTGGGATCAGTTTTAAAGGCCATCAATAGTAACACGAGTGCTTATCCTGATCACACACACGCACGCAGGCACATACACACACTCGCACCCACTCACTCACACACACACACACACACATACTCAATCCAGGTTTGGTTCATGTTCTCGTCTTCAGCCAGATGTTTTTTGCCGAGTCGCAGCAGCTGAATTGGAAATCGAAGGCGTTTCCACAACGTTAATTGTTTGGATGTCCGATTGAGGAGCTGAGAAGGAACACACACACACACACACACACACACACACACACGACAGGACACAGGAACAATTTGGGGCCAGTGGACTGGAAGTGCTGACGGAATGCAAAATGAAGAATGCTCCACTGTGCTACACGCACACACACACACACACACACACACACACACACACACACACACACACACACAACATTAAATCCGAGCACTTAGGGTCCCATTTTCAACACCTCTACCGTTCGCCCACTTTATTGACCTATAAGCTTTGACCCACACCCTCTGCTGATCATAGAGAGAGAGAGAGAGAGAGAGAGAGAGAGAGAGAGAGAGAGAGAGAGAGAGAGATGGTATTGAACTGCTCATCTTCTCTCTCTTTCACACAAACTTTCAGTGCAATGCCATCTATAAACTATTGTTCTCACTTTCTCTCCATGTCTCTCTCTCTCTCTCTCTCTCTCTCTCTCTCTCTCTCTCTCAGTAAAAGTAAATCCTGCTTGATGTGTCTTCAGGTTTGTGCCCCCTACTGAAGACGAGAAGAGGCAGAAGAGGAATGAGAGAAAAGATCTGCAACACTTTATAGACATAATAATAATAATAATAATAATAATAATAATAATAATAATAATAATAATAATAATAATAATAATAAAATAATAATAATAATAATAATGATGATGATAATAATGATGATGATAATAATGACCCTACATTGTAATTTACCAGGTGGTTCATCAGTCCAGAACCAAGCAAAACCAATTTCCATTGTTACGCACTATACTCTAGGACTGCTGGTCAACACACACAGACAGTGGCCCGACACGCTGTCCATCGTACACTGTCCACCCAGAAGCGTGAGAAAAAAAGCAGCACCAGGAGGAAAGACCTCTCTCTCTCTCTATTCTATCTTTCTATCTCTCTCTCTCACACACTGACATCCACACACAAGAGTTTAGAACCACACAAAACAGCAGCCTGAAAGCTCTGAGAGAGAGAGAGAGAGAGAGAGAGAGAGAGAGAAACTTATAGACTTACAGATAGAGGGAGTGATAAAAAAGGACATATAAAAAAATAGGGGAAAAGACAGTGAACTGACAGAAGTGATAGACAGAAGTGGATAAAGAGAACGATGTACAGAAGTACAGACAGACAATAGAGACTCACAGACGGACCTTGAGAGGCGTAAGTGGATATGCAGGGAAAGAGAGTGGGAGTATAAACGGTATGGTAGAAATATACTGGCTAAACTGGGACAGAGAAGAAAGAAAGAAAGAAGTGAGGATAATAGAGAAGGAGTGATGGACGATAAATGCACAGACAGGTATGAGCAGGGAATTAAAAAGAGATAGACGGATGGAGAGTGAGGGAGGACCAGGCATGGGTATTTTTTGGATAGGAAAGAATAGATGCGGATAGTTAGGTGCCTGGATGGGATGGAGAGGAAGGAGTGGTGAAGGAAGAAAGATGTGAATGGACGACAGAGGAGAAGGGCTGAGAAGGAGAAGTAGTTACATGGGTGAACGGAGAAGGACTGCTGGTGGAGGGCAAGGATGGATAGAGGTATGGGTGGACAGGGAAGAAAAAATGAGAGCGTAGGAGAAGGATGGGGCCGTGGGGCGGAGTGGAAAGAAGACCCGAAAGAAGTGATCAAGAACGAGAAGGCTGGAAGGTGGCGGTGGGAAGAACGGAGGGAAGGAATGACAGAGAAAAGGCAGGACAGGAGGAGGTATAGATGGATGAACTGGAGGGAACGAAGAGGCGGTGAAGAAGGACAGAAAAAGTGGTGTGGATGGATAGAGCAGGGATGGTGGCGGTGGAGAAGGACAGATGGACAGATGAAGAGAGAGAGAGAGACATAGAGCTGCTCAGAAGGTAGTAGTAGTTGCTCCTCACCCAGCATCGCTGCTGTGGAGCCAGTGGCCAGACGCGCCTTTCCTCCAGCTCCTCCTGCTCTAAGATCCACACAGCGACGCAGCATCCCCACGTCCCCGACCTGCGTCCCCCCACCCACACCTACACCCGCACCTGTCCTACACCCACACCTGTCCTATACCCACACCCACACCTGTCCTATACACACACCTACACCCACCCTCCACCCACACCTGTCCTCCACCCGCAGATGTCCTACACCTCACCCTGTCCCACACCCACACCTGTCCTAAACCCGCAGCTGTCCTCCTCCCGCAGCTGTCCCCGCGTCCTCCCGGCGGCGGCTGTTTACTTGTTGTTGTTGATGTTTGTGTAAAGCTCGAGCGCGGGGTCCAGGACCCTCCAGCGCAGCGCGGCGAACATCAGCGCTTCTTCTGCCTGCCTCTCTGAGAGCGCGCGTGTGTGTGTGTGTGACAGAGAGAGCATGTGTGTGTGTGTGTGTGTGTGAGAGAGAGCGAGAGAGAGCAGAGCGAGAGAAAGGGAGAGAGAGAGAGAGCGCGCGCGTGTGTGTTTCGTTCTCAAGCGCCTTATGTCTTCATTTCACCGCAGAGAGAGAAACTGCACACACACACACACACACACACACACACACACACACACACACATCATCAGCATCGCGCCTCTGGCTCCTCCTCTCTCTCTCTCTCTCTCTCTCTCTCTCTCTCTCTCTCTCGCTCTCTCGCTCTCTCTCTCTGAACAGTGACGTCACTTTAGAGAGTAATGGGAGAGAGAGGGCAACCACAGTCAGTTAAAGTTTGTGAGAAGAACAGAGAGAAAATCAGCAGAGAGCAGCAGTGCCATCTGTGGTGGCTCAGGACTCTTTCTGTTCTCAATTCTCAGCTGTTTATGTAGAATAATAATAATAATAATAATAATAATAATAATAATAATAATACAATAATATAATAATAATAATAATAATAATAATAATAATAATAATAATAATAATAATAATAATAATAATAATAACAATAAAAACAATAATAATAATAATAATAATAATACTAATAATAATAAAATAATAATAAAAACAACACTAATAAAAAAATAATAATAAATAAATAATAAAAACGACAATAAGCAAACAAGAATAATAGTAATAATAATAATACAATAATAATAACAATAACAATAATAATCAATCATCATCATAATAAATATTAATTAATATGTTAAAAAAAAAAAAAATGCACCCACTCACTCCACAGCCTGCAGCTCCTTCTCCAGCTCCTCACACACACCAACACACAACTCCACCCACTCACCCACAGCCTGCAGCCCTTCTCCAGCCCTCACACACACCAACACATTAAAAAAACTCCACCCACTCACTGCACAGCCTGCAGCTCCTTCTCCAGCTCCTCACACACACCAACACATTAAACTCCACCCACTCACTGCACAACCTGCAGCTCCTTCTCCACCTCCTTACACACACCAACACATTAAACTCCACCCACTCACTGCACAACCTGCAGCTCCATCTCCAGCTCTGTAGCTGTCCACCTTCAGAGGTCACAGAACTTTCAGATACCTTCACAGAAGATCAGCCAATCTTTTGTGGCTGCAGAAGTTCGACCTACTTGGTTGCTAATGTCATGAGTGCTCAGTGTGTGTAGCATTGAACATTGGACAGTTTTATTCATAAGGACGGTGGAACCTTTTATGAAAGAAAAAAAGGACCTACCTGACAACACGTCAGACACATCTCTCTACATTGCTGTGAGCATCTCATTGCATTCAGCAACAGGAGGATTTTGGAGTATCACCACCCCGCCTCACCCCCAGCTCCCCAAACCATCCCTAAAGTACTCGTTGGAGCACCATCATTCCAGAGAACCTCTCTACACCCCTTTAGCCCAGGCCTGTAACTGATATAGGTTGACTAGGTTCGAGTTTGCTTATCTGCTCCAGGGAGTCCTAGTTAATTGGCAGGTACGCGTGCATTTGCACATCTGTGTCAGCAACAGGTGCAACTCATTAAAGTAATTGAATGCAGGTGTCCGCAAATATTTGGACATAGTGTATCTCAAGCCAAGTTCTTTAGTTGGCTTGCTACACCTTCAGCTGTCATGTGATTCTTTCAACACAAAATAAACAGTCTTTAAATCAGAGTCTCCTGCCAGATCTCCTTAACCTCAATCGTTTCCCACAGTAGTGTCTCTCGGGGGGCTTGTTCAGACTTTCAATTACGTCTTCTGGCTGCAGAGCTCTTCTGTCCTCGTTCTCCACTGTTTATTGTTAAGAAACAATGAAATGCTTTCATGCTGTAATTCTATCTAATGTGGAATTAATCAATCAGAGCACTTTGAGAGCACTGTGATGGAGGAGTGTGTGTGTGTGTGTGTGTGTGTGTGTGTGTGTGTGTGTGTGTTGCCTTCAGGCTTGTATGCAGCAGGTCTAGTTTGGAGAGAAACAGAACATGTCTGATAAACTGATACACACATATGTTAAGGTTCTCCACTGATTCTTAGAGAATGTAGAACATATTTATACACCAGGAACACCAGGAACACCGGGCCAAATGAGGTGCTGTTGTTGTTTAAGGTATAACTATGATCTCCATCCTCTTACAAATGAGCAGAGAACCTTTATGTCAAGTGAAGGTTTTTAAAACCTTCAAATCAGTGAAGAACCTTCATGTCAACTGCTGGTTCTTTAGGTTCTTTCGATGTGTAAGTGTGAAGAACTTTCAAACTGGTGAGGAACCTCTATGGGCAGGGAAGATTCTTGAAGTTCTTTAGATGTGTGAGTGTGTAGAAACTTCAAGTTATTAAAGAACCTTTGTATGACGTGCTGGATCTTTAGGTTCTTTAGATGTGTGATAGAAAAATGTTCTGTTTAAGAGTTTTAGTTTCTGCTGTGTGTGTGTCTGTGTGTGTGTGTGTGTGTGTGTGTGTGTGTGTGTGTGTGTGTGTGTTTATACACCAGTTCTCTGCTGGTAGCTGGGATTGTAATTGAACTGGAGGCTGATTGGATTTATGGTACCGTTCTGTTCTAACCTTGTGTCTCAGCATTTCTGGAAGCAGCTGTGACTGATCCAGCACAGCCATCTGATGAACAGCAGCAGATACATTCATCACCTCAACACACACACACACACACACACACACACACACACACACACACACACACCAACTCCACCACACTGGTGAACTTCATCACATCACATATAGGAATCTCAATATGTTGTCCAGCAATATGTTATTCATTCATTCATTCATTCATTCATTCATTCATTCATTCATTCATTCATTCATTCATTCATTCATTTGATCATTCATTCATTCATTCATTCATTAAGTGACATTTGGCACTTGGCAACCTTAGCCTGGTTGCCAGATGTATCACCAATCCAGCATTTATGGGAGCCATTGGGTCACCAGCTTACCTACGAGTGTGCAGGATCTACAGGCCCAGCTGCAACATCTGTAAATGTGGCGCAGGATGCCATACAGAACCTGTACGCCTCCATGCCCAACATCTCATCTTGGATCCAGACGTTTCATTCCATTCCAACAACTACTTCCTGGTTCATTATTTTTGGTCAATGAGAAACAAAAGAATAGCGACTCTTACATGCAGCACGCCTGTGTTTTTCTGACCCAATCAACACTCCTTATCTAGATAAACAGCTTCACTGATCTCTTCCTGCTCAGACGTGCCGTCCTTCACCTCATAGTGTGAGTGCTTGGAGCACAATTGGGATGTACAGCTCCGGAGTCCTGATGTCTTCCACTGTGAAATGGTCAATGCTCCTCTCCTCCTCGACCTGACTAATAGCTTCCATAATGAGGTTCTGTTTGACTGCGGGATTCAATCAAATGGCCAGAGCTCTTCTGCTGCAGTCGTGTGGGCAGACTGTTTATCAGCACTGAGGCCTGCAGTCCAGTCAGCTGCTCTCTGAGGAGCTTCAGTCAATGTTTCAACTTCTACAATTCGTGTAATAGGTTGGGGGAATTGTAAAAATCAGCTATTTTTCCCCCCACTATTCACTTCCAAGCGGTTCAGTGGTCGGCTCGATATCCTTAATAGCTTTGAACAGAGCCAACGAACATTCCAGTCAAGCTACATCAACGGATGATGGTGAAGATGTCTGAAATGTATTGACAATAACGGACTCTTTTGTTTAACTTTAAGGAATTCAGGGCTTTCTATGAATCACTGACGTCTCCATGGAATTACACTGGAATCTCTATTTATAACAGCACTGTTACTCTACTGTTACTCAATCTAATTCTCGCTGCATAAAATCGTCCAATCAGGATGGCATCTAGGTATGATACAGTTAGGCGAGCTCTCTCATTGGTTGGGACTAGAATCAGAACCTGACCAATCAGATTAACCAGCAACTTAATAATGAATCGACCATTCAAATGTTGATGCACAATCAATGGAACAGTCCAAGCCTGGAGGTTCTAGATACATCACTGCTGGTGAATACAAGCAACAGTTTAACCAGGATTCAGTCAGTTACAATGAAGAAATTGCTGAAAGACTAATATTTCTACGCTCAAGTGTACATTAATATCTTATCTGTCCATATGTTTGTGGACACTGCTGGAGGATGCCATGCTCTGACACAACAAACCTTTGCACGGAAGCCTGGAAAACTGGAAACTGGAAACACCCAATCCATTAAAAATGCTTTGGACTGGATCGGAAATCCCTAATGCTGCACTCTCACGATACAAGATACCTTAAAATCAAGTTCACATTTAATGTAAATGCTTTAACACTTTCCAGTGAAGACGGCAACGTCCAAATACGTGAGATAAGTAATAATGAAAACAATGAGAAGATATAAACATCATGTGAGACTGGATCTGGCAACATGATTCCCAGCAATTTCTCTGTGATCAAAACAGCAGGTTACAGATTGTGACCTTGGATCAGAACAAGAATGTGATCGGAATGTGATCAAAGTAAGCTGAGATGTAATCAGGGCTGCTTGGGCGAAGCAAGCGTCAGAAGAAATTAATTTCGCACTGAGTTTCGCTCTCACCTGGATCCGTATCTCCCTAAGAGGATGAGAGAAGTCTAACGTGTCGATAATCAGAAAGCAAAAAGTAGCAGATTTTGCGGGAGGGGGATAAAACGAGCAGGGACAAGTACGAAGGGCCTTCCAAACCAGGAGCCTCGCAGGCATGGAAACCGAACACCCTGAAACTGACAGAAATATATCAGGCAGGTCCTGCTAACCAGATCAAATGTCTGCTTTCACAATGCGGGTCATTTTCTGCTCAATAGCTCTGTGTATACAGGCCCGAGTCTGCAGGTATGTCATAACGAAGACGTCAGGTTTTGAAGGCTTAATGATCGGTGGGCTGGCGAAACTTGCACAAGGGTTGATGTCGAGGTGTCACATAAAGTTTTGATTTGTTGCTCCGTCTGGAGTTGTGGAAGAGAAGTTTTGGGGTTAGTAAGGTGGATAAAAGGGGGAAAAGAAGTGGAAGTAGGTCTGGGGTTATTGTTTTAAGGAATAAATAAATAATTGTCGCCGTAATAAGCGTTTGTCCGCCGTAAATAAACCAGCTGAAGCTAATTTCAAACCGCAAATGGGACATAAAAAGCCATTGTTTCGGTCAAAGTGTTGGAACAGCTTGCACTGATGAAGCAGAAAAGACTTTGCCTCAATCAGGCAGATTAATCAAATCAATCTGGACAATGCTAAATCAACAAATTGTATCTAATGTTATGGGAAAGACGTCTATTAACAGAATCATCAGCTAGTAATCTTAATGAGTACAATATCTCGAACAAGCCTTCACTAATTGTGCTGCTATTTTTGCAAACAAAGGACGTGCACGTTCTAACGAATCCGCCGCAAAGTCAGTCTGTAAGTATGAGTGTGTTAATCATTCCGCAGATTTGGTTCGTAAGTACTCAACCACTGCTGTTGGTCGGGATCTAAAAGTTCGATATAAAGGCTCATTTATATGCCATTTATCAGATACAAGGGAGGCTGGATTTAGATGTGATGGCTTTACTGAACAAAATAAACAAAATATGCAAATACCAGCGAGAACGGATTCCAAACGAAACGCAGAACAGCTACACAAAGTAACACACGTACCGACGGGAAACAAGCATCTTCACGTACACATCGCCAAGCTAGTTTTTACTATCTGAACCCTGTAGCTGCTCTGTGCACTGTATCAATAGTTCCGACCAATAGGAAAGCTCTAAAAAATATAACAATACTATGCTCTTGTTTTCCATTTGCTTCCATTCAACATTCGGAGGGTGTTTGCCCTCCTCTGCCCTCACCTCCAAATGTGACTTCAGTCTGAGTCTCAGAAATTCGATTTCATGCGGTTTTGTGCTGTTAACTGTGAAAAATCTGAATTCAAATCCACAATAAATACACAAATACATACATAAATATAAATATTCCATATCTTATGTCGTTAGCTGTTCATTCTTTTAGTAGAACTAAGAGAACCTGGGCCTCTATGATGGGGTTTTACAGAACATTGATGGAACAAAGCTATAAATAATAACTCTGCATGATATATATATATATATATATATATATATATATGTGTGTGTGTATTTTTTCCCCCTGTATGTATGTGTGTATCTGTTAAGTTATAATGTGTGTTAAAATACAGAATTTGAGTTTTGTAGTTGTAAGAATTGTTTTGGTAAGATTAGATAGATAGATAGATAGATAGATAGATAGATAGATAGATAGATAGATAGATAGATAGATAGATAGATAGATAGATAGATAGATAGATAGATAGATAGATAGATAGATAGCAATGTTATTTATGGCACGTCAGCGCTTTTACTCTTATATAGACATATATTGATATATTGCCTATATTTTCAAAAAGAAATAAAAAAATAAATTATTTTAGTTACTTATTTTTATTCTACAATTATAAAAAAGCATCTTTTGCAGTTCGCATCATGGCACGGTTATAAACTACGGAAGCTCGTAAAATGCAGCCAGACTTGCTCAAACCTGCGAAAGGTGTTGCCCTCCTGGCAAAGATGAAACTGGAGTGCAAAGCCAGGCTGTAAGCTATGCTACATGACTGCCTTAACCGTGGCACTATAAAAGAAAGACAGGAATGACAAATGGGCAAATTATAGAGGGCTGTAGTGGCTGGCAAAGTCCCTGCTGCACTATCTGTATATCCTACAGTATAAAGGTTCCTGTAATAGAGCTGTTGTGTTCTTAAAGCTTATCATGCTCACACACTGGTTATATAACTCCGCCACATTCAGGGTAGCTTTAAATGTCATCAACTGCTATCAATCTGCACTTATCAAGAACCTTCTACTCTATTCATTCTCTTTCTGCCCAACACTTCTCGCGCTGATCTCGGACCGTCAAGCCCTAGAGACAAAATCCACAATTCAAAATTCCTTGTAATGGCTGGGTGCTGAATGGGTTGATGTGTAGAAGGAGGATAAAACATTGGCAGGTGTAAGAATCGGAGTGACCGTGATGTTCTAGATAACTGGATCAGAACATCAACGAAACACCAGACAGGTCTTGTGAGGTGCGGCCGGGATGCACACTGGTTTATTACAGGCCGACTGATTACTGGCTTATTATAGGTCAGCTTGGACGCCCTAAAAGTTAACCTTTGTGTTTGTCTTGAGGGTCAGAAATGTCCCACAAAACACTTAATCACCTTTATTTTTAACATAAAATTTGGTCAATTTTCCTAAAGTAACCAATTGGATTGGAAAAAGTAATTAAAAAAAGTAATTTTATATTACCCGAAACATGCACACACACACATGCGCACACACACACATGCGCACACACACACACACACACACACACACTCACTCACTCTCTCCACCCTTGGTAACTGCGAGCCTCTGCTGCAGCTGTGAAAGCTGTTTTTGGGGGCTTTAGTGAAGGTGTACACAGAATATTAAATAACAAGACGGTTAAATGTAAATTGAGCCTCACTGATGTGAGACAGGACACATCTGGTGACAGCAACTGTTTCACAATTTCATGTCCACGTTTGAGGGCCACATGCTTTAGCTAAATTCACGATGCTGAGAACTATACTGTGTATCATATAGTACATAAAAATGCACTTTTATTTAGAGCTCAATGTCAGAATTGTTCTCACACGGTGCTGGGAAATGGCTCCGTAATGGGGGCCTGTACTGAGATGGCTGGGTGCTGTAGGACTTCTCCACATGCCAGAAAATTCCTGTCCGCCCATGCACACTTTGAGGGACAGTCGCCGAGGTGACAGCATCTGTCGTTTCGGAGACAGGCAGCGGCCGGGCGAAACAGGAAGCTGTCACCAAACTGGCAGGAAGCAGCATGTTGGGCGAAGCCAAGCTGTGAGAGATCGCCTGCAGGGGTCCGAGCACCAAGAAGACTGAGAAGAAAGGACGGAAATCCAGACTTGAAAGCTGTGGTGTAGAGTGGACGACAAGAAAAGGAGGCTGAGTGGGGTCAGGCCTTGATGAGACCAATCACTTCCGCTCACTGGTCTCTCTCTCTCTCTCTCTCTCTCTCTCTCTCTCTCTCTCTCTCTCTCTCTCTGCAGATGACTGTAGCCACAGTCTTTCATGAACAGTGGAGTGTAAAATGGTTGGAGCAGGAGACACAATGCCACTGATCAATCCGTCATGGAGGAGAGAACTGTGTGTGTGTGTGTGTGTGTGTGTGTGTGTGTGTGTGTGTGTGTGTTTTGAACAGATCTTTATTATTCAGCTGCTCTACAGTCAGATCACAACCCTGTCATCTCTTCGTCTGTGTCTATGTTGCAGACAGCCATTCCCGTGGCCACTTTATCAGAAATACCCCCTCCTCTGCAGGTTAGCACTCCCCCTGTGCCCCCATCACATGACATCCCCAGACTGGGAGGCCCAATCTTAGGATGTGAAATTATGACCTCCTCAGTATTAATGATTAGCAGTTAGACTGTCAGGCCACCCTAAAGCTGTGAAATTTTACCCAGATGTGAGGTTGGAGGGAGTCACAAAGACACCCGTGCACTAGAAACACCCAGCCAACCACATAGGCCATACCAACCACCTGGGATACCATAACACCTGCTTAATTACCACCTATCAACACACTAGCAACCACTAAACAATACCACAGCAACTGCATGGAAGAGGAAACTCTTAGCAAAATCATAACAATGCCATAGCAACCACCTCGAATCACTATAGAAAGCACCTGACAACCACTCAAAAAAATAAACAAAAAACACTACACGGGATATCATAGCAAACACACATCAACATCATCACAACCACTTTGCAACCATTCAGCAACACCATAGCAATTAACTGGGATACCATCGCAACCACCTAGCAAAATCACAGCAACCCACTAGCAATCATTTGGGATACCATGGCAACTAAAGCAAAGCACTTCAGCTGCACAAGCATTCTGCACTTCCATTAAGGAGCTTTTCTAGATTATTAATGTTGTCCACCCTGAAATTACTACGCACACAGAGAGAGAGAGAGAGAGCGAGAGAGAGAGCGAGAGAGAGAGAGAGAGAGAGAGAGAGATTTTATGTAATGTTACTGAACTCTGGACGTCATTTTGATAGATTAATTTGATCAGGATTTGATATTACTGCATAAAGATTATGGTTAAAACACACACACACACACACACACACACACACACACACACACACACACACACACACACACACACACACAGAGTAAAGAGCTGAGAGACAGTAGAGCAGCAGTGAATGATGGATTATATGGAGTTATGTAATAGATGTGTATTGACACAAACATCATATCAGTTTCATTGGTAGACTAAGACAAAAAGACACACTGTGTGACCAAATGTACTGGGACACCTGCTGATTAATGGGCCAACCCCACAACCAGAGTAAACTCGGCCTGCTGATTTAGCTGTAAATCTCTGTTCTTGCTGGGCAGCAGCCTCGGTCAGCAATGAGGTCACCTCAGTGATTACTGTTCCTCCCCAAACACACGCTCACACACACGCACACACACACGTACATACAGGCACAATCCCATAATGCTGCTTTTGCAGGAAGCCGTCAGCTCCTCTAATTGGACACAGAGTTACAGCTCCTATTGAGTGGCTCTAATTACTGGTGTCAGTTTCATTTATGACTACCAGTCCTGTACTGGAGCTACTGGAGAAAGTTCAGCAGTGGGATTGGCTTTATGGATGCTGGTGAAAGCACTGCACATTAGAGTGTGCTGAAACACCTCTCTCTCTCTCTCTCTCTCTCCACCCACCTACCTTTCTGCCTGTCTGTCTGTCCACTTGCCCATCCATCCATCCATCCATCCATCCATCCATCCATCCATCACCACCCTATTCTGGAGCATTGCTGTGAGGACGTCACTGCATTCATTGACCACTAGGAAGATCAGCATGAAAGGATGACCACCATGGCATTCATCCCCAACTCCCCAGCTGATCCCAAAAGTGCTGGATGGAGCTCCATCATTCCAGAAAACACAGTTACACTGCTCCACAGCTCGATACCGGGGGGCTTTATACCCCTCTAGCCCACACCTGGCATTAGGCATGGTGCCAATAGGTTCATCAATAGGTTCCTCTGCTCCAGAGGGCCCTATTCTATTGACCGTACTTTGCTATAGGGACTAGACAAGCGGGGTCAGCTGGGTCAGCAAAGGGTGCAACTTATTAAAGTAGCTAAATGTGTTCATTAGATGGGATTTCCATAAGTATCTGGACACTGTGTGTATGTGTGTGCAGTGGTGGTAGATCATGCTAATTAAAGCTTTAAATTAGTCCTATTGAGAGGCTGCACGGCGGGCGGCCCGCAGCCACACGCTATTGATCTACACGCACTCCCAAACAATCAGCCTGATTTGTGCACTATCAAATCTAGAAGCTTATAAATAAAAATCAATAGCTAACAAGCAGTACAGGCTTGTGCACTCCAGGAGAGTGGAATTATAATCAGACAGATCCGCTATTGCTTAACGAAGCCGGCACTGTCCTATGCCGTGACTCTTAAGAGCAAATGTTTGGGGTGGAGGAGCGAGGGTTGGGTGGGGGCATACAACGGGTTGAACAATCTATCAGCTCCTTCTAAGCCCTTTTAAATATAGTCTAAATGCGTCCAAAAGTATCCAGACACTCCTTCCAATGACTTGATAACACACATGGACTAACCAACAGTATGGGATCATACGTGGGCCAAAGTTCACTGAAAGCTGTGGAGATGGAACTGGATTTTCCCAAGTGAGGCGCTCCATCCATTCCCTTGGGATGAGTTGGAGTGTCATGTACGATGCAAACTAATCATCCATCATCAGTATCTGATCTCACTAATGCCCATGGCTGAAAGCCATCCAATTACCCTCACAACAAAGCATCATCATCTCCACCTTGACTGAAGATTAAAGTGCTGCTGGAGTGTTTAAACACTGTGTCCACTCACTGTCCACTCTATCAGACACTCCTACCGAGCGTCTCCACCTCGTAGGTGTAAAGTCAGGGACAGAAGCTCATCTGTTTCTGCACAGTTTGTGTTGGTCATCCTCCAGTCCTTCATCAGAGCTCACGGGACGTTGCTCACAGGACGCTGGACATTTCTGGTCAGTGGACTGTTCTCGGTAATTAAAGAACTACAAAGTGCTCCTAAATGGTCAGTGGAGAGCGGCTGGACAGTTAATGTACAGAAACAAGGATATTAATGTTCTGGCTGATCAGAGTATGCATATCCATTGATGTTAGGGATGTACTGTGTGGTTTTGTCTGCCCTTTTTGCCCGGTTTCATAACCTTTGGAGCCATAAATGGTGCTACAATGATTGTTATTCATGTGGTGCTGTGTTCCAGTTGACCACGGACGAACCCTAGGGCAGAGGGGCAGAGGAAGAGAGTGCACTCCCTAAAGCACGTTCTCTCAGTAAGAATAAAATTCACAAATTACAGTTACTAAGATTCTACACTCAACATTTATACCAAAATATTGTGTGTGTGTGTGTGTGTGTGTGTGTGTGTGTGTGTGTGTGTGTGTGTGTGTGTGTGTGTGTGTGTGTGTCTATTTTTTGTATATGAACATTTTAAATTATTGCAAAAAAAAAAAATGGTAAAAGGTTAAGCTTGCATTTCAGCAATCAGCCTCAGACAAAAATGGAGGGTACAGGGGTCACCAGATGGAGAGAGTGAAAGAGAGAGAGAGAGAGAGAGAGAGAGACATTGCCAGTGGGCTCTGTATAAGGGGGATGACATCAGAGCACTAACAGATCCTGACACGACTAAACCACTGGTTAATTCTGCATTATGATAAAAGTCCACCTGCTCTCCAATGAAAGCAGAACGTTCTACATACTCAGCCTGCAATTTACATAAAGCCACATGACAGTCTCTCATTAGGGTGAATATTAATAGCTCTAAATGTAGGTATTGTGATATACACTGAGGAGGAGGAGCTACAGTCTCTCATTAGGGTGAACATTATTAACTCTAAATGTAGGTATTGTGATATACACTGAGGAGGCGGAGCTACAGTCTCTCATTAGGGTGAATATTAATAACTCTAAATGTAGGTATTGTGATATACACTGAGGTGTATCCCTAAATACACTGATCACACTCAGTTTCAAACCAGCTTTCCAGCAGCTACACTTATGTTCACACACGCCTCCCGCTGGTTTTTGCGGTTCAAAGTTGATTTAAATGAAACGGCTCTCTATTTCTGTCTTCCACACACAGTTTGTCTCGCACTTGCACACGTTTCCACTCATTGTAAACAAACTGTATGTGTGCAGAAAGCCTGAGGAATAAAGAGAGGAAGGAAAATTGCTTCTCTCTGCTCCACTGCAGGCGCATGCTCATCCAATCCATTGGAAGTCTCAGCCATGCTGTCTTTCTCCTGCTCGGCTGAATTTTACGAAATAATCTTTTAAGCTTAAAATGTAAACTCGGTTTATTTGATCATCTTCTTGGCCATCCACAAAAACAACAGCGGCAGCAGCTGAAGTGTTGATGTTACGGCCAAATCGGTGTGATGGAGGTTTTTATAAGCATAGCCAGTCTAATGGGAATACTCGTCCTAAGCTCACCTCCAGCAAGTCACCGGGGAAAAGTGTGTGCATGTGTGTACATAAGTAAAGCCAAATGTCTTGCGTGCAATTCCAGCGATCCAGAAATGCCTCTTCCATGTCTTCCCAGTGACCCTCTCACGCCCAGTGTCCATCTGAACGTTCCTAATGTCTTATGCCATGCAAACCCTCATGTCTTCAAAGCTCCTAAAGCCCCCTTTGTGCGTTTGTTCCCTAATGCACTTCCCCTAGAACATTCGAAGCCCTATAATGGTTCTGTATAATGTCCCCAAGACCTCTAATGCACTCAATGTTCCCCTAATGTCCCTCAGTGGTCCCCTAAGACCCATAATACCTCGTATGTCCGTATAATCTCCCCTAAGACCCCAAATCTCCTCTATGTCTCTCTAATGTCCCCTAAAGCACTCCTAAGACCCCTAAAGAACTTTAAATGTTACTAATATCCTCTATGTCTCTTCTATGTCCTCATGTCCTCAGCAATATATTGCTACTTGGTGGTTAGCAGAGAAGAATGGGCTCCTCTTGGAGTCTTAGAACCTCTCCAGGTTTCTTCAGCTTGCTCTGGTAAAGGTTGCTGCACTCACTAGGGTCCTTTTCCACTTGGGACGCTCTATCAACACTTCACCCCTACCGCACAATCTGCAGAACTGAGTGAGAACATTCAAGCTGCATGGGATGGATCATCACAGGACACCATTAGGAGCGTCTACAACTCCATGCAGAGACGTCTGGCCATGTTTTCCCCACATTGTTTATTCTGCCTCTCCCCACCCCATCTCTTCCTCCATCCATCCTCTTTTCTCATTGATTCGTGTCTATTCTCCCCTTTTCACTCTATTTAGGCCCTCATCCAACCTCTCTCTCTCTTTCTCTCTCTCTCTCTCTCTCTCTCTCTCTCTCTCTCTCTCTCTCTCTCTCTCAGTTGGTTATTAATGAGCCTATTTTCTTTATCCTCAGCATGTACCCAGCATGCTTTGCTCTTGTTAACAGTGCTGATGATGGGAGGGGGCGGGCATTTATCACTGTCAGTCATGGCTCAGTGGAGACTCTGATTGGCTGAGCAGGATTCTGAGGGCACCAAGGCAGGACAGTGTTCAGGACTTTGATTAAACTCTGTGTGGGCTTTGTGCGTGTGTGTGTGTGTGTGTGTGTGTGTGTGTGTGTGTGTGTGTGTGTGTGTGTGTGTGTAAAGAGAGCAAGAAATTGTGTGGTGTGGGGTGTCACAGAGGAAGAAAAAGCAAAATACAGACTGTGTGTGTGTGTGTGTTTGTGTGTGGCGTGTGTATGACCTCTTTACATGTACTTACATATCTCATGTCTACCAAATGGCCCATGTCCACTTATGTGCTCTTTATGTCCCACCCAAATATGCCAAATGTCTCCGTATTATCTCTCATGTACTCTGTTTGTCTCTCCTTCATGTGTCTCCCAAAGGCCCCCATACTTTTTATATAACCCCTCTAATGCCTCCTTGTCTTCAATGTCCCTTTTGTCCACTTTATGTCAATGAAAAGCCTCAAAATACCCCATGTCCACACAATGTCCTCGTACACTTTTTTGTCTTTCAAATCTCCCTTTGTTGTTTGTCCATGTCCCCCCAAATGTCCATATGTCCACATAACGTCCCCCAGATGCCCTCTACATCCACCTAATGGCCTCTTATGTCTTATGAAGTCTTCACTCTGCTGTCCCCCACCACCCCAATGTCTCCATAATACTGGCTTTTGTCCTCTTTATGATTTTGAAATGTAATGACCACAATAATGACCCATTCTTCCCAATCCGCCATATGCACATATGTCCCCTTTCCCTCCCACGTCATTGTGTGTGTTTATAACAGCAACAGGTGCCGTGGTTTCAGGGTGTATAGTTTAAGCCATGCTGTCTTACCTTTCTAAGCTCAGGAATGCTCCCAACAACTAAAGAGCTGCGAGACAAAACAGAAGGAAAAAAGGTTCATTAATTATTCATATTTAAGACGAATGCAACCAAAACAGCCATTTCTAAGAGTTAATCCGATCTTCTGGTTCAATAACGTCGCTGGAAACTTCAGAAATAAATATGTGTTAAGCAGAAGGTCAGTGTCTGACAGTCTTTGCTGATCAGACGACGTATCTTCACAAAACGAAAATGTCCTTGAAACATAAATAAACCTCGTCGGTTATTATTGTGTCCTCCAATATTCAAAGCCCCTTGCATGAGCACCACTTCCCACAGACCACCCACCCTCACACCCCAACTCCTCCTTCCTCATTTGCATAAAACAATATGCATGTTACTAGTGATAACCCCTCCACGCCACACTCTCCTTTACTAAGAAAACCAATCCGCTCTCGCTTCACTGGCCTAAAGTTCTATCGCCCAATCAGGAGGAGAGCAGCAGGGAAACGTGGGAATTGGAGTCGAGCGACTAAAGCATGGGCAGTCCGGAGAAAGGTCACTGCAGTTTAGAGACAGAACAAAGAATGACAGATTTGAATTGGGGGGTGGCTGTAGGAAATCCTTTTTCAAAGAAAGAAAGATGCTCATGTCCCCAGTACCCTCTTGATGTCTCTAACTCTCCCATGTCTCATATATACCCCATGTCCCATGCCGCTCTGTGTGCCCCTGGTGTGCCACTAGTGCCAACTTCTAGTCCCTATATATCCCTGATATATTCCCTTTATGCTCCCTGTGTCCCCTCCCAGGTGGACACCAACATTAATAGACGTTAAGTTGTATCTGGTGACCAAAAAACTGTCGTCAGGAAACATCTAAAATCAACGCCAGTTTGATGGTAATGATAACAGATATTGAGCTTCCATTTGCTTGCTTGTGATGTTAAGAAACCAAAATGTAGTGTCTTTTAAAATGTCACACACCAACATCAGATCGATGGAAATACCTGCCATGGAGACCAAATTCCAACATTTACTAAATGTAATAATATTAACATCCACAGAGTGGTAAAGTGTAACATTGTTCATGTGAACATTGTGTTAATTTACCTAAAATTCAACGTCTGTACAACGTTGGAGGTTGATGTCTATGCATTGTTTTTGATGGATATGTGACTTTGATTCCCAACCAAAATTCAACATTAGTCTAATGTTGGAGGATGAGGTCAAGCCAAAGTTTTGACATACATTTTCAATTTCAACTAGCATACATCTCTCCAATGTCAGAATTCCGAAGGTCAACTTCCCAGCCAAGATGCTCACGTGGGCTTCACATGGGTGGAAGTTGGAGTTGGGCCCCAGGTGGCTTTGTACATGTTACTGGGACCCAGTTGCTTCCCAAATGGCTCCATCAGCATAATCATCTTTAATTCTCACTTCCTTAGGTCCCACCTAGGTCCTATGCAGTGTACATAGAGCCATGTTCAACCAGGCTGATCGGCATTGTTTGTTGGCCTCAGCATGCTTATGTCATTTTAATACCCTGTCTAACTAATTACTTTCTCGATGTCTCTGTAATGTCCCCATATCTCCTCTTAATGCCTCTGACATATGACACTGTAAAATGGTCATCCATTCAAATCAGAATACATTTACTGTTTCAGAAGTGATTAAATCAAGTCCATAAATACTTCTGAATGGATCAATTGTGGATTCAATATTATTTAAGTTGAATAAACACATTTATTTATTTATTTATTTATTTTTTTAATAGTGCATGTTCCCATTATGCTCTCTGCGCTCCTCAGATATCTACTTAACACCCGTATGTCTGCCTAACAGCCCCAACGTACCTGTAGCGACTGTTAAGTTCTCGTAGTACCCCTTTAAGAAGTCTTTTTTTATGTCCCGGTTACTTTTTAAGTTGTTTTTTTTTGTTTAATAATTGGCAGTGAAACAAAAAACAGGAGCCAAGTAGAACAAGTATAGACTGAAAAAAAGAATCAGAGAGGAGAGATAGAGAGAGTGAGAGAGATTAGACTCTGTTGAATAGAGTTTCTAATGTGAAGATGAAGCGAAAGTGCTGCTCGGTTGAGTGAATAACACAAAGCCTGCAGTCCCATTAGAGTCCGACTCTATTCTACTCTATTGTACCGTGTGTGTATAGAAAGAGAGAGTGAGAGAGAGAGAGAGAGAGAGAGAGAGAGAGAGAGAGAGAGTGTGCATACAGAGGAGAGCGAGTGAAAGAAAGATGGAAATCTAGGAGTGACTCTATTGTTGGGAAACAATGGCACCAAATATTCCAGTTTTATTAGAAGTTGACTGTCGTGGGGTTTCTGATAAATATAGTCATGGGGAACGTTTTGTAACAACTTGACGTAACATTATAAGAACATTGCTAGATTAATTAGAGAACAAGAGTCTTAACAATGACCACTCAGCTGAGGCCTATACTGTCCGAGTCACGTGAGCCAGAGCTTTGATGATAGAAGCTGATGATGAAACGTGATGGAGCTTCTTCAAGGACAATGCTCCTTCACTCAGCTTCTTCAAGGACACCGCCCTTCACTCAGCTTCTTCAAGGACAGTGTTCTCTCACTCAGCTTCTTCAAGGACAGTGCCCTACACTCAGCTTCTTCAAGGACAGTGCTCCTACACCAGCTTCTTCACGACAGTGCTCCTTCACTCAAAGGCCTCATGACAGTGCTCCTACACTCAGCTTCTTCAAGGACAGTGCTCCTACACTAGCTTCTTCAAGGATGCCCTTCACCAGCTTCTTCCAAGGACAGTGCTCCACCAGCTTCTTCCAAGGACAGTGCTCCTACACTCAGCTTCTTCACGGATGTTCTACACTCAGCTTCTTCAAGGACAGTGCCCTACACTCAGCTTCTTCAAGGACAGTGCTTCACCAACAGCACGCCCACAAGACCCAAAACAGCTGAATATGAGCATACCTAATCATACCTTCTGAAACAGTTCATCCTACTCTTGTCTAGGAAGGCACTCTATTCAAATTTGAAGCAATGCTGTGAGGATTTGATTGCATTCAGCGACAAGGGTGCCATTAATTGGATTAGGATACTAAATCCAATTAATCCCCCCCCCACCTCATCCCCAACTCCCTAAATCACCCCAAAGTATTGGAGCACCATCATTCCAGAGAACACAGTCCCACTGCTCCACAGCTCAATGAAAGTGGGCTTCATACCCCTCCAGCTCTAGCTTAGGCACTGTACCAATAGGTTCTGACAGGCGTGGGCAAGAGGGGTGAAGTCCTTGTGCTGTGGAGCAGTGAATCTACTGGCAGCACGTCTCCACAGGGACTAGACAAGCTGTGTGTGCATTTGCACATCTGTGTCAGCCATTGGTAGCTGAACGCATTGGTTAGAAGCACTGTTCACTGCAAAATGCTGGAAATGTGAGGTCCATTTAATCCCTTCTATTTAAACTTCGGTATGCTCGTCCCATGCCCGTTCACGTTCTGTTCTGTGCTTCTTCTTCTTTTCCTTATCACTCTCTCACGGTTTGATTAATTACACTGGACTATAGAAGGTCAGTGGACACAGCTCTGTGATTACATGCAAGGAGTGGATGCAAGAAGTGGATCTTGGAGGAAAGGGGGAGAGAGGAGAGGCAGGGAGAGAGAGAGAGAGGGAGAGAGAGAGAGAGGGGAATAAAGAAACTTGTGGCGCACGCTGTCACGCTGTGTCCAGGGCTACTACATGTAAATTGTTTTGGACTCTTGATCGCCCTTCAGGCCAATCGAAGCATATCAAACAATAATGTAGTAATGTAAGCTGCAGATATGAACAGGCCCCGTCCACAGCCAATAAAAACTGAGCATTAAACATAAACACAGGTTGTAGATGAAGTGAAAAACCACGTGTTCGTATAATTTTACATTCCACCTTAAATGATGCATCAGCTTCATTATGGCGCTGGTACACGTGCAATACAGCGGCCTCATTTAAGGTGGAACCGAAATTCATTCACGACCTGTACCTTCCTGCACGGCGATTTACGCTTATGACGCTCACTCTCATCCTCACCAAAGCCATTTTTCACATTTGATCAAAACAAGCAGCGTAAATCCTCTCGGTAATGTGAGGCTCGCATATTTTGGGGTGTATTAGTTTCGGTTCAACAGCAGAGTGAAGTTGTGTAGTGTGTGAAGCACTCTCTACTGATCTGCACGCCCGTCCTCGGGGGGAGGCAGGAGACTCGAGTGGGCTGTTAATGCCATTTTAAATCCTAAAAGTCTATGTGAAAGAAACGTTCAATATAAACTAGATCAATAGCGTCGCTAACATCGCAGATGTTTTGTAACGATTTAAAGAACGCGACACTTCTGAACGTGACACCTTCTGATGCACAAGGATGCTTCACAACCAGCACTCACATTACGTGATCACCTGGTTCTGGCTTGTGAGAAAACACACTCCCAGGACGGAAAGCCATACAAACCCTACACAGATAGGACCTTGAACTCCAGACCGCAGCACGGGGAGGCCAACGTGCGAACCACCAAACCACCCTGACACCCGCGCTTTCTAAATGCAAACACACGGGCCGAGAGATGGAAAAGGCTCAGGTGGTGAGGGGTTATCTTGTGAGTGTGCTCATGGCAAGACACCTGAATTACTGGAGCTGACCGTGTCCGGAGCCTGATTCCATATTTTACCAAATACAGTAAAATATATAATGCGGCAGAATCCAAAGGTGAACCGCTGTGTCTGCAAGAGTGACAGAACCTGTGTCGGGGGCTGTGATACGAGGAGCACAGCAGAAGACATCTGCAAAGAGAAAACAGAGATATCCTGATTTTGCTGAATAAGCCAGGTTATATTAACACTACAGAACACTCCAGTGAGAGAGAGAGAGAGTAGAGAGAGAGAGCTAGAGAGAGCGAGTGAGAGAGAGCGAGAGTGAGAGAGAGTGAGAGAGAGACAGAGAGAGAGAGAGAGAAAGTGAGAGAGAGCGAGAGTGAGAGAGAGCGAGAGGAGAGAGAGAGAGAGAGGAGAGAGAGACAGAGAGAGAGAGCCATCATCTGAAAATGAAAAACACAATCTGGGTTCAGTATTTTGGGACACGCTTGCTTTTTCTGTCCTCACTTTCTGTAACTTTTCCACACAGTTCTTGTCTAGCAGGTGTGAATTTTACCTCTCTCCCTTCTCTCTCACTCCCCTCGCGCTCTCTCTCTCTCTCTCTCTCTCTCTCTCTCTCTCTCTCCATACTCTTCCAGGCACATCCGACTCCTGACAGGTTCCCATCAGGCCCAGGGGCAATTTAAAAGGCCAGTCTGTCTGCCAAACATAAACCACACACACAATACACTACACACACACACACACACACACACACACACAGTGCAAAGGCTCAATTCACTCCTCTGAGAGGATCGGACATGCCTGTAAACTCTTAATTAACTTATTAATAACCATATCTTATTGTTCGAAAGACAGAGACAAATAAAAGATGAATTTGTGGCAAAAGACGAAATCTGAACTGTCACAATTTCTTTAACAACAGATTCAATCGTAAATGCTCCAAATGAGCATTTTTAATAAGGCAAAGTCAGATTTACTGCAAAACTGGGCGCGTTGTGTCTCAGGCAGATATGTAAATGAGTACAGGTCTGATTATTACTGGTCTTGGCACAATTTGTCTTTGGCAACAAATCCATGTTCAAAATCTAATGGTGGAGATTCAATTAGAGACATGAGTGAGCTCTTCAATCCTGCTCGATGTGTGCAATACACCACATCGACGCTGATCGGATGATCGAGGAGTAACAGAAAGGATGTCACCACCCCTAGTAGTGATATGAGGACAACAACAGCTCAGCGACAGCGTGCAGGACATCCTGGACATCTCCATGACCAACTACATCTCATCTAGAGGCTCACCAGCCAACTAGAGCCTCCTTTCACGCTGCACACTTCCCAAATAAACTCATCTCTTACTCCTACATTGTAATCTTCAATGACATGCACCATCATTATTCATACATAGAAGATTCATTCCATTTCAACAACATCTATGATGATGATGATGATGTGATTATTATTATGATTAAAAATAACACACAATAATAATAATAATAATAATAATAATAATAATATAATGTATTTAGATAGACTGGCAGACAGACAGAGAGACAGACAGACAAAGTGACAGCACAATGTTCTTCTGTGAAGATGTGTTTACTGAAGGGTTATTTCTGTTTCCCACAACCACAAAAATAAAATCACTGTCAGTGTGTGTGTGTGTGTGTGTGTGTGTGGGTGGGTGTGTGTGTGCACGCGCGCATGGACTCTTGCTGTGCACCAGTTTGTTGTCCCATATGTCTTCAGGGGAGAATAAATAAATAAATATATAAATAAATATATAAGGCATCCACCAGGCACTGATTTCCGACTGACGGTCTCCCCTCATCCTCATTAGCCAATCACGCACTCAGCAGTGCTTGGACTGGCGCAGCCATCAGCCAATGCAAAGACACGATAAGGATAATTGCCACTGTCACAGCCATGAGGCCGAGCTGCCAGATCCGCTTCACTGAGTAAAGCAACCACGGAGGACACACAACACACACACACACACACACACACACACACAATGTAAGCCATCTGCTCATCACTATCCAACTCACTCTTTTATGACAGTTTACTGTATGCACTGCATACTCTCTCTCTCTCTCTCTCTCTCTCTCTCTCTCGTCGACTGTAATGAGAACAATGTTGCCAAAGCATCACAGCAATAACAACAAAAGATGCAATAAAGGCAATAAAATTACAAAAGTAAGTTAAGCGACAACAGGACTGAATAAAATTACGACCGAACTTAGGTTCAGCTGGTACAACTGGACACAAGTCAGGACAGAACAGTTTGAGGGTATCATATCAGTGCCGTCTGACAAAACACCTGAAATTAGGTGAAGCTGTTGAGGATTCAGAGTGATCGTCTGTTAAATACGTGTTCTCAGCATTTATCCCGACACTTACAATGAAGGACTTCGTCCTTCGTCTTGAAAAGCTGTTTTGACTGGAGACGGAATAAATGAAGGACGTTTTTATTGTCTTACTAAAAGGACACAACTCGTTTCTGGCCCTTAATCGCTGTTCATGGCCACGGCATTATACAAGGACATAGGGCAGATTCAGGGGATGTGGTCCATGAAGTTCTAGGTCCAGTTTTTTCACTCTCCATCTCTCTCCTTGGCTACAGTCCCTGCTGTGGAGGGCAGAGCTGGTTCTTGGGTAAACTAAGTGTGATTTTATGGGTCCCACCGTTTACTGAAGCCTTCCAGACATTATCTCTCCATCCACACAGAGCTGCTCCCCAGGGCCTATTGTGCCTGGGGAGTTTTACTGTTTCCTGCTGTGCCTTACACTTCCCCATCTCTCACCTCATTCACTCACTCTGGTCATGTGCTCCTCACACTCTTCCAATTCTGCCCAAATCACTTCACTACAGCTCATGCTGCTTTTACCGGACTGGCGTGTAATCGCTCATGCTTAGACAGACAGACAGACATTCAAGTCTTTTTTTTTCTTCTACTGAAAAAGTTCTTATTAATATCCGATAAACGTTAAAGCTGCCCTGCTGTCTTAAACTGTGTTTATATTGGCAAAGCTGAACAGAACACACTGTATTTACATCCCCAACACTGACAAAACCACACACACTATAGAAACCCAGAGCCACAGCTGGTGATGATGATTTCAAGAGAATACGGTGTTGTTGATACTGGAGAGCAGCTCATCATCTCCAGGGAAAACAGCATCTTATATTTATATATTTAATTTATATGACTTATATAAGAAGCCAAACACACACACACACACACACACACATTACACACACACACACACAATACGCAGCCAAGTTGTACCCAGGGCCCACCTATTGTTTCCATGTGTGTGTGTGTGTGTAGGTGTGTGAGAGAGAGAATATCTCTCTCTCTCTCTCTCTCTCTCTCTCTCTCTCTGCCTCTCTCGCTCTCTCTCCTTTTCTCTGGCAGTATCTGTACCACAGCAGTGGTGTGTTTGGCCAGTTGGCACTGTCTCCGCTGGTCTGCACCTGTTTGAGTGTGTGTGTGTGTGTGTGTGTGTGTGTGTGTGTGTGTGTGTGTGTGTGAAGGCCATCACTGGGCCACAGCGTGCTGAGCCAGAGCAGCAGAGCGAGTGAGGTGATGAAATACTGACACTGGCTGTGTCAAAACCTCTTTTTCTATTTCACTAACACACACAAACACACACACACACACACACACACACACACACACACACACACACACACACAGGATTCCTAGTATTTCTCTGTAAACACAATCTCAGTGAGCTGGTAGACTGAAAACTCACACATATTACAAGCCAATTATTTAATGTTTGAGTGCTATTAATATTCACCCTAATGAGAGATCAGGCTCCGCCTCCTGGTGTATGCTATCACAATACCATTTAGAGTTATTATTCACCCTAATGAGAGACTGTAGCTCCTCCTCCCTCAGTGTATATCACAATATCTACATTTAGAGTTATTAACATTCACCCTAATGAGAGACTGTAGCTCCTCCTCCTCAGTGTATATCACAATACCTACATTTAGAGTTATTAATATTCACCCTAATGAGAGACTCAGCCTCCTCCCAGTGTATATCAATACCTACATTTAGAGTTATTAATATCCACCCCATCGAGACTGTAGCCCGCCTCAGCGTATATACAATACCTACATTTAGAGTTATTATTCACCCTAATGAGAGACTGAGCCCGCCTCTCAGTGTATATCACAATACCTCCATTTAGAGTTATTAATATTCACCCTACTGAGACTGTAGCTCCGCCTCCTCAGTGTATATCACAATACCTACATTTAGAGCTCATAGAATAAAGGAAATATGTCAGTATTTCTCATTTTCTATGTGTGGATGAGAGCATGTCTGTCTGTCTTCATGTTTGTTTTTGTGTGTCTGACTGGACTAGTGTTTGTGTGTGTGTGTCCTTTGTGTCAGAATGGATTTAGAATTTAAATGTGTGTACTTAAGTGTGTATGTGTGTGTTTGTGTGTGTGTGTGTGTGTGTGTGTTCCAAGGACACTGTGTGTGCATGCCTGCCAGTAGCATTAACTCTGACCCTCTTTGTGTGACACACTCATTTAAAATTCAACCTCGACCTGCCCTCTGACTTACATACTGCTGTTTACAACACTACAGTAAATAACAAAGTACATGCGCACACACACCACACACACACACACACACACACACACACACACACACACACACACACAGTTTTGCTGAAAAGTAGTGGACTGGATGAAAAACAAAGTCAGGTACATTGGGTCCTCAGTTGGACTGTCCCATACGGACGTCTCATCAGCCTGATGGTCACACTGATGGATCAAGGCCCCTGCTAATTTGCTTGAGAACCTGCAAGGACTTGCTCACAAATGTGGAAGACTCCCTATGCAGTCTGAAGTTCCCTTCCTGTAGTTCGGAACCTCATTTAAAATGGCCCAACTTCCCCAGTAGTCCATTTGACAGGGGACTACTGGGGGGACTAGAACACCCCTACAAACATTTAAAAATAGTCTCTATATCCAGACATTTTAGTGGCACTTATGCTTTACGTTTCCTTTCAGTGGTTCATGCAAATGAGATCTGTCGGTTTCCAAGGACAGAGAAGGATTCCTTAATGTAGGAAACTGTATATATATATATATATATATATATATTAGAGTTACTTAATGAAATTCTGTTTAAACCATTTTCCTGCACCTTTATACTCTCATGCATGTAACAATGTGATGAACTGATATGGCTTTATCACTTCCATTACTGTTAAAATATATAAACACTGATCTGATACTATTATAGAATTAATAAACCACATACATGTGTAAATATTTATCATTTATTTATTTTTACTGAAGCACTATATAATAAACAATAATAAATAAGAACTGTTTTCAAAGATTCTTTATCAATTTGTGTTTTTCTTATTTATAAGTAAAAATAATATATATATATATTTTTTTTTCCTATTAATTAATTAATTAATTTATTTATTTATTTATGCTTTTAATGGCTATACAACTGATCACACCTCTGAAATCTTCTTGACAATTAATCTTTTGATCTTTTGAGTATTTTTTAAATAAAATTCAGTGATTTTGAAAATAATTTTAGATTGAATTGACAATAATATTTCTATGAGGTACAACACTTGATAGTAGCTCCCATAAAAAAAATAAACAAACAAATAAACAAACAAACAAACAATCAGAGCTTGCACGATTCAGTCTTTGACCACTGATTCTGAGTCAGTAAAGTGTCTGATTCACTGAATCCCTCTTTAAGTTTATTCTGCGGTGAGTCTGGATCTCTCCAGGGAAAACAGGTGTTAGTGGAGAGGAGTTATCCTGCAGCCATGGAGAATAAAACACATCCAACACATCCCTTAAAGGAGATTGAGAGATTTACTCAGCCATAACCTTTTATAGCCCATAGATCCTGAAGGGAACCCCTCTAAAGCTGAGCCACACGGCACTGCTGTCCAATTATGCCTGTTTAAATTGTGTTATTATTATTATTATTATTATTATTATTATTATTATTATTACTATTATTATGAGTGAAAAGCTGTACTTTTGATCAAATATTTGGATAAATTTGTGTGTGTGTGTGTGTGTGTGTGTGTGTGTGTGTGTGTGTGTGTGTGACTCACCCAGCATCTGTTTGCCCATTAGTATTATATGTCATTTTCTCTTACTAAACCATGCGCTCTGATTGGACGGTCGCTGAGGCATCTGTAACTCTTAATGAATAAACAAACATATGCAAATAAAAAGAGTTTCATCTTGTTTGTGTGTGCAAATGGGTTTGCATGCATATCCCTCCCCCCCAAACACACATTCCCTATTCACTATTCCCTACATGTGAAAATCCTGGTCACTACATCGTGCACATAACGACGTCATTACTGCACAGCACTTGATTGCACTGCCTAAATCATCTGAACGTCTTCCTCCTGAGAAGGTGCATAAACAATTTAACCCAAAGATCAGAATCCATTATGGGTATTCCATGTGTGCTTGGGAAATCACTTATACACTACTTACTGCAGTGCATTGTGGGATTGTAATAGTGCACTGTGAATGCAGGTTCTTCACAAGCAGTTTCTGAAAGAACACTCCTCAGGGAACGTCAACCATCAACATATGGAGCTGAATGATGTGCAAGAGGCCTTCGCTCGCTTCTGCTCACAGAAGCTCTCTCTGGGTGAGAAGCAAAAATGAGATGACTGGAACCCTTCTCTGGTCAGATGAATCTGATTTCTGTCTCTGTGAACGATGTTCGGCTTGTAGGGGTAGAGTGTTGATAGAACGTCCAATAGCATCCCACACATTTTCAATCAGGGACAGGTCTGGAGATGAGACCACAGCATAGTATCTGTGTCTTCAAGGTGAGATCTTGAGACGGCAGCAGTGTGTGGACGAGCGTCGTCCTGTTGGAACAGAGGACCGGAGTGTGTGTTCAGAAAAGGTAGAACCACTGGTTGCAGAACCTCGTTAATGTAACGCTGGTCTGTTAAAGTGGCTGCAATGATCAAAGGTGATCTGGCACATATGAAACTGCCCCCAACATCATGACACCAGGGCTTTTCAGGCCATCGTCTCCACCAAGACATAAATGAGACTCATCACTGAAGATGATCCTGCTATTCTGAGTAACCCCATAACAGTCTGGCACAACAGTTGTGTTAATAAATTTGTTATTACACAATTATTACATAGACTAAAAAGTGGGACAGGAGGATGGCTTCTCCTAAGCGACATAGCTTAGGTGTACTCTCTCTGTCTGTCTCTCTCTCTCTCTCTCTCTCTCTCTCTCTCTCTCTCTCTCTCTCTCTCTCGCTCTTTCTCTCTCTCGCGCTCTCTCTCGCTCTTTCTCTCTCTCGCGCTCTCTCTCTCTCTCTCTCTTGCTGTCTCGCTGTCTCTCCCTCTCTCTCTCTCTCTCTCTCTCTCTCTCTCTCTCTCTCTCTCTGTCTCTTGCTGCCTCACTGTCTCTCTCTCTCTCTCTCTCTCTCTCTCTCTCTTTCTCTGTCTGTCTCTCTCTCTCTCGCTCTTTCTCTCTCTCTCTCTCTCGCTCTCTCTTTCTCTGTCTGTCTCTCTCTCGCTCTCTCTCTCTCTCTCTCTCTCTCTCTCTCTCTTGCTGTCTCGCTGTCTCTCCCTCTCTCTCTCTCTCTCTCTCTCTGTCTCTTGCTGCCTCACTGTCTCTCTCTCTCTCTCTCTCTCTCTCTCTGTCTCTTGCTGCCTCACTGTCTCTCTCTCTCTCTCTCTCTCTCTCTCTCTCTCTCTCTCTCTCTCTGCAGTGGAAATTAACTCAGCAGAAATCTTATTTGGCAGCACAGATGCGGTAAAACGCTCATATGGGCTTTTCGCTTGTGATTTCAGCATGTTTAATAGTGTTCAAGAATCAATGTGTCACACATCTGCCCTGACTGCATTCATTACCCTTACACACACAGACAGAGTGTGTGAGGCCGAGAGACGACAGAGAGACAGAGACAGACAGAGAGAGAGAGAGAGAGAGAGAGAGAGAGAGAGAGGCAGCAAAAGACTAAAGAAAGAAAGAGTGGAAAACAGGACAAGGGTGAAAGGGATAAGTGGAGCGAGAGGGGACGAGTGGCGATGGCATAGAGAGGGAGAACAAAAAGAGAGAGAGAGAGCAAGAGAAGCCAGGAGGCCCTGGCACTAAGTACATAAATAAACAAATAAATAAATAAGCAGCCAAATAAATAAATAAGTCACATAAAAGCCCCCCGAACAGTAATTCGCCCGAGTGGAACTTTCCGGTAAATAATTAGCACGAAAACAGCATCAAAAGAAGCGCGAGAGTTGAGGAAATGAAGTGTTAAGGAGCAGCTGAGACAGAGCGAAGACGAGCACATCACGAACATATGCTCCACATGCGGAAGAACGGACACGACACACACTCTCGCAACACACACATACACTTCTCCTGATTCCAGCGGGCAAAGACAGCTCCGTTATTTATACCCACCCACCTCCCTCCAGCCTCACTGCATTCACTTCACACACACACACACACAAATCCATGGACGTGAACAGTGCACTCACATCAGCCATAACATTAGCACCACCTGCCCAATATTGAGCAGCCCCTATGTGTACCGCCACATCAGGAGTCCTGTCGACGTGGCTCCATTTGGAGTGAGAGAAACTGTGTCACTTTTTAAATCTTTATTAGCTTTTAAAAGTGTCGTTCTCCACTGATGTGGTGGAATCGCAGCTGCTGAGAGAAAATCAGCTTTGAGCAATAAAACAGAAACTGCTTTGGGGAGATGGCATATGTACCCAGTTATGTGTTACACTACATAACGATATTTCATAACACTATCTCTGATGGATATGATTTTGTTTATTGCATTACGATGACACGTCACTTTTGGTGAAGGAATCCACCAATTGCATGAGCTACTGCGATGGTGTCCCTCTTTTTTGTCTTGGTTGAGACGACCAACGAATGGAGGCACCATCATCAATGGTTTGTTGTTACATGTCTAGGATTCCTGGTGTCATGGTGTGCGGTGTACTTTCATATGATGCCTTCACCTTTGGTCAATTCAGGACGTTTGACAGACCAATGTTACGTTAATGAGGTTCTACAACCAGTGGTTCTACCTTCTCTTCGCTCTATTCCAACAGGACGACGCTCGTCCACACACTGCTTCCGTCTCAAGATCTCGCCTTGAAGACACAGATACTATGCCGTGGTCTGTCTCATCTCCAGACCTGTCCCTGATTGAAAATGTGGGATGCTATTGGACGCTCTATCAACACTCCACCCCTAAAACACCATCTGCAGAACTGAGTGAGAACATTCAAGCTGCATGAGATGGATCATCACAGGACACCATTAGGAACCTCTATAACTCCATGCAGAGACGTCTGGCATGTTGCGTTAATCCAATCTCCGGAATGATGGAGCGAGGGATGAGGTGGGGTGGTGACCATCTAAAAAAAAACTATTTGTGATTTTGTAGCTGAATGCAATCAAATCCTCATAGCAATTCTAACCCAAAAGGCTTGACTGGACAGTAGAGTCTTTACTTACTCCAACAAAAGCAGGATAAACTCTCTAATACCGTTGATTTCATAAGCAGGTGCCTCTCGCCACAACATCCCTATACGCACTTTAAGCACGTCATAATGGTCCAAACAGTTTCCTGTAAGTGCTCTTTAAACTTGTAATGAAAGTCTGAAAGTTTTATTAAGTCGACTACTTCAAAAGTGTGGGAAATGAAGTGGTTGTTTAAATCAGCAGTGGTGGAGAGGAGTGGAGAGGCTGGGATGTGAAAGTTGTAAATTGGGAAGTCTCTTGATTGACTCTTTCGAGTGAAACCAATGATCAGCTAATAAACATGTGTCCTGCAGATGCTCTCATTTGACGGGTTTGGTTTACAGAACAAGCTGTGGTTTACAACTGCGTCAAACTAACACACACACACACACACACAGACACACACACACACACACACACACACACTCATCCATGTGCACATATGGAGTACATAAACTAATTACCGCACAGTTTCCAACCTCAAGGGTTATGAACACCAACAAATATGTCGCAGATTTCTAGTCGAGAACTTCACAGCAAAGCAGAGCAATATTCTGCAGTTAAAGGAAACTTGCACCATTTCATCTCTTTGTGTTTTGTAATATTTGGTTGTAATAATCACAACGCATTGTTCACATTGCTAGACCTCTGGCTAAGCAGATTTCAGACATGCTTTAGAGCAGCTGTGGTGTTCAGACTCCAGCATAATGACGAATCCATTGTGCTATAGCCTGCCATAATTACCCACACATCCCAGCCTCCCACACAGTCTACACTAAAGAAGTCTACCGCCGCTGCCCGAGCCCTTTTCAATGGGCTGGATTTATTCATGAAATTAAAGAGGTGCAATTAAAATGGCCTTGCGAGGAAGGTGATTACGAGCATTTGCATAGAGGACAGGAACTGTTTAGTGCAGTGTATCCGTGCTGCATTGTTCCCCCTCATGGATGACTGACAACACAGTGGTGATTGGAAACACAGCAGCGATAATAAAGGGCAGGAAGGAAAATCAATAGTAAAGATGCTATTAAGTTAAACTATGTGGCACTGGCACCACATTTGAACTACATTCAGCACAACGATACAACACTGAGATGAACAGAGATACACCCAACAATGTGGAGTGACGTTGGAAAGCTGGACAAATGCGAACTACAAATATGGCTGTAGTATCATTATGGAAATGAATGTAATGGAGGTATGGAAAGTTGTAGTATACACTGTATGAACATACTGGAATGGTGAGGCAATGTGTTACCTTGTTGCATAATAAAGGATCTGCTGACCAGCTTGGTTGCATCTTTCTTTAAGGACAAAAGGTTTCTGTAGACGTTGGAAGTCATTTTACTGCTTGCACCATGCATCACATCATGAAGCCATGACACTACCTCCACTGTGTTTCACAGATGAGCATGTATGTCTGGGATCTTTAGTTGCATTATTCCATAAAACATCTGAGGTTTGTCTCTGTACTTCTTGGCAAATTCCAGTTCTTCTTGCTAATTAGTGGTTTGCATCATGTGATAAAGCCTCTGTACTTTGGTTCACGAAGGCTTTTGAACAGTAGTTTGTGATGCCTTCACTCCTGCCTTCTGGAGGTTGTTGCTAAAAGTTGTTTTAGGGTCAGCATTTGCAAGATTTCTGGCATCAATTCCTATTGTTTTCCTTGATATACCTGTTCAACACCTGTTACTATGGAAATGGTTTAGTGTATCTATTCAACTGGTTTAGTGTAACCATTCATGCTCTGCACTGATCTGAATGCAGTTTAGCCAGTAGCCACACTGCAAGTCTATAACAATGTATTAACAACTACGTAGGAACACCATATCAAACAGCTATGAAATGGCAACACCTTAGCAACCAACACCTATATCACAGCAACACTACTGAGCTGCAGTCATGTTTGCAGTTTCTGCACTAACTGCACTCGTTTAGCTTTTAAATATTTAAAATATTTATAATCATTTATGCCCTTTTCAATGTGATATTTTGCTGTTTTGCTGAAGGGCAAATGTCACGTTCTTCTGTCCTCAGTGCAAAAAAAGGCCACAGAACTATATGAAAAGACACCAAAACTGGAACATCTGTGTGAGAGAGGAGAGAAGGAAGAGAGGAAAAGGAGATGAGATGGAGAGATGACAGGAGGTGGATTGTTAGAAACAATCAGAGGAAGATTTCAAAACTGCGATGAAGACATAACGCATTTTTAGTTTGAGAGTGTGTGTGTGTGTGTGTGTGTGGGCATGTCTGTATATGACTGCTCTGCATGCTATGCGTATGCATTTATGTTGTAGCATGATTGTGTGTGTGTGTGTGTGTGTGTGTTTGTGTGTGTCATTGAGGCAGCTGTCAGAAGCACAGCTGTGGTGTTTCCTCTCGAGTGAGCAGCGCTGTGATGGCCTGCAGTCACAACGACTCACTCACTCACACACACACACACACACACGCACACACACACACACACACATACACACACACACCATTATGATGAAAAGCATTGAAGAGGGAAGAAGCAATACTTTTGCACCACTACACTCTTTACAACACCTCACCACACCACACACAGGACCACTGTCACCCCCCCCCCCCACCCCACACACACACACACACACACACTCACACACTTTACATTGTCTTAACATCATGGTATGAATCCACTGGTGCAGAATACAAAAAAAAACGACAGATAAACAGACAGACAGACAGATACACGGCTGAATCGATAGATGGGTGCATAGACAGGCAGACAGGTAGAGATAGACAGACAGACATACAGACTTTAGACGTGAGACAGACAGAGGCTGGAAAAGGGAGAGGAGGGGAAATAATAGGTTGAGGGGATAATGAATGATGAAACACACACACACACACACACACTGCACACAGAGTGCACAGGCAGGAGGCTCTCATAAATAAATAGGCTGTGTGACTATCATAATTATCTCAGTCTGGGGAGATAATGAGAACTGGCAACCCACACACACACACACACACACACACACACACACATACATGCTATTAGTGCTAACAGTAAGAAGCAGGCCTGCATGGCATGATGTGGACAACGCACCAGCCCTGCAATTACACACAGACCCATCCAGAGCTTGTGAAACAGTGCACTAAACACACTGATCCTCTGTTCTGTGTCGGGTTAATAGAGGTGATGAAATCATTTTGGTTTAATGTAAACTTTCGAAACACTAAAGCAAATAATAACTCGACATGTAGTTTTTCTCCAGCAGATATGTAAATGAGGACAGGTGTGCTCTGATTGGACGCGTAGTGCTTCCCCTGCCGCTGTATTAAAAGACTATCGGCTACTTTTGGGTAGTGTACGTCTTGCTGAGAGATCTTAGACCTTCTGCTTCGTCAGCACAATTGAACGAAGGCCTCTTCCGTGCCACTCTGCTCCATATGTTTATGGTCTGCTGTTGTTTCAGAAACTGGTTGTGAAGGACCTCCATTGACTTCTAGAAGCAGTTATTGCCTGGAAGTGATTTTCATTCACAAGCTGCAAAACGTGCCGGCTGTCTCTCTCCATCAGATTCCACTTTCGGCCACAGTTCCAATGGGAATTTCCAGTAGACTGGGACTTCTGTCCCTGCTGGTAGACCCATATGAGTGTACACCTCCATACACCTGCACATTTTGTTCCATCCTTCACACTGAGGTCTTTGTTCAGCCCAAATGCCGTTTTGCAGCCCATTTTTCACGTATCAAGACATTCACTGTAGCACCTTTTCTAAATATGAATCCTGTTGCACACCCTGCATGTATTTGTAGGCAGATCATCATGCAATACTATTTGCAGAAGCCTGAATTTCTTTCTGCACATCTATCTACCTCATCTACCTACCTACCATGTTTGCCTTGCCTAAACTATATGGACAAAAGTATTGGGACTACTTTATCATTCTCTGTATCTTCTGAACTCATAGTATTAAGAGTTGGGAGATGTTTGAGAGAGCTGGAGTCTACTGTCCACAGAAGACTTTCTACTAGATTTTAGAGCACTGATGTGAGGACTAGGTTTGATTGCGTTCTGCCACAAGCCACATATCCGTCTAGCTATTTTGCAATGCTGTCTCTGCAGCTCCAATAAGATGGTAGGATAAACAAGCAATCCACAGCAGCCCCGTGTAACTTTCCAGACAAATAATAAGCAGATAAATAAATAAACAAATACACGAGCTCTCATAAGTTCCGACGGCATCAGAAACTTTCTCCTCAGCTGCTTTATTCCGCTTCTCAATCAGCTGCTGTCCCTTAACACCTGCCCCATTAGTGTCTTTACTGCTGCTACTGATTGCATATGGAAACTCTCAGCCTTGATAAATGGCCTCATGTTAAATCAGATTTAGAAATGGATGGATAAGTGAATGTGTGTGTGTGCGTTTGAGACCTGCAGACAGGGGAATTAATGCTGTGATTAAGGGAGAGGTTGTAATAGTGTTGAAGCCGGGCAGGTACAGACGACCCCTGAATGGAGACTCAGGACATTAATGACACTTTATCATCTCTCTCTCTCTCTCTCTCTCTCTCTCTCTCTCTCTCTCTCTCTCTCTCTCTCTCTAATTTACATTCAAAACCAGTTGCTTTATTGTTCGATTGTGGGGGACAATCCTTGGACACCAGGAAACCCATCCTGCACATCGGACTTCTATAACACATTCCCGATACACACCTGACACTTTGGATCGAGAAATGTGACATGAGACTCAAATGCCCCCCTTTTCTCAACCAATCACCTGCCCCACCTGTCTGTAACCCCCAGGGAGTTCGCTCTGGCCCTTTCTCCATACCTGAAAGGCTCCGTGAGGGCCCAGACTTTTCCAGACCTGGTCCGATGAAGAGGCCTATGCCACAGATTTTAAACTGTTACCATAGAAACGAAAACTTGGGGAAGAATAAGCTTTTGCATGCTCCTCAGAGAACAGTCTTCTGGTAGAGATGGAATCTCCCACCCATCTGACACCCACTATCATACGGTACTCCGATAATTCACGTCTCCTTGCCAGCGTTCAACCTCACCTACGAGATAACACCTCAACTTATACAGGTGTGGGCGTTTCCAAGCCGTCCTCTTAAAGTAACACCACTTCAGTAACAACGTACGCACCGATAACCCAGAACTGATATAAACGTGCTTTCAACGAATGCATCTCAGTGAACTTCACTAAAAGGCTTCATGATTAACAGGATTATCATAGCTGGAGAAAGAAACACCACGTTAATGAAGATACATATCTCCACTGGATCCGCGAGGAAGCTCATGACAAGCACGTCGTGTTAAAACGCCGTAATTTAGGCAAAACCGGCTGCGCCGTCTTAAACAGCACATTTAGCACAGCCTCAGAAACATGCTTCATGCCAACGCACGGCATACAGATGAGCAAATCCCGGCCCGTGTTGCTGTGATGCCGCGGAAATAAAGCGCGATGCCTTCTTACGCGTCGAGGCTATTAAACGCAACAGCACATTCTGAAAGCTGTCAGAGCAGACACTATCGCTGCGGCCGTCTGACAGCAGACATGGAGAATGGATCACTCCTTATTCATTTATTTTAGCAGAAGGCTGTACTCCCGCATGGCGGGCTTGCCCAGGGGGTCTTTTCCATTTCTCGCTGCGCAGTTGAAACACACACTCAGCCATCAATGGGGAAACAGAGCTGTCAAAGTTGCTTTTGTCAAACACGTACACACACGATCACACAAGGAGAAAGAAAGAGGGAGAAAGAGCGAGAGAGCCTGGGAACGAGTGAGTGAGAGAGAGATTAATGTACTTTATTGAGGCTTGCTCTACACACATGCTGGTAGCCCCAATCTATTTCTAAAGCACTCAAACATTACAGCACGGGCCACTAGACTGACCCTTCAAACACAAAAAGCACATACACGCAATGTTTCGCACACACACACACACACACACACACACACACACACACACACACACACAGGAATAGGAATATAGGAATATATAATTCAATGTAAGCCTTGCTCTTATGTCCACCTCTCAGTGGGTAGAAGGCCATCAGGCTGGAATTAGAAACTGGGTATAACAGTTTGTGTATCTGTAAAAAAAAATAAAAAAGAAAGGGCTGCAAAGGAGGCACAGGTGGGGCCAATAATGAAAAGGCAGGGCAAGGACAGAGACAGGACTGTGAACTCAACAAAGAAAAATGGAAACAGAGACCGACAAGGACAGCAAGGGACCCAGAGGGAAATATATGTAGAAATAGTCTAACTTTTAAAAAATAAACTAATAAATAATAAAGTTGAACAAGAAGTTGAGCCTTTAAAGAAGCATTTTGTTTCCATATACATATATATATATCATTATAAATTAATAAACAAATTATTTTTTTTTATTCTGAAAATAGTAAGAATTTGGTGGGTTTATATATAAGTTCATTCATCGTCAGTTAAATGATTATAAATGAACGTATGAACAGAAATGAACCTCGAGTTTCCTTTTTACACCACCTGACAACACCAGCTATCTTTCCTTGACTAATAAAAATGGTTCAAACAATAAACTCTAGCTGTACCACACGGTACGTAACATGATTTTATTGTGTCCAGTGCCAAAATTAAGTCCTGCCAAAAATGTGTGTCCTTAACATGAAATAATTAACATTTAGCTCCAACCTACAATTTTACCCCCAACTCTACTCTGGCCAAGTGCTTTAAAACCGTGGAGTGCTGGTTCTGCCTGAGCTCCTCACCAGAGAATAATGCACAAGTCAATTTGCTTTTGCAGTCTTTATTGGGGACTTTTAGCGCGGTGACTGTTGGTCAGTCCCTGAGGGAGCTATTTCCCCAGTGCTGTCCACCCTCCCTCTCTCCCCTGCTTAGAAAGCACACAGAGACTCCATTCAGCCTTTATCTTTACATCCTCAGAGAGGCCAGTAGGGCAACAAATTACCACTGTTTCCATATTCTGTTAATCTACTAACTACTGTTGGATTGTCAGCCAATCTAAATGTTGTGGTTTCAGCTCCTTTTTCTAAATTTTCTAGAGCCTTTTAAACAAAACTTAGAAAATAATGGCAAAAGCTATTGTAATATAATCACCCTGAGAAAAAGAACACAATAATTAATGGACAAGAATTAACTGTGAGTGGGAAACTGACTGCAGTGAGTGGGTGGAGTTTAATGTGTTGGTGTGTGTAAGGAGCTGGAGAAGGAGCTGCAGGCTGTGCAGTGAGTGGGTGGAGTTTAATGTGTTGGTGTGTGTTAGGAGCTGGAGGAGCTGCAGGCTGTGCAGTGAGTGAGTGGAGTTTGGCTGGTTAAATAAAAGTGAAGATGTGGGGATGGATAGATGAATAAAAAGTAAATAAATAACAGTGACAGGGAAAGACAACATACTGTTCATAAAAAAAAATAAAAAAAAAAAAACACTGACAAAATGGACGGAGGTGGTATAGCAGCCCCTCCGAAAGTGTGGTCATGTGAGCGGGGTGCTTGGATAATTGAATTAGAGCCCCATTGAAAGCAGAGAAGGAAAGAAGGAAAAAGAGACAGAGGGACAGAATGCTCCGTTACGACTCGATGCCTTGGGTAATGGTGTTTTCTTTTTTGCCGGGCAAATGAAAAATAATATCATTACACAGACATATGCAGAGGGATCTGTCAACAGATCCACTGGTGGTGAAGGAAGATTTAAACTGGGCTATTGGATACGGAGCTTTCTGGAAAGATCACGTCATGCAGATCAGAGTCGGAAAGGTTGGATTTATAAATGTGAACACATGCAAATGTGTGTGTGTGTGTGTGTGTGTGTGTTCATTTGTGTTCAGTTGTACAGTTTGTAAACATGTATATAGCAAAGTACCAGTTTAGACAAGTGTCTTGTTGATCTCTACAGTCTCTCTCTCTCTGAGACACACACACACACACACACACACACACACACACACACACACACACACATTTCCACAGCAGGCTGCCCAATACCTCAGTAAATTAATTAGATGGGCCATGTGCCATAAGAAGAAAATCAAGTAAGTGCGTGTGTGTGGGTGTGTGTGTGTGTGTGTGTGGGTGTGTGTGTGGGTGTGTGTCAGAGAGAGAGAGAGAGAGAGAGAGAGAGAGACTGTAGGGATCAACAAGACTAATAATGTGTGTAGCTGTAGGTGTTTCTAATAAAGTGGCCAGTGAGTGGAATAGTTGCCAAGTGGTTACCATGGTGTTGCAAAGTTGTTGAGGAGTGGTTGCTTTGGTTTCACTAGGTGGTTGCTGTGGTAAGCCAGATGTCTTAAAGTGGTTACTAGGCGTTTGAATTGGTGTACGTGGTTTCCGTGGTATTGGCAATGTTAGATGGGTTGTACCATGTGGCAAGGTGATGTGGCATTTCAGTCAATGTATAAGGGAGGTATTTCTAATAAAATGGCCAGCATTCTGTGTCTTTGTGATTTTAGCTATTTTCTAGAGGACTGCAGAATCTAGAACACCATTTATCCTAGAATGTTCTCCACTGGTTCTGTCTGTGAAGAGATCCCAGTTGGCACTAGAACCTGTCCACCTGAGCTAGTGTGTGCATCCTGCCAACACTTTTCATGGATTAGGTATTCTGAAAACACACACACACACACACACACACACACACACACACACACACACACAGGACTACAAACTGCGCAGCGAAGCAGTCTGGTGACACGGCAGCTGTTTCTCTCTCCCCAAAACCTGGCAAAGTAAATAAATTAATAAACAAACAACAAATTATTTGTGTCCAGTCCTTGCGGTAGACATCTGTGCCACAGACGGTATGGTGCGTGCTTTTAATGGGATATCAGGCTGGGCAGCAGGCCTAGCACAGACCAGGACAAACAGTGTGTGGGTGAGTGTGTGTTTGTGTCAGTCTGTGTGTGTGTACATGTTGATTCTAGGATGGAAACATCAAAACAATGCACAGATGCATCTAAATGACTTCTGCCATTAAAGAGGCGTGAAGCAAGGCCAGCCAGAAAGCGGCACTGTCCATCAAACACGGCCAAGAAACATTCGACCAACAGCAACGTACACGTGTTGGTTTTGTTGTTTGAAGAGGAGAACAGCATGGTTGTTTATTTGTTTGTTTATTTGTTTGCTGGTTTGTTGCAGCGTTATTTTACTGCCAAAAATATTTTAAAAAGCACAGTTCATGCTGCCTTTGTTCACACATGAAACGGCGCATGCTCTCAGATACAGCCTGCTCCCGTACGACCGCGGGCTGCGTCTTATTGTCATTGTGTCATTGGTTCACTGTGTCCAAGCATGTGTGTGTGACTGTGTGTGTGTCTGTGGTACCCTGACTGACTGACTGGTAGCAACCACTAAGCAACATCATGACAACTGTCACCTGATCACCTCGCAACATGGTAGCACCCAACTTGCATCCCCTTCACAATTTAACAACACCACACCAACCACCTACACCACTCAGCAACATCAATGCATCCACCTAGAATACCATTGTAGCAATCACCTAGTAACCACTTAGAGACACCATTACTTCTGGAATCCCACAGCAACTGCCGACCAATTTGCAACACCATTGTAACCACCTGGTATGTCATAGCAACCACTTGGCAACACCTCAACAACAACAGCAACTGTTTGATTGTGGGGAAACATCAAGTGACCATCTAGTGACACTATACCATAGCAACCATGTGACAGCATAGTAGGAACATTGTAGTAACCAACTCAAGTACAACCACAACCATGTAGAAAGGAAGAGTGAATAACCTCTCTCTCTCTCTCTCTCTCTCTCTCTATATATATATATATATATATATATATATATATATATATATATATATACACCATTTCTACACTCCTTGGATCTGTACACTCCATTTAAATGGTCCGTATTGTCCCGATCATCACTCTACAACTGTTAAGCATGGGGGTGGACCACCAAAACCACCAAAATCTGGGTGCAAACATCACACAATCTGTATAGAAACTCAAACTGAAAAGAGGAGGAGTTTCTACAGCACGACAATGATCCTAAACACACCTTAAAACCCCCAGCCTCTGCCATAAGCATCACCCTCCTGTTTCCCATCCCTGACTTAAACATCATAAAGAATCTGTGAACAGACTTCAAAAGAGCCGAGCAGCAAGACGTCCCAACAAGAGACGCTGGTTGCGAGGAAGCATGGACTTTCAAAAAGCCCCCGTTTTTATTTTTTAAAGGACGAGGCTGCTTTTGCAAGGCACTTTAAGCCTGAGTATCAGTACCATCAGTATCATACTTTAACATACATCAGTGCATCAACACAGCCTCCCTCGTTAGTGCAGTGATCGGTATCGCAGCAATAGTATCGACACATTGAACTTTCCCTTTAATGCTGCAAATCGAGACTCCTCCTCCATCCTGGTCCTGAAACAATCTGACGACTCCAACCTCCAGCCTCCGCGTTGATGGAGCCTCATTTCATTAGTGCTTGATTGAAGTCAGATGTAATTACACTTAACAATGTAGTTAGTCATCACTTCGCCGGCCTGAAAGACGTTGACCCCCAATCGATCCCGGTGTAGTCGTGGAAGGAGGAAATAAAATCTGCATATGAATGCGTTTACGGTTGAGAGGGATCTGCGCAGTGTTCTATGAGGTGCCATTACATGCTGTCTACATGTCAGCCAGACGCTTTCTGCTGTGAATACATAGCCAGGGTATTAATGTAATGGGCTAAACAGTATTCCGGTCACAGAGAGCATCCGATATTTGGGGAAATGAGTTTTGGTATTTTCTAATCAGAGCACAGTGGAGTGATATACGGCGAGGTATTTACAGTGGCGGAATTTGCCGGAATAATGTGCTCCCTCTCTCTCCAGGTGAATTAATCACCCTGACACTGCACTGACAAATCTGAGAGAGGTGAAAAGAGGGGGAGAAAGAGAGAGAGAGAGAGAGAGAGAGAGAGAGAGAGAGAGAGAGAGAGAGAGAGACACTCAGGTGGTTGAGGGTGGTGTGGGGCTCTCATGGCTCCTGGCTCTGGGAATGTTCTGGATTATTCAGGATCTTCACCGTTGTGTACAAGTGAAGTCATGATTTATTCAAACGGGAAGAATCCTCTGTCAGCTCGCACCACAAACACTCAGACTCACGATGCACGATTATTACTATGAACTGCTGAGACGTCTCTCTGTTATTACATTTATTTACTTTCATTTCGTCCACAGATTCGGTGTATTGCAGCTGTATATCACGCACATGTTGGATAAACACCGTATGAGAAAATGCAAAAAGCTGCACACACACACACACACACACACACACACACACACACACACACACACACACCTATATTCATTACATTTAAATAGATTTATTTCCAGGATTATTGTTTTAAAGTTGATTTTCTATTCAACAATAAACAAAGAAGGCCTGAAATGTTACTTTACATGTATTGAATATAAAATATGAAAGATTACCTTTTTGAATGGCATTGTGAGCACAAATGAGGTTTTAATCATATATATATATATATATTTACACGTTTACACATTTACACACACACACACACACACACACACACACATATATATATATATATATATATATATATATATATATATATATATATATATATATATATATATTTTTTTTTTTTTTTTTACTTTATTTTATCTGATTCTAACAGACGAACATCATGCAGGAGAATCCAAATGCAGTTCTTTTCTGTTGTAATGTTGATTTGATAATATATAAATAAATGAAACATACATAAAAAAAGCTAAACATAAACTGGACATTAATAACCCCATATAGATTTATATGAGATTTAAAAATAAAATAAAAATTAATAATAATAATAATAATAATAATAATAATAATAATAATAATAATAAACATTATCATTCTACACACAGTCTTGTGATCTCTGATGATACCAAGGGCAAGAGTCGAAAACCAGGTCAGATGATTGCTTACAATAATCCTATTCTTAATCGGAAACAGGGCACAATTTACGCCCAGATTACAACAAAAAGCCCCCATAAACTTAATCCTAGATTTAATCAAGCATGTTTGCCTGTGGCAGCCCATAAAGGACATTTTACCTGCCTCGTCTGTGCCCATGTCTATTCGGAATCATTCATTAGGAATAATTCAGGATGTCTCCGAGAAACAGCATTTGGATTAAGACCCGTCTGTATCCTTTTCCATGCATACGATAACTGGGAGGTTCTGTAATCTCCTTTATGGATCAAGTCAGCACATCTGTAACTGGGGAACTGTGTGGTTAAAGTAATCTTCAGCTGAAACGACTGGATGGCATTCATGTAGAAAACCAGGGGGTGCAGACACATAAAGTGGTTTGCATCTCATTACGGGAACAGTCTGGATATCAGAATGAAGTTTTCTGCTGTCTCAAACTGTGGGACGCTACCCCGCTGCCCTTTGACGCTGTCCTCACGGGGATCCTTGCATTGGCTCATTCATCCCACATTAGAGACTCCACTGCCAGCTTTTGACTGTTTAACCTGCATGGAGTTCCATATTAACTCTGAGCTCGTATCCTACACTCACTCACATCCTCTCACAACTCATACTCGTCCCAACACGGCCTGCTCCATCACCTTTACTTCTTTATTATTTTATACCTCTTTGTGCTTTATGTCTGTGCTCTCCGGTGTTGACCAGAGGAGGACGGGTTCCCTTTTTGAGCCTTGGTCCCTCTGAAGATCCTCCTAGCTTGAGGGAGATTTTTCTTGCCACTGTTGCCTGCTGGCACTATATAGACTTTGAAGTTCTCACATATAGTCCTGGTTATCTTGGTGGAGTCTAACAATGTTGTCTAGAAACAGAGACTAAAGTACACACCTAAAACAGAAGAAGAAGCTATAGTTGAAACCACCTTCTGTCCATTTTTGTAGCTAAATATACTGTTATCTACATATGAATAAACATACACATAGACCCACTGTGGTCCACACACTAGTGGGCAGTGAGCACACGTGCCCGGAGCAGTGGGCAGCCCTAGCCATTGGCATGCAGGGTGCATCACTCAAGGCAACCTTCCAGTCACAAGGCTGGAAAACTGGTATTCTATTCTAGGAACATCTTCAATCCAGTGATGGACCCTCTGACAATGACTATCAACTGCCTAAAATGTCTTCAACTGCACTGAAGAGGCAGGTTTAGCAGTCAGCAATCTTTCACCAAGATGTACACTGCCCAAAAGTAGCCTCTGCAAGACCCAGTGTCCAATCAGACTACACCTGTACTCATTTGCATATCTGCTTGAGACATAACTGAATGTTACCTTATCATTTCTACACTCCTTGCACCACTGTCGGTCAGAGAGGATCAGACACAGCAGTGCTGCTGAAGTGCTTAAACACTGTGTCCACTGACTGTCCCCTCTATTTGACACTCCTACCAAGTGTCTCCACCTTGTAGATGTAAAGTCAGAGACAGAAGCTCATCTGTTTCTGCACAGTTTGTGTTGGTCGTCCTCTAGTCCTTCATCAGTGCTCACAGGACGCTGCCCACAGGACGCTGTCGGCTGGATATTTCTGGTTGGTGGACTCTTCTCCATCCTGCCACCACACCACCACCACCACCACTACGTCAGGGTCACTGCAGTGCTGACAATGTTCCTCCACCCACATAATACCTGCTCAGTGGTGGTCCTGTGGGGACCACTGATGAACAGAGTAAAAGAATAGTAGAAACGAAGAGGTGGTGCTAATGTTACAGCTGATTGGTTTAATCTTAAAGCTGTGGTCAGTGAAGCAGCCCACTCACACAACACAGCTGCAAATGCATGTTGGCATTACATCCAGCTAAACCTAAATCTGCCTCGTCTGTACAAAAGCATGGCCGGGTCACACGGGTCACCCCAATCAGACAAAATCCGACAGGTCATCTGGACAGGCGCTTGGTCTGCGTGATAAGTGTGTGGCTCACGCCAAAGCATAGCTCATTTCTCTCCTATTTTTTCCAGGCCTGCAATTCATCCCTCTCTTATCTCTCGCTCCAGGCTGTAGAGACAGGGGGTCCGGGCCACCCCCGCAGCAGAAAAACGCCAGATAAAACCTGACAGATCGACTCTCTCGATAGCTAGCGGATCTTATAAACAAACGGGGATTAATGCAATAATCCTGAAATGAAAGCTTAGGTGAGCGCAGTGTTATAAGCATGTCAGTCTGGATTAGCAGGTCACCTAACTCGCTATATCTCTCGCTCTTTCTCACTCTCTCTCCCTCACTGTCAGGTTGGATATATCCGTGACAAGTTCGAACCCAGGGATCAGAGTTGGAGCAGGCTGACACACACACACACACACACACACACACACACACACACACACACACAAACACAAACACACGCACAGAAGAAGATCTAAAGATATGGAATCAGTTCAACATCAATGGAGTCTCAACTTTGAGATGTTTCCTCTGGTCTGGTGTGCCGCAAGACACACAAAACCTCGCTCTTGTCCTGTAGGCAATGGACATCAACACTTCATAGAAATGGGCTGAATTTTCAGTGACTGAAATTATTCAGACAAAAAATGAAAAGAAATTGGGAAGACCCGTCATGACCACAAGACTTTTGCTTTGAGACATGGTGCACCATTATGCTGAAAGGAATATATAACTATATATACACACTACTGCATCTAAAAAAATGAGAATATTGTTATATGTTTTAAAAAAAAGCTTGTATTAAATCACTTTACATTTATTTATTGATTTATTTATCTAGCTAGCTAACTAACTAACTAGCTAGCTAGCTGGCTAGCTAACTAACTAACTAGCTAGCTAGCTAGCTGGCTAGCTAACTAACTAACTAACTAGCTAGCTAGCTAGCTTTTTATTTATTTTTTTAGGAAAAGGCCTTTCAAACTGCTTTGTCTTCTGCCATCCAACAGACTGCAAATGCTCTCAGTTGAGGGAGGGTGCTGGCACATTTATCCAAACATGTTGCAGATGGGCCTGTAGATCCTGTCCATTCACAGGTTGCCAAAGCTGGTGTCCCAGCTGGTCTCATCAATGCTCCATTGGACCAGGCAGGTCAAAGAAGTTATGAAATCTGGGGAAACCCTTGCTGTCTGTGGTAGCATTAATCTGCTGAAGATGTCAGGTGGAAGCCCTGCCATGAGAGGCATCATGTGATCACAGGATGTCCTGCACATATGGCTGAGCTGTTAATGTCCCTCGTATGACTACTGGGGTGACGGACTGTCCTATGCAATGACAACCCAGATCAACACACCAGTGTGTCTCTCCCCAGCAGAGGTGGGATCAAAGTGCTCACGGCGAGGCCTCTATTCTCAAACCCGACGATATGGTTCCAGTCACGCATATTTGTCCAAACAGCCGTCCTGCTTCTCTCAGTCCACATATGAGTAAACGTGGTTGTTTACGGGGGTTTGCCTCTGCAGGTACAAGGTTACAGTGCAAGGTCATTTTGAAGAAGGCTATGGTATAACCTGTCAATCTCCATCACAAGCTTTGGAAGGGTGTACATATGCATGTGTGCATGCACTCTCTCTCTCTCTCTCTCTCTCTCTCTCTCTCTCTCTCTCTCTCTCTCCTGCATTTTTTCTCTCTATCTATCTATAACACACACTCTTACTTTCTACGCTGTCTGTCAGCTTATGAATATGAATCCAATAACACGTCCTTGAGGCCGCCTCTGCCAACTTGCAAGATTGAATGACACTACATCAAAGATATGAACCAACACACGGTAACATCATTATATACTAAGAGCACGGTATTCCGTACACCTCAGTATTCCTTACAGCTGACCATATTCCGAATATTTCCCGCAACTCACATGCTAAATAATCTGGTGTCAGTGTCATTTATTCCTCTTTCAGTAAAATGCTTGTGCCTCTCGGTAGGCTGTGAGCACTCTCCAAAGTAGTGTGCAAACGGTGGGTGGGGAAGGGTTACGGTGTGAAAACTACTAAGAGTGGAGTGTACGGAATACTGACATTCCCCTCTGAATAGAGTGGAGCGATTTAAAACCACTGGTCCAAAATCAACCAATCAAAATTCACTTTGGTTGCTAGGCAGTCATTCCACCACTCCACCAATCAGCGAAGCCCGATCTCTTCGGGTATTTCCGTAATATCCACTGAAACGTGGAAAATGTCGGAAATAGCATACGGAACACTGTCCACCTATGTTACAGTGCACTGCCCCCACATCATACAGTACATGCAATAGCAAATAAATAACTTATTAAGTAAATATGATTATTTTAACAATGTATTTATGTTGTTTAGAGCATGTTTGTGTTTAAAGGAAAGTCGTTAAACTAAATAAAATGTCTGTTGGTGATTACCAGGGTGTTTTAGGAGTGGGAATAACACACCAGCCTAATCAATACTGCCACCTCTTTTGTTTGGCAAGCATTACCCGGCCAAGCATTGCAGTAGTGCTAACTGTCAGAGGAAACACACACACACACACGTGCACAAACACACACACAAACACACACACACACACACTCAGCCTGCCCCTGCGGGAGAGCAGTTTTCAGGTCATCATTGATTCGCCATTAAGGTGATTATTCCATTGGGGGTTCATTGATTTGGGCCTTAAAAGACATGACAAATATGAACATTACCCAGTCCAGACACGGGCCGGCCAAAACCTCCAGACAGATGAAGAAAAGGTCTCAATTCCATCATGAGATCCAGTACGGTGCGATCAAGACATACACTGAGATCTACTATAATGCGACACTGACGTCCAATATGACATCCTCCTGACTGCGATCACGAAATGCAGTATGATGTCATAATGGAGTGCAGATCTGTGGTTACACATCATGCATTTGAGTTCATTTGGTTTGGATAATAGTGATCATTCTGGAGCTGAAACTGTTCAGAAGGTAGATTTCATGCTGAAATATCAATTAAATCTCATAACTCTTTCTACGTGAAGGTACCTGTAGGTCCCATGATGCCACCTTCGGGCTTCTGAATTCTCAGCTTTTTAAAATCCCTTTCCAGAAACTTCTTTCTGAAGAGCTCTTTGGATCTGGCCATGGTGATCCCACTTAACAATCAAGAGCATATTGGTGCATGTCTTAATAAAAATTGTGTTGTTTGAGATGATTATTTATATAATGGTGCACATTCATGCAAAAGGCTACTGTACAAGACTGTAGTGAAGTTCAATGTCGAGATGTTTCGTGACACGTCCCAGGCCATTCCTCTCTTTCCTTTTTAAACTGGTGAAGGAAGAAGAAGAAGAAAAAAAAACACCCTATGAAGATCATTTTGACGGTAACGTACCTATTGACACGCCCTGTGGCGATGAGCTGAAAGCCCTGTGCATGAGCGCACTGCATGGTTCCATGTAGGTCGCTGTGTAATTATGAAACATTCATGCAGATTTGTCTGTTCAAATTTGCATACATCAGAAAAGCGTGAGGATCGCTCATAGAATATTCAATAGCTTCGCCCGTCGGAACTTCACTTTCAGGTTGCTGTCACACAAATGGGCTCAGACACACATTAAAGCCACTGTGTCCATTCTCTTTTGACCTCAGCCAACATAACACAAACCTGAGACGACACAGCGGAGCGGGGTGGACACACAGCCGTAGACATTCATTAACCCAGTATTTGGTTTATGCATAAAATGAGTGTCAGAACCTGATCCAGTTCTCTCCTATCAGAGCTGGAGAAGGACAGCAGAAGTATCCGAGCGTCTCTACTGCCTCCATAAGTCTCCCCTCCCAAGGTTGGAGCCAGTGTTTACAACACTGTTAATTTATGGCCGCTGAAAGCGAGGCGCTGACCCGTAAAAATGGCCCGAGATAATACTGACCCTAACATGGACTTCTGCACACGCGGGTAATTACAGAGAGTTTACCAGATCAATCAATACTGACCTCTGCCAGTTTTTTTCCCGTCTATTTCTTCAGCAGTGGCATAAAAAAGAGAACAACAACCAAGAGATGTACACAAATGGACAACAGGAGGCATGATGGTTTAACCTTCCAGCTCACAATGCAGGCACTTATCTGAGTAATTACAAAGACCCAGTGCACAGCTCACAAAGACGGTCTAGGACGTGTGGTTTAAACCAAAGAGGAAAATGAAAAACGTATGTATTAAAATCATCATTATGGAAGAATCTAGTTTCAGACATTTCAACATTGTTTATAGTTTTTGTTCAATTCAGAAAACTCCCTTTATTTATTTATCTTTTTCCAGTCTTAAATCTTGATAGATAGATAGATAGATAGATAGATAGATAGATAGATAGATAGATAGATAGATAGATAGATAGATAGATAGATAGATAGATAGATAGATTTTTACATTATTATTGATTTGGATAATGTATTCATATATATATATATATATATATATATATATACAGTAACAGTACAGTAACTATGTTGAGTTAAACCTTGAATTATCCCATAGAATGTCAAGATAGTTGAATTATTGTTATTTCTATGCTTATTTATTTAACAGAGATCCAAAATCATGACTTAATGTAATCCACAATAATGTCATATACATATAAATCAAATATTTGTTCCCACAATTGAATAAAAGCATATTTCAAAAATAGTTCATAATTGTATTATTATTATTATTATTATTATTATTATTATTATTATTATTATTATTTTTATTATTATTATTATTATTTTAGTAGTAGTAGTAGTACCATTATTATTAGTTTACTTTTAACAGTGTAAAATTAGAAAATATCCAAAACCAGTCACATATATTAATCTGTTGATATCAGTGTTATTGCAGACCAGTTTTGTCCCCATTAGCAATGAGAACTTTACTTCAAACCTATTCTTAATGTTACTGTTTGTGTAGCTGTTTGTTTGTCCACCTGTTTTTAGTAGGTTCTTGAATAGGTTTACTTGCTGCAGAGAGTCCTATTCTATTGGCAGAACCTCTCTACAGAGACTGGACAAGCCGTGTGTGCATTTGCACATCTGAGTCAGCAATGGATGCAACTTAAAGTAGCTGAATGCATTTATAAGAATGGGTGTCCACAAATATTTGGACACTAGATCTTTAATGGAAATGGACATAACAAGCAATGAAGAGAGGTGGTCTCGCGCTGAATTGCAGCGTGAACGTGCCGAGACGTTTGAGATGTTATGAGGAAAGTTACAGATCCTCACGAGAGTGTGACAGCATGAGAAATAGCTGCTGCAAAGTGATGTGGATCCGGAGGTGAGACACTCATTAATCAATCAAAACCTGGCCAAAGAAAATAAACACCCTTTTCTGCATAAACAATCTCGCCTTGCTCTGAGCTGTTTTTGATACTTCAGGCTTTTCTTTTTTTCCTTCCCTTCCATCGTCTTCAATCCACACGTGATAAATCTCCCCAAATCTCCTCACCCCGGCCACGCCAAACCCATTTATTTTCCATCTCTCCCAGCCATATTTTCAGTTAATATTTCATCTTTTGCTCCCCCTCCCCCCACTGCCAACACAATCTGACATGAGATGCCACAAGCGATGATAAGGATTCCACATCATCAGCTTTTCTTCACCCAAACACCCAGTTCCTTCTCCACACACACTCACCTAGCCGCAAAAAAAGCCCAGCTTCTACAGCCAGGGATTAATTACTTTCTAAGAGTAATTAACTTGTAGGCCCGGGTTGCTAACAGCCTTTTGATAATACATCACTCTTTAGCCTGCGTTTCCTGACGCTGCGGAGACACCAGTTGTTTACTGAAGATTGTTCCGATAGCAAGAAACTTCTGATGTTTAATAAGAAGGTTCCAGACTGGCTTGACAAATGATATTCCACATTAACGTACTGTTATCACTAGATCTTAAAGATGGTACCAAGCTTAATTATTGAGTTCCTTTCGAATCCACTCAACAATCCGCTGATACTGTTGTTTACAAAATGTCTGAGGTCTTATAAGGTTGAGCTCCCTTCACTTCAGTTTGGGGTTCTAATATCTATCTACTGTCAAGTTTACATCAAATGCCACATCTCATGTTCACATCTCACATCTGTCTTTAATGTCAGAGCAGGTCTTTTCGCCTCTTTTTGATGATCTGGATCCACCAGGAATCAGCAACAGAGACAATAACACACACTAGAGCATTTGGAGGCTTAATCTATAGATGGATGGACAGAAGAGCGATTCCTTTGGTCCAGTGAGGTTACAATAAACTCAACGAGCAAACATATGTTTGAAATGAAAGGGGTTGTGTTGCAGCCAGTGACACGGGGAACATTTTCACAGCTAGAGGGAAGAATGGATTCAATGAAATTCCAGTAAACCGACGATGAAAAAAGGGTGGTTCTACAAATGGAAATCACAAAATGCACAATGGACCTCCAAAGGTCCATCTGAAGGTTTATGTGCATAGATCTCAAAAGAGCAGTGCTTACAAGACGTCTCAGGAATCTCACAGATCTGGAAGATGTTTGTGAAGAAGAAGATCAGCACTCAAACCTGTGTTCATCTTTTCCAACTAACATATCCATAGCTTCTGAGCGACAGCACATTCTGACCACTGACTGCTCTAATTCCAATGTTACATAGAGTTTTCAAAGGCAAAATCAAACATAATGAACATCTTTTTCAGATGCAAACCTGAACTGGACGGCGAATGATTCTGCTGTGCAGGAAAAGACCGTACTTTGAAGAAGTGTTAATATCTAACACGGAAACCAGATAAGGCTCTCATTACCCCTTAGTGTTGCTGAGAGAGGAGCAGGAGCGCAGAGGAGAGACAGTGAGAGAGATTAGAGGAGATGACTGCCTCTGCTTTAGTTCCTCACATCCTGCAGCTTCATGAAGAGGTCAACTTAATTTTACTCGTTCGATATTAAAAACCTGACACTGATAAAAGAGTTACTCTTCATTAACCAGCGCTGGGGATAGATGGAGCAGATGAGGTGGAACCTCGAGGAATATCTCAATGACGGAGGACAGGTAGAGGAGTTTAGGTTCGTAATCAGGTAAAAGTGAACTGGTTGATTGTGAATAATTGGGAGGTAAAAAAAATGTGGGACTATACATTCATCCGTTAGAACCCTTGGCCAAATTTGCATATTTGTAATGATTACACTGACAAGGACATAATAATACGCTCTTGACAGTGGTCCAAAAAAACTATCGGGACATTTATTCCAAAGTTTGTGTGAGCAAAGAAAGACAGTAAACAGCCCATCCTTTCTCATTTTCCTCGATAACCCAATATCTGGGTGAGTGGTGTCATAAGCTCCGCCTCCTCTCACTGATCAGTCAGAGTCTGTACGCAGGTTGAGCATGTACACGTGGACAGAGCAATGCGTTTTCCTGGATTTGTCCCATTTTGTCTCTCATAGTTGAAGTGCGTGATGAAAATTGCAGACCTCTCTCATCTTTATAAGCAGGAGAACTTCTAGATACTTCTAAATACTTCTAAATACTTCTAAATACTTTTCTGCCCCATTGTACCTTATTACTATTGTGATTTTGCAGAGGCTGACAAGTTTCATCCCAGCAATTCGGAGCCGGAGCCGGAGCTGGTTCCATTGTTTACTCCGCACTGTAATATTTTTCAGTTTTGACCTTGCCTGCCTGTTTCTCGGTTTCTGGTTATGGATTTGCCTGCGTTAACCTCGTCTGCCTGTTCTCTGACCCGCCGTTATGGACCATGAGCATGATAACTGGAAAAGCCCTAATAAACAGACTGCACACATCCTACCGCCCCAGGCTGCCATTTGTTACACAACCTCTCCATTAGAGATGTGGCCACTGACAACTCACTGGCATGTTACGCTTTGTAAATGGTTTAGAACATGTCACAAGGACCAAGATGGCATCTTCTCTTTCATAAATCAAAAAATAAGTGTGCCTTCATTATGGCGGATCATGATGTGCTTTCTATTGGAAAGGCTTGCAGCGCCATTAACTCTCCACATCACAATCACTCAGCAGAGTAACAGTAAGAGTGAGCAGACTTTAATGGGATGCCTCAGCTAAATTGGCCTCCACTCGGTCACTGGAATGAAGCCAAGAGCAGCTAAAGACATGAAATGATTAAAAATTGAAAGTATTTCTTTGTGCGTTTCTCAGACGTGGACGGCAGCATCAACAGCAGATGGTTGCGACCTCGCAGAAGGGCTCAGTATGGGGTCTTCATGTGAAGCACTGAGACACGAAGGGCCATCCTGCATAAGTGATGCTCTACAATAAGCTATCATTAAAATAAATGCACGGCCGCGTCTGATAAAATGCCTTTCAATTGATTTCGCATCAAGTGGCTGAGCTTTAGCCCTCATTCTACCCTCGTCCAAGTGAGGGCGTTTTAGCCAAAGGGTCGCCGTGTTGAGATGGAAAATGAAGCAATGAAGCACCAGAAAGAAGCAATTTGCTAAAAGCTGGTGTCAGCGTGATCAAAGACAGCGGTGTTTAATCAGTGATATTTAGCACTTTGAATTCAGTGATATTATGTCACAAACACTTGTCTAAATTAGCTCGGATCACTTACTGATGTCGTTCCATTTTCATACCCACCCATTTTAAAACGCTCTAAGTGCTGAATGCTGAACGTTAATATTATCCCATAGCATTCGCATCACACGCTTCGGGATCTAATTTCCAACTTTGTTCCGATCTTACGAGGCACATAACCTTGTGAGAAGAAGCCTCTATATTCACTGATGTCATTAACAGTCAATTATCTATGAGTTTTAAGTCATACTTTTCACCTACCATGAGAACCTACCATGAGAACCTACCATGAGAACCTACTATGAGAACCCTGTAAACAACACGATTCGTTCATGAACATTAAGCTTTCTGAGCAGTTTTCAGATATTGATTCTAAAAAAAGGGACAAATATGGCGCTAGAACATTTTCTAAATGAAGTCTAAAGAGTTTGACTGCATTAAGAGCACCTCACATAATGTTAAGAAGTTGGAATAAGAATTGAGTTTAATAATAGAGTTTATCAATAATTGAGTTTAGTAATAATTGAGTTTATTAATAATTGAGTTTAGTAATAGAGTTTAATAATAGTTGAGATTAATAATAATTGTGTTTATCAATAATTGAGTTTATCAATAATTGAGTTTGTTAATATTTGAGTTTATTAATATTTGAGTTTAGTAATAATTGAGTTGAGTAATAATTGAGTTGAGTAATAACTGACTTTGTTGATTTTTGAGTTTAGTAATAATTGGAGTTTATTAATAATTGAGTTTAGTAATAATTTTGTTTATTAATAATTGAATTTGTTAATATTTGAGTTTAGTAATATTTGAGTTTAGTAATAATTGAGTTTAGTAATAATTGAGTTTGGTAATATTTGAGTTTAGTAATAATTGGAGTTTAGTAATATTTGAGTGTATTAATAATTGAGTTTATTAATAATTGATTTTATTAATAATTGAGTGAGCCTGGTACTGATTGGCCCATGCGAGCTTAAAATCTGCACATTCAAAAATAGAAACTGCACAGATGTTGGATTTAAACATCGCAGAAGATGCTCAGCTGCTCTGTTTCAATAAAATACAGTGATCTGTGGGGCTTGTTTGTGCAATACAACCTATTTGAGTAAAGCTTACATCTTTCTCATCAGCTCCTGGCACCATGTGTTTGCAAACTTTGTGTGTCCTCCAGTCACTGACACTCATCACCATCAGTGAGTTGTAGTTTCCCCCAGGACATGTTCTCCTGGGTGTTCTTATACATTTTATATAATGGCTGAGTGCTTGGCCTCAGGTTTGTAGACTGATACTATTTTCTGTGCTGGTCCGGTGCTATAGGGTTCACTCTTGTTCTACTAAAGGATTTACTGTCAGTGTTTGGCAGATCATTAGAAATAAAGAATTCAATGAAATTCAAATGAAAATGAACCTTTTTTGCACTCACGTAGAAAGGGTTTAACACAAAGTTTAGAGGAGCAGAGAGTCCAACAAATGTGGCCCACAGAATAATGGCACCACCTAGATTGATGGCTGAGACCTTTTCAAAACAACACAGTTCAGGTCCCTCGGATCCCTTGTGACCTCTGAAGCTGGCATCTATGCAGATGGCCAGACCCCTGTCAATGCCACGTGACTGAAATGACGACAAGTCACCAGGGTCCTGTGCAATAAGAAGATGCCAATCCACCTCAAGGTGAAGAGCTACAAGGCTGCGGTTCATCCAGTTGCAATTTATGGAGGTGAATGCTGGCACACCTCCGCCAAGCACTAACAAACCCTGCACGGGATGGAGATGAAGATGCTTCACTGGTCATTAGGGCTCACAGGGTTTGACCACACCATAAATGTAGATGTCAGGAAGTGGATAGGGGTCTCTGCAATTACAGAGAAGATGCAGGAGGCACGTCTTTGATGGTATTAAGATCTTAATAGCCAGGAGAGCCCTCCAATATGACCCAGACAGGAAGCAATCACGAGTTCCACCAAAGAAACAGTGGCTCAATTGCATCACAGAAGACCCAGCAGGTGTCACCTCAGAACATATACTTGATAGTAAGAAGTGTAAGATGTGCAGCCCTGCGGACCCTAGTACAGGAATTATGCCAGGCAAAGACGTTCCGAGAGTAAAGCTGAAACGTTCAACCTCAAGAGCACTGTTCTGTTAAGCATGGTGGTGGTAGTACTATGCAATGTGTCTGTTGGAAAAATGGCCTTCCCAAAGTCCTGACGTCAATTCTATGGACTCTGCATAAATGGAAACAAACATTCAAGTCTTCAAACAAAGTGTCATCTGTGACCAGAGTTTTCATACAAGCATTCGAAAAACAAATCACATCAATCGGAAATACCGATACAGTAGTATTGATCGGTTTACCCCCTTATCTAAAGATAAGCATCTCCTCCACCCAAGAGGCACTGAAATGAACCAGAGCACCTGCTGGATGGCTGTTGAGTTATCGGCAGATGCATTGCATCAATACACACACTCTCAGACCCAGCAGGCATGAGGGCACTCGGGCCTATCGATCGGCCTTGCGGACCAGTCAGAGTTTGCCGGACTTTACACATTTAATACTGACCTGTGTAAAAGCTAATAGCCATGCAAACGTTTAATTAAGCGGTCAGGAAGGAATGATTGCCAAAGCAACTAGGTGAACACACACACACACACACACACACACACACACACACACACACCATCAGTCTTTTTGCCTGTCCGGTACTGTACATTGTATGACCAAAAGGCACAATGCCCACAGTAGCAGCAATTTCATTTGTTTGTACTTTATCATAAATAAAGTATTTTGGTTCATAAACCATGTTTTAAAAGTAATACACTGGAATGAGGTTTCCAAGCCTAAGGACCTCTACGCAGCACAGATGGACAGATGGACAGATGGATGGATGGATGGATGGGTGGGTTAAACAGTGGGTCTACGAGCATGTTTACATTTTTTTAAAGATATTACACTCACTATAAGTCATTTTAAGAAAAGTAACAATTCAGTAATAATCATATTATTAATAGAAACACAAAGATCGAATCAGAATCAGCTGATATTCAGAATTAAGAGTCTCGGATTGGATCAGCCATTCAGATCCCAAAAAATAAGTGTGTTTAGATATTAAGTATTTTTCACAGCATGCTAAAATACAGATGTACTCAGGTTGTCTAATAATGTGAGTTTCACGCAGTAACATATCTACTGATTTATCATTTATTACCGCAGAGACTCATTAGTCCTCGGAAAGCAATTGGCCCGTGCAGTAAAAATGACCAGAAATTGATTAAACTACTTGTTTTGCACCAGAGAGTTTATAAGCTTAGACTGAGTCGAGAGAAAGAGAGCAGGGGAGTGGAAGACGGGGAGGGAAAAGAGGGAGAAATAATAAAAACAAGGGGAAGGATTAAAGGAATTGGTGCACCTGGGCTTTTTCTTCACACTTGGATGAATAATGTCTTCACAGATTCAGTACGATGTTCATAGCGGCCACTGCTTCCCCAGGTTGGCCTGGGCTGCCAGATGTGGATCCCTCAGCGAAACTGGAAAAAGTGCGTCTCTCTCTCTCTCTCTCTCTCTCTCTCTCTCTCTCTCTCTCTCTCTCTCTTTCCACAGAACGCTTCGTTAATTAAAGCTCCATCCTGAGATCCCTTCAGATCAGTTGCTCACAGCTGACCTGTTTTCCGCACAAGAACATCGTGAGAGAACTTTCAGGTGAGTGGGCAGATGTGGAGAGTGTGTGTGGATGTGTGGATGTTACCTCTGCTTGAGCGACGCTCGTTCACATCCTTGACTCCTTCTTGACTAATTGCGCTCTTAAATTTCTCAACAGGTTAAATTAGTATCGATATCACCATAATTACCAACTGTACTGAGCCAAGTCCTCCCCTGCACCCTTAACACCACAGTTTACGGGCATGTCTGTACTCGAAGCTTCGTAACTCAGAATAACCTACAGACGTGACACGCAAATATTAGTGATCAGCGAGTGATCCAGCTCAGGACACATTTTCAACTGAAATCAATCCCAGTTCAAACGCCCGTTTTACTGCTCTGTCCACGTGTACATTCTCCACCTGCATACAGACTCTGACTGATCAGTTAGAGGGGGCGGGGCCTGATGATGTCACTGATATTGGGTTATAGAGGAAAATGAGAAAGGGGAGCGTGTTTGCTCTCTTTCTTCGCTCACACAGTGTCCAAATTTTAGAATAAAAGTCCTTATAACACATAAATAAATGTATAAATAAATAAATTGTAGGCTCAAGCACATTTTTGATCAAAACATGGTCACATTCATACCACTAATTAATTAATACGTACATCTCAAATAAAGACAAAACTGAGTCAGCTAAGATCTCCTGGAAATATCAATTTCTGGAATGTGTCTCCTATAAAAACCTTTTTTTTCCGGAGAATTAAAGAACAACGATCCGTGGAAATATCCAGAGAGTTCTCAAGGTTCATGTGCATGTACTGTTCTGAAACCTTTGACTGGTAGTGTACTCATATTGTGCAGCAGCATGTCGTTAATCAGGAGATCACATCCCAGCACAATGAATCACGCAAGTCAAGCAAAACATTATGACCACCTTGTTTCTACACTCACTGTTCAGAAATACAAAGTGCACCTGTGTGGTCAATGAAGCTGATGATAATGGGAGGTCAATGTTATGGTTGACTGTCAGATAGTCATCATGCTGGGATGTGCATAAGTTCACCAACCATATTGGGTGTTCTAAAACTTTTGACCGGTAGTGTATGTTAAAACAATGTAAATCACTAGAACTACTACTGCTGTATTTATTGGAATAAGAAGTATTTTCTGATTTAAGACTAATATAGGCCAATAATTACACTTGCTGGAGATGAAATGAGCACTGCAGAGACGACACTGGTGACTTCATTAGTCCAGTTCATAACCAGTATTTCATAACCATCTGCGTTTTCTACAGTGGTAGAAAAAAAATGGGTCAATTATTTTCTTCCACCAGTGCAAGAAGATATGTCATCGTTTGGTGAATCTCTCCACTTGTTTCCACCACAATGCCTGAGCAACTGCGAGTGACGCAACCGTTACGTTAGTAAATCAAACAATCATTAGTATGTTGATGTATTTCGTTGCGCAGCCCCAGCAACAAGCCAATAATTACACAGTCAAAATGTGTAAACAAACAAATAAATACATAATAAATGACAAATAAATAAATAAATGACAGGCGTCGTGCAGCATCTGCAGCGTTGTGGACCTTCTGATGGTGTGTTGTGGTGAAGAGGGATCTGAGCCGAAAGGCAAGGCTCTCGATTTACCGGTCAATCTACATTCCGACTCTCATCTACGACCACGAGGTTTCGGTAGTGACCGAAATAATGAGATCTAGAGAACAAGTGGTTGAAACGAGCTTCCTCCACATGGTTGCTACACTCTCCCTTAGAGTTAGGGTGAGGAGTTCAGACATCCGGGAGGGGCTGGGAGTAGAGCCGATGCTCCTCCATGTCGAAAGGAGCAAGCTTGAGGTGGTTTGAGCATCGGGTTTGGATGCCTCCTGGTCGGCTCCCTTGGCGTGTCTGATTGGGAGGAGGCCCTGGGGAAGACTCGGGACATGCTGGAGAGATTGTATCACTTGGCTGGCCTGGGAATGCCTTGGAGTCCCCGTGGAAGAGCTGGAAGGGGCAGCTGAGGAGAAGGAGGTCTGGGACTCTTTGCTTACCCGGACCCCAAGATAAGTGGCAAATGATGGATGGATGAAAAGGATGGATAAATAAATAAAGGCGGCAGCCCAAGTTCAGGCAGGCTACAGGGAAATGTGATGGAGTGAAAGCCTCCCTCTGTGTAGTTAAGATAATTAACTTCAGAGAGATATGCTGGGACAGCAGGCCAAAATCCGTTTGTGTTATAGGAGGGCTGAGGAAAAGACGGAATCCCATTACAGGAGCTGCTGTGCAGAAATAATTATCATGGATGATTCGACTCTTATGGTAATTACAGTGTTGGGATAAATGAGAACATGGTCACCACTGACCTAAAAAAAAAAAAAAAAAGACACAAAGACGGGATGAAAGAATCAGTAAGAAGTCGGCACTGTCAGTGTTTTCAGTGGAAAGCCTGGATTTTCACATCAACCAAGAAACATGGTGTTGGGGTTGGTGTGGCACAACAGATAACACCACCAATGAGCCATGGTGTGCCACACCAATAAGAGATGAAAGAAGAGTACCACTGCTGGTGGGCTTCAAACCTCTCAATCATTCATTAGACTGGGTGTCCGTAAACATTTGACTAGTGTCACTGTCTACAGCTCCATGCTGTCCCTCCTACGTCCTATGGTACCTATTTGCAATGGAAAGTGGACATATCGCACCAGGGTATGGATGCTCCCATGTGGAAAAGCAAGACCCATCAGGAAAACTCTGAAGTTAAAAGTACGACTTTACCTGGATTTAATACAGCAAGAATCAAAGTAATGAAGTTGAAACATCCGAACACTTCAACTCACTTCCAGAGTTTGATTGTGCCATGCACAGTTCAGAGTGCTGCCATTACCCTGTATTGTTCTAAACTCTCTCTCTCTCTCTCTCTCTCTCTCTCTCTCTCTCTCTGCTTATGAAGCAACACTGATTGCACTAAATGGTTGCAGCCTTGATTACATTTTAAATTTAAAACCAATTGCTTTATATATATATATATATATATATATAAAAAATCAATCTTAAATTATATGTTAATATATAAAAAATATGTTAATATATATATATATATACACATAAGATTGATTTAAGTCTGACAACTCTGAACACACTTCCCAGTTAAGATGAACGAAGAGATGGAAGGAGAAAGAGAAAACATTGCTTTACATGTGAAAACTAGGACTTCATATTTCATAAGCTGAGAAACAGGAGTCCAGTGTAACTGATGGAGGTGGTGTGGAGATGGGTGTGATGGTTGATGAGCGCTTGGCGTGAGTAAGGAGGAGCTATCGAGTTACTGAGGTAGGTTAAATTAAAGTCTCTGGAGTTTCTGGTTGCAGGACCTCATTAAAGTAACGCAGGGCTTTCGAAGTGCTGGCATCCGTCTGGCGTCCCACGAAATTGGACCACACAACATGACACCAATCCTTCTGGATGGATGATGAGTGACCACGGTGCCTCCGAACATGGATCCATCGGTCACCTCCACCAGGACTAAAGGGACACCGATGTAGTCTTGGTTGATAACAAAGACTTGGGATATTTCACTTTACATCTAATGCAGATTATCTGTGTGACTGATGTTCTCTGATGTTTTCTGTTGAGGTGTTCTTCGCTCAGTGTTTAATTGTATATTTATGCTGTATTCTCCCTTCCAGAGCCACAGAGGTGGATCATTTAGGTGCCACAAGCGTGCATCGGTCAGAGAAACCACACGGAAACCGCCGAAAGATTTCAAAGTTCGAAAAATAAAGGATGCTAAAGGACTCTTAGAGACGTTGCGTTGGGTGCCGTCTCCACAGCTAGTGATGAATCATGCAGCAAGAGTCATTTTACTGAGTGACAGAGAGAGAGAGAGAGAGAGAGAGAGAGAGAGAGACGCGTTACAGAGATGGATTTGGGTGAGGCAGGAGGCAGCTGCAGCGGAAAGCGTCTCTGCTGAGCTCAGTGACAATGAAATCAATAAACACAGCTTTCAATCAACACCACAGCCAAAGACAGGATTCCTACCACTAATAGCATCCAAAACGTGTGTGTGTGTGTGTGTGTGTGTGTGTGTGTGTGTGTGTTAGAGGGAGAGAGTAATTCAGCATAGCCATAGCTCTTGGCTTTTGGAAGCCCAGGCAAATTGAAGTGTGTAAATCGTGGCATTACGGAGCCTTGGTGTGTTAAACTGGCACTGCTGCCTGCAGATTAGCAAGGCCAGCGGTAACATCCTTCTGCAGAGGGAGGCCCTCTCTGACAGTAATGGCTGCCAGTCTTGTCTTAAGCTCGTGTCAGGTTCTGCCAGGCTGACACACTTCCTGCCTATACTCAGCCCCAACTCGGCAAGTCCGCAAAAATAGTCCAGAGTCTCACGAATCCAAAACAAGGAAGACTCAAACTTCAGTTCATACCGGTTTTATAAGTCACAGTAGTTAATGAATCATAGTAATTATAATAACTGCATTATTACGCCTGCATTCCAAAGGTAAAGGCTGTCAGAGATACACCACAACTTGGTCACCATCATTTTGGAGATGTTCCTCGGCCCAATCTCCACCCACATAACACATCCACCACATCACTGTGCCAAGCAGCTTCGTACCCTGCAGCCCAACCCACCCATTATAGTCCCCAGAGGTGCGGGACAACAAGCAAACCTAAACTGCAGAAATAATTCATAACTCATGAGTCAGGATATTGATCCAGTCAGAGGAGAGACTAAATCGTTTAGAGTGGATAATTCACAGTAGACACTGAATAATTCACTAAATTAACTGACCTAACTAAATATTTCATAACGGATGCTGGATAATTATAATAATTAAGTGAATAATTCATAGCACATACTGTATCATTCATAATTGGAACTGAATAATTCATAGATGATATTGATTCATTAATATTAGACACAAAAATATACTAGATAATGAATAATTCATAGTAGACACTGAACAATTAACTAAATAAGCTCTATATAAATTATATTTATATATATATATATATATATATATATATATTTTTTTTTTTTTTTTTTTTTTTTTTTTTTTTTGTACTTAACTTTATATTTACATTATTTTCTTTATTTCATTTGCATGCACATACCAGGGCTCTTCCTAGTAGTCCCTACTCTCTCTCTCTCTCTATCTCTCTCTCTCTTTCTCTCTGTATATGTCTCTCTGTCTCTGTCTCTCTCTCTCTCTCTGTCTCTCTCCCCTAAAAGCACATTAACTAATCCATATAAATGACCCCTTTCACTGTGAGCCATGTGCAGCAGAGGCTGACACTGCTCGGCAGACTGCAGGCCAATTTCACATTGAATTTCCAGCATGATTTGGAGCATGCATGAAGAATTGTAAATCTGGACTCGTTTTGCCGTCCCTTCCAAACGACCCCATCGGCACGCTCAGAACGGGAAGCATAAACAGCCATATTTCATAATAATGCATCTCTGATGCAAACTCAAAATAAGCTTGTTTACGCTATTGTGTCAATATGATGTGTGTGTGTGTGTGTGTGTGTGTGTGTGTGTGTGTGTGTGTGTGTGAAATGAATTGGATACATGAGGGTCATCTGTCAGTAGGGTGTTGTGGAGCAAATGTGGATGGCTAGCATTTAGATGTGCAATGGATTGAAAGAGTGAGATTGATCAAAATAAGCCATAGGGGGAGAGAGAGAGAGAGAGAGAGAGAGAGAGAGAGAGAGAGAGAGAGAGAGAGAGAGAGAAGACTTCATAAAATAAGAATTCATGTCATGCTTTTATTGACAGCCACCTATTATGCTGCATAAAGAAGGCCCTGGCTTCTGCAGAGCCAGCAAGAAAGAGAGAGAGAGAGAGAGAGAGAGAGAGAGAGTAGAGAGAGAGAGAGAGAGAGAGAGAAAGAGATGAGTGATGATATACAGAATGAAAGTGGATTTATCGTGACAAAGGGGTCTGCATCAGGTCAGGAATTTGACCATATTTGTTCCAGTTGATTTTTGAAAGGAGATCCAGTACTCAACAATTCAGCTTCATGGAGAAAGCTGGATGATAACATCAGTTGGCACTGCTTCCCTAAAGGTGAAACGGCCTGCTCTCTGATGCATTTGAATATCCAAAATTAACCCAACACTGAACTTAATAGGAGTGCTGCAGCCTGGAATGCTGATCAGCTTTAATCAAGGTCAACCAATCAGAACACAGGCCATTTTCATATATGCATAGTGACAAAAAAAGGAGGATATACATTCACACGATTCGTAATCATTTGTGCTGCAAATACAAGTCAATATGTTAAGTTGATGCATTACTTTTTAAATACATTTACTTTTTGATTCCTAAAACGAGATCAAATAATAAATGCTTTCCCGAAATTCCAGTTTGTCCGACTCGGCTGAGAAACTCCCGAGGCAGGAAGAGTATGGGCTTGATGGAAGACCAGAGCACCAGTGTGATGCAGCACCTGCTCGGGAGTTGCCTGGGGTTTGTTTGTGTTTGAGTTTTCTCCGACGTTGCTTCCATAAAACAAGGACTGGACACGGCGGTTTCGCATGACCGCACGTGCGATAGTACGACATGAACAGGATTACATCGGTTAGAGGTTCTGAAGGCCAGTTTCGATTAATTTTCGATGAATTGCCCAGCCCTAGACAACAGGTTGATCCAATGAAAAATCACCCCTAAATGACCAAACAGCATTCCAACAACGTAAACTCAGTTCTCAACAGTGTTGGTCAAAATGCTCTCGCTGTAATAAAGACGTATCGGACAGAGGGCCTATTTGCATACTGCAGCTGTCTGTAGTATCAGTGGGGCAAAGGTGAAAATCATAATAATGACAACATCCAGCACTGTGCAGCCTAATCCCAATCCACTTACCATCACAGTGCATCCTGAACCTTCCCCGCGTTCCCCATTTGCTTACTCCTTTAGACAGCTAATAACTACTTTAATGCATCAGACAGTTTTGTCACATTCTGTTATATTAGTAACGCCAGCTTGCAACCAGCTGTCGGCGGACAACTTTGAAAGAGACTAGAACCCATATCTTCCCTGACAGATACATTTACACATCAGTGGGTTTCACACCGCCGACTTTTCTCTGATCCAATTCCTCAGCTAATTAACTTGACTCAGGAATGTTAGAGCAGCGTAAACATGGATTACTATCGGGGACACTCTCCGAGAGACTGTATCCCATCTGCTCTAGACATCCCCAGTTCTTCATTAATGGTCAGCTTCTGACCTCACAGAGAACACATAGTGGATGCTTTTATTCATCACTTTAAGTGGAAGCACAAGGCAGGGGGGTTTCTAATAAAGTGGCCACCGTCTCAGAAATGGACTGTAACTGATGCAGATGAAGTTTCTACCACAGGTTCAAACACCTAAACCAGAGAGCCGAGATAACCACCCAAATAAGCAACAAAGAATGAACCCATCAGCATCCGAGAAAGAAAGAGAGAGGAAGAGGAAAAAGTGCTCCTACCTTCAGGCTGTAGATGAAAATCAATGGAAATACTTTTCCTGAGACCTGCAAAGGAAAGATAATGGAGCCTTTCAGTCCATTCTGAAGACTTAAACAAACTATAGACCTGCTCATTGGAAACCTTATCCTTCAGTTTACAACAACAAAAACAAAACACAATAATTAAAACAAACTAACCCATCAATCAATTAATCAATCAATCAATTTTCACATAAAAATACACCAACAGTGACCATTGTAAATGAGTACTGCGACTATGACAGCAGCATACAGGTTGGGCATGTACTACTGGACAGAGCGGTTGAGGCGAAGGCTGCTATGGCATTTAAACTGGGATTTAATGCTTTTGGAATTTAGTAAAATTAAAAAAATAAATGTGGGCCTCAAGTTGCAGGAGTTAGTTGGTGTTGCTCTTTAAACACAGTTATTAAAGAGCAACTCCAGTGAAAATCCTGAAACATTAGGCCAAAACAGTCAGTGGTAGCTGGTTGTGCGTTTTTGATAGAGAATGAGTCCATAACAAAGGTATGTTATATAAAACTGATGAGAGAAAGAGAGAGAGAGAGAGAGAGACAGAGCAGTTTTGAGAAAGAGAAGTGAATGAGTTACTGCGTTAAAATCTGTGCTCCACCCCGACACCCTCACAGTCTCAGAGAGGCAGATCGTTGACCTACTGTAGCTTCAGCTGCGCTGGCTCCACCCACTCCCCCAACCCACACATCTGGGTTAGTGGGATACAGTCCCACCCTTCTCAATGATCAAACAGAGTCTGTATGCAGGTTGAGCATGTACACGTGGACAGAGCAGTAAACATGCAATTTGAATGGTTATTGCATTTAAATCCGATTTAATTCAGTTGGAAACAAGCAACTGTAGCTGTTTCTGAGCTGTTCTCTCACTGATAATCCGAAAATTAAACATGTAACTGCCTGTGCAATGCGGATCTCGGGTTCTAAGACTTCTGCATCTGTTTGTATATTACATAAGCCTGTAATGCTATTGCCAATGTTGCACACAACAAAAACTGGAATGGATTAATCGCTGAAAAGGGGTGCAATGCAAATAAATGTATGAATAAAATATAAAGATAATAATATCTACATTCGTACACTTCATTTGACATTTTAAATAATTTTAACACAACACTCATTGCTTTCTATAATCGCTACAGCAGATTACACACAGCGATCAATGTGAATATTGTGATCATCAAACCACAAAAATGAGCAAACGTAGAATTAATGATAACATCTCTCAGGCTGAATTACATTGTCAAACCCCAAGCACAGAGGAGGAAAGTGCAGGCCCTGTGTGGCCATACCCGCCTCCAACGAGATCACGTCTGAACACTCAGAACATCAGATTAAAGGAGCTTAAGGTAATGGAATTTTGGGAATCGGTGGACATCCAGTGAGAGTGCCCACTACTTAATACTGGGTGGATTTGGGATAAGCAAGTTTGTTCTTTCAAACTTTCGCTTTTTTTTTTTCTCCTGTTTTTTGTTGAGATGGCAAAACTCTCCGCTGGTCTGAGATCCTCATAATTGAAATCCACATAAGAGACTTATTATTTATTACTTGAACTTACAAAAGTATAAAACATTTATGATCACGCACACACTGATATAAATGATTATAATGGAAGTGGTAAAGGCTTCCGTCACGTGTACATGTTCAACCTGAATACAGACTCTGACTGATCAGAGAGAGGGGGCGGGGCTAATACTCAACCTGAATACAGACTCTAACTGGTCAAAGAGAGGGGGCGGGGCTGATAATCAACCTGAATACAGACCTGGACTTCTGATCAAAGAGAGGGGCGGCCATTGCCCAACCCTGGAATACAGACTCTGGACTGACTGTGTTTCGAGGGGGCGGGCCATGACTGAACCTGAATACAGACTCTAACTGGTCAATATGTTTTGGCACAACACTGCACACTACAGCTTTTTCTGATTTGAGTTCAGAGTGTCACAGTCCACAGCTGGACTGTAGAATAGTTCCTGGAGCAGGCTATTGTCATTAGAAACGGAGGGAAGAGGTGGGGACCAAGGACCTCCTCTTGTAGTTAGCACTGATCAAGGAGCAGCTAAACGACTCAGCCATGTTGAATTAACGCTAATTAGATACCAAAGACACTCTGAGGTTTGGGAAATGGCTTCGGGACAAGCTGAGAGAGAATAAACTGGAAAGCTGGTTTTCAACAGCAGAGTGTGTGCGGAGAGAAAAAAAAATACACCCAAACATCAAAAGAGATTGAGTTTCTATTATGAAGAAAGCCCTTCTTTTATAACTAAAACAGAGCCAAACACGTCCCAAATGGAAAAACAGAGACCTTTAGACCATTATAGCAGCTATGAATAATTCATAATGAATACATTTCAGAGTATACTGAATAACATTCACATCACATACTGAATATCTCATAATAAATACTGAATATCTCACATCACATACTGAATATCTCATAGTAAATACTCAACATCTCACATCACATACACTGAATATCTCATAGTAAATACTGAATATCTCACATCACATACTGAATATCTCATAATAAATACTGAATATACTATAGTAAATACTGAATATCTCATAATACTGAATATTCATAATAAATACTGAATATCTCACATCACATACTGAATATCTCATAATAAATACTGAATATCTCACATCACATACTGAATATCTCATAATAAATACTGAATATCTCACATCACATACTGAATATCTCATAATAAATACTGAATATTTATAGTAAACACTGAATATCTCTATAATACTGAATATCTCATAATAAATACTGAATATCTCACAAGACATCACATAATAATATCTCATAATAAATACTGAATATCTCACATCAGATACTGCATATCTTATAATAAATACTGAATATATCATAATACTGAATATCTCATAATAAATACTGAATATCTCACATCACATACTGAATATCTCATAATAAATACTGAATATCTCACATCAGATACTGCATATCTTATAATAAATACTGAATATATCATAATAATTGAATATCTCATAATACTGAATATCTCATAATAAATACTGAATATCTCATAGTAATTACTGAATATATCATAATAAATACTGAATATCTCATAATACTGAATATCTCACAGTAAATACTGAATATCTCACAGTAAATACTGAATATCTAATTACTGAATATATCATGTAATAAATACTGAATATCCCATAATACTGAATACCATTCACAGTAAATAATATTATTTCATAATAAATACTGAATATTTATAATAAATACTGAATATCTCACAGTAAATACTGAATATCTTACAGTAAATACATTTCATAATAAATACTAACATTTATAATAAATACTGAATATCTCATTGCAAATAATATTTCATAATAAATACTGAATATTTCATAATAAATAATTGAATATTTTACAGTAAATACTGAATATATCATAATAAATAATTTCGAATATTTCAAAACAAATACCTTCAATAATTCAAAGTAGATAGCAAATAATTCATAGATGCTGAATAAGCTGTAGTAAAAAATAACAGTGTAGTGCTGTTTCAACACAGTAATATCAATTAACTGTAGCTACTGAACGAATTATAGAGGATAATAAATAAATAATGGACAATAATTGATGATCACCCAGCCTACCTCATCCTCAATCTCCAACTTATCCTAAAAGTACTGGATGGAGCAATTATCATTCCAGAGAACAGTTCCACTGTTCCATTAGCTCAATTGTGGGGGCAGTATACCCTCTAGACCAGTGTTTCTGAACCCTGGCCTGGAAGCATCCAGACCCCTTCATAGTTAGCACTGAACCCTTTGTTGTTCAAACTTAAATGCATGCCTCCAGGGCCTGTCGAGGAAACAGTGCCTAGAGCACAATTCGGCTTTTTATTGAGTTTATTGAGACTGAGCGACATATATGTGTGCACTGCACACCCATGTCAGTTAAACCGTATCGTGCTTTTGTACTTCTTTAACCGTGTTAGTAGCTGAATACATTCATGAGATGTGGCGTCCACAAATATTTGCACAGTGTAATTGTAGTGAAATGTCTCTCAAAGTAGTGCTAAGCCTAAAAGCAGAAAAGCAGATCCAGACTCTCCTTCACTCCACCAGGTTTGAACTATGGTGCAATGTAATGTTCTCCATGCCTGTCAGAACCAGCTTCACCCATCAGACTGCCAGGTACTGGAAGGGTGAGTCATCACCCAGAGAACATGTCTGTATTCGAGTGCAGTGACGGCCTACACCAGTCCAGAAATTTGGCACGGCCAGCAGCTGGCGAAACCCATTTGATGAAGCTCCAGAGGTACAGCTCAGTTTGGACTCTGTAGTGATGAATGATACCACAGAAGATGCCACTTTGCTTCACTGGCCAATTGCTTCAGGTTCCACAGAAGCATGTGAATAGCCACAGTCTATTCTTAAAGGGATTCTCACCAGCATAAGGTGTATGTTGGAGTGCTTGATTTGATGGTTCAGCCAATGGTTCTCAGTCCTGTGCTGCAGTTCCATTGCTCTGATGGTTTCAATTCTAATTCCAGGCCACCTAATCCAACAAATGATGGATGAGCCCCCTACTGAGCCAAACTAGGTGTAAGGGGCTACAGCAGGAAACACTGAAACAAGCAGGCTTGGCATTGAAAACCACTGGTCTAGCTGGTCTACAAACATGACTAGATGACTCCTGACTATGCAAGCTTGAATCTATGTTAGTGCATTCGACCGCAGAGCCTCCCAGAGCAACACTGGCTGGCCATATGTCTTGCTTGTCAACTAGCATGACCAAATGGATTGCTGGTTGACTAACATGGAGACCATGATCAAGTAAGTCAACCATTGTGACCAACATCAGCAAGCTGGTCAAGCAACTTGCTCATGCTGATCATGTGGGTCAAACAAAACTGTTTGAGCTGATCATGTTGGTCAAACGGGCTTGCTTGTAAGGATTACGCTGGTCAACCAAGCAATATCGCTTCTTGCTCATGTCGGTTGTTGGCTTGGTCAGTTTGATCATACAGATCAGCAAAGCCATCAAAGTCAAAGATAAACCTGCGGTGGTCAGATCGCATTGACGACTTCAATTATTCAATAAGCACCTCTTTTGTTTTCCTTTCAAAGGAGCTATGTGAAAAGAGCTACATCTCGTCCACCTCTCAGTACAGTACCTAACAAACACACCAACCAGCACTGAGCTCAAAATGCTGTAACGCAACAGCTTATTCTGTTGTCCACTCCAATTTTACCCACGGCAAGCATGCTGACAGTGATGTATTTCTGAATTGCCCCCTATTGATCAATCCATTATAAACTATCACTCTATTTCATAAGGAGTATCCCTAGACAGAGATGGGATGGCGGGGTGGCTGGTTGGCACTTTGGAAGCTAATTATGGGCTCCTGAACAATAATATGAAGCTATTTAGCGAAATGCCCTCACGAATGCCCTTGTTTCCTTGGGGAAGACTGAACAAATGGCTAGTATCCAAATGCAGGTTTAATGAATTGAAGCTAAGGGTGGAATGACTCTCTTGAGTCAGTGTGTGTATATCTGTGTGTGTGTGTGTGTGTGTGTGTGTGTGTGTGTGTGTTTGTGTGTGCGTGCGTGTATATGAGGAGGGAGTAAAAACGAGAGTGGTAGTGCTTGTGCTGGCAGCTCACAATGCTTGCCTCAGCTCTTTTCTTTTGCGGCGTGACACATTTTAGCGCTCGGTCGAGCTCGAGTGCCGCGTGACTTGACACCAAAAATCTGGGCATCGCACAAACCATTGTCACTTAATGAGAGACATGCCACTTATTTAGCCCAAAGCATGCCTTTTCTTTAACTTCAGGCTGTATAATGGACTTGAACATGTACTGGACGGCAGCTGTAATGGACTTTATGCAAACCACTTAGCGCAGATTATTAGAAATGCTGGAAACAGTGTCACTCAGATGACAATAACATTCATTTAAAGATAGGAAAGTGTAGAGAAGTGGTTGATGGATTTTTGCTGTATTGGATTCTGTCATATTAAACGAATGGAGAGATGCGTGATAGGGTAAAGTGTAGCTGAGGCACAGAAAGTGGATAAACCTTTTCAAATTGCATAATAACCCTTCATACACATGGACATAACTTTGTTTAAAAAGTGCCGAGGACAAGGATGACAGCCAAACCACAAGCCCTGCATATTTTACTGGCAATCGCACTCATTGCCCAACTAATTACAAATGTGATCAGAACTAAATAACAAAGGATCATATTATAACTTAGATCACATCCCATCCCGACGGCGGCAGCTGTGGTTGCTGAGGAATTTAACTATGCAGTCTGAAAGTCTCCAGTGCTGAATTACTAAAGAGGAAATGAACTACTGCAATGTTTGGGATACCAGCCTGCTTCATTATTTCTTATGTTTTATTGTCTCTACATAGCTGCAGGATGGCAGATGGTCCAGGCAGGGTAGGAAACTAGGGGCATAAAGTCCAGGCAGCCAGTGTGAAGGGTTTGTTCACTCTATTAGACATCCCTAATGAGGTTCCCACCTTGTAGATGTGAAATCAGAGTACAGAAGCTCATCTGTTTCTGCACAGTTTGTGCTAGTCATCCTCTGTCCCCATCAGTGCTCACAAGATGCTGTCGGGCTGGATATTTTCACTGGTGGACAGCTCAGTCCAGCAGTACAGTGAGGTTAACACTCCAGCAGCTGTTGTGTCAGGACCCATTCATGCAACAGCACACTAACACACCACCACCATGTCAGTGTGGGATCATGTGTTGAGGAAATGACCCATCACCCACATAATACCTGCTCTTGGTGGCTCAGGGGTCCTGAGCACTGAAGATCAGGGTGAAAGGAGGAGAATAAAGTCTGCAGAGAAACAGATGGACTACAGTCTGGAATTATAGAACTACAAAGTTCATCATGTTCACAATATCCAGTGCCAAAAATCCATGGATTCATTTTCCCTTATAATTACTTGTCTGGTTTAATGAGAGAAAAAATTGGACATAATAAGGTGTTCCAGGGTCGACAGACTAATTCATTATATATGAGTGTATGTATTTTAGGACACATGGTCAAGTCAAGTAAACATTGTTTATACAATACGTTTTACAGCAGACATTGTCACAAAGCAGCTTTAGAGAAAACTGGGTCCAGGCCCCTATTAAGCAAATCAAGGATGACAGAACTAGGGAAAACATCCTCTGAGCAAGAGGAAGAGTCACTGGGAAGAACCCAACCTCAGAAACCCAGCCTCCTCTGGTTGTGACCAGACAGGAAAGCAAGAACAGGAGCGAAGAGAAAAGAAAAAAATAATAACATCAATACTGAACAGTGTGAAGTCATTTATTTTATGTATATATATATATATATATATATATATATATATATATATATATATATATATATATAAATAATTTTATTTATTAATATATCAGTTTTATCATTTGTCAGGACTTTTATTCCTGGTTAGATCTTGGCTGTGGGCAGATAAATACAGATCTGAGCTCAGAAACTTAGTGGAGTTCGTACGTTTTGGATGGTTTTCAGCTGAATGTGAAATGAACCACTCTCACAGGAAGGAGAGGGTGATTGGAGAGAAAAGAGGAGGATAGATTGAGAGAAATAGAGGGGAGGCTGAGGAAGATGGGACAGATTGATGTTCGAGGAGAGATATAGGCGTCCCTGAGGTTCCAAAGGGCCATTAATTGAATCCGTCTCTCAGGCAGAGACACTACGATTTGAATTTAAACTCATCACTATCTTCGCCCTGACAGTTCACTGCCAAACCTCGGCCCCCAACACTCCTCACAGTGTTTACCCAAAATCGCTGATCTGAATCAGGCGAGTCTGAAATAATAGAGCTGTGGCAATGGAAATACCATTTATAATCAGTGTCTGAAAGCAAACAAACACGTACAAATCTGTCGCTTGTCCAATGAAAACATGTATCTCCAAAATGGTGACGTTACAGAGAAGACAAATGTGTTGGTCTGTTCATCCATAGTTATCTACATAATGTACAGAGCAGCTACAGAGAAAACTAAAAATGGACGATGAAAATGAAAATAATTCAGCCACCAGGACTGAAACGTGGTGGGTAGGTTTGACGACGCCACGCTCGTGCATGTGACATAATCATGGCTGGGCCTCATCGCTGCTGAGGCAGTCGTGGCCTGCTGTTTGGGGAAGCAGACTTGTGTCTAGAAGGTTGCCGGTTCAATTCCCTGATCTGGCAGGACATTACTGAAATGCCCTTGAGTAAGGTACTTAACTTCCCAGCTGTTCCCTGGGCTCCATGGATAGGGCTGCTCACTGCTCCTGGCAGGTGTGCTCACTGCCTCAGTGTGAATTCAAAGGAATGCATACTGTGTGAGGATGAAGGTCGTGGAGGACAAAGTCCCCTGTGTGCAGAATAGTATAGCCAGACTGACTATTTAAAGGACATCCTTTTGCTTGTCCTTTCCATTCATACTTTGTTTAGTATGTCTTGGACAAGCGTTTGAAAGCTATTCTAGCGTTCGAGAGATGTCGCTTTCTCAGGCTCTGGGAACTTGGATGGTCTTACCGATGTACTGCTCACCACACGATTGCTAATATAGCACATTGTTGGCAGCAGTGGGTAGAAAAAGGCCCATACCAGCAACATGAAGGATCTGGGAGACCTACGGGGGGAGGACCGGTGGACTGTCTGAAATGCAGAGGACCTAACCCAATGATTGTGATATTCAGCAAGCAGTGATGCTCCTCGTGAGTCATCCTGTTAAAAGTACCAGTGGCAGACGGCTGCATGACACAGGACTACAGATCCTCAAAAGTGAATATTTAAATCATTTTAGATTCTGGATTATTAGATCTGATTATGGGAACATGGGAAGTATGACAAAAATGGATTTTATGGACCAGCCAGCAACATTTACACTCACAGATCCTCAAAACATCGTCAAAAAACAGCTGCATCCAGAAGGCATCATCCAATGGTACTGAAAGTTGATGGGAAACCATGAGAAATGGTGTCACATACAAGTCTGTCATACTGTCTCAAGGTTTCATTCTAGTTAGATAAGGCTTTAAAACTACAACTGACCCCAGTCACATGATGTAAACATCAAACAAATTTAACAATAAATCACAATAAATGCAATTATTATTATTATTATTATTATTATTATTATTATTATTATTATTATTATTATAGCTGCTGTTATATAACTATTTTTAAAAGATTTTGTCCCATTTTGACACAAATGTAGTCTGTGATGCTCTTTTTAAGTTACGCACTGCAGCATGAGCGTCTTTGTGTGTGTGTGTGTGTGTGTGTGTGTGTGTGTGTGTGTGTGTGTGTGTGTGTGAGAAGAGTGACACCAAACGGTCTGACTCCCACCATCTGTCATCATGAACAGTGAAATTATAAAGTGCCATGGGACTGGAAAGTGCCAGCCTGTGTCAATGTCCCTGCATTACCACATATGAGGACACTGCCAAACGCACACTCTCACACTCACAGCATTATATGTATGACTGAGGACATAACCCGAGGGGACACATTCTCACATTACAAAAGTGCAAGCTCCTTTTTCTGGGCTGAGCAGAAGGTGTGAAAATGGCATGATTTTCCATGTGTGTGAACATGGGGTTGTAGTGCTGGAGCTTGTTCAGACACACTGCCACCGGGACATAGAGCAACTAAGCTAATGATGAGGCAGACACTCAGCGTGAAAAACAGGCCTGTAAAACTACATCTGAGCATCAGATAGGGTTCGTCACTCTGTCATCAGTGAACCACCCCAGCGACTGACACTAACCTCCAGGTGGGTGGACCTCTCTAGATATTATGGATTTCGGATTTTCAGCTGATACAACAAACCAACAGACAAATAGTGAAATAAATTTTTGTGCAGTGGAGTCTTGAAAGATGTTGTATGTCTTAACAACAATGGTTCTATAGAATCCAGCAGCAGTGCAAGTGAGGTGGAGGTCTCACAGTAAGTTCTCCAATCCTGCCTTTGCAGGGCTTCCAACTGGCAATTTTTAGTAGTAAAATGTTCATAAGAAACACTTCCTTGGCCCGTTTGCCAGATTAATCACAGGTTGTGCATTTCTGAGACCAGCTGGGCACCAGCTTTGGCAACCCACGAGTGTGCAGGATCTACAGGCCCAGCTGCAACATCTGTGGGTAAATCTGCTGCAGGACATCGTACGGAACCTCTACTCCTCCATCACCAACTGTATCTCATTTTTGTATCCAGTATTATTTGTAGTTCTCATCCAAAACCCAGTTTGGTAAATCAGTGTGATAGATGTTAAGACATCCACACACTGGCTGGGGGTGTCCAAGAGAAACCTAGAACCAAGCTTTGTTCTTCAAAGCAGGCCACAAGAACAAGAAATTCTTCATTTAATGTATTTATGTTCTCCTGCATCTGTTCTAACCGGAGTTTCTACAATAAATCTCAGAGAAATGACTTTAAATCATGAGCTCAGGTGTTTAAAACCTTGACGCGGTGCAATTTTTTGGAACCACTGGGCTAAACATCACAAGGGTGAGTTTAGACAGGAATCTCAATCATTTTGTTGGTTGTGCTGTTGGACGTTGGACGGCATTCTGAGTCTTGAGGGCATGGAAATGGCTGGGAAGTCACATTCCACCTACATGAAAATTCAACACATGAAATCAACTCCAGGCCTTTTATCTCTATAATTTCTCACGGAATAATGAGGAAACAGGCCACACCTGTCCATGAAACTGCTTATCATTTAATTGGCCAATTACTTTTGAGCTCAGAAATCAGGAGGGACTCTATTCCTAAACGGTTAATCCAACATTTTTAAGGCTGAAAGTCTGCACTTCAATTATATCACGGTTGCTTGTTTCAAACGCGCTGAGGGGGTAAGCATACCAAAGGATAACGCTTGGCACGCTCCAAATACTTATGAACCTGGATGTAACCAGAATTAAGCACTTAAGTGCAATGATGTAGGAAAGAAATCATCAAATTGCCTTCGAGCTGTGCAAGCACTCAACTATCCACAGCAACCAACACAGCATCTGGGCTGTAACGGCCTATCAACCACCTACTGACGCCCTAGCAACAAATAAACAACACTATAGGAAATTACTGAAAAAACAAAATAAAAACATTGCAATAATGCACCAGCATTCAGATAACATCATAACATCCACTTCAGATGACACTGAAACTACCTGAAAACCGATCAAAACCATAGCAACCACCGGGGATGCCGAGCAACCACCTAACAACACTGCTCTAACTACATGGTAAGCACTAAGAAACACTACAGAAACTAACTTAGACTTCATAGTAATTACTTAGTTACCAGTTCATAGCAACACCATAGTGACCACCTGAGACACCACAGCAACCACATAGTAAAAACGCAGCCTTTTATCTGTGTTGTTCAACTACAGAACTGAGTTTCCTTTTTACCACCAATTAAAAATCATACAGCGAGCATTACAGGAAACACTCTATTAAAGATGACCTTGAAGCAAAGGTCAAAAGGCTGCTCTGTATCTGATCACCCTTATTGTCAGCATTAGTTTTACTGGTATGTTACTGGGATTGGTCAAGACCAGCATCAAGGGGGTTGTGACAGGCACGTCTGTTAGAGGTCAAATGATATCTCACACAGGAGGTAAATGGGTATGAATGGGTGGGCCTGCTAGTAGGTCAGGAGTAACTCCAGTGTTAAAGTAAGGAATCAAAGCTCAGAGACTAGACAGGGCTAATCGACTACACTCGGAGTGTAAATGAGATATGTCATTGAACTGTCTCTTTAAAGATAGACTGCAAGCGCTGGCCATATAGAGGCCCTCACTGGCGGGTGCCATCTGTCCCATCACATCTAAAAACAGCTAACTTGCACCCGACTGCAGACGCCAGCATTGCAGCTGGAGGTTCGTTTTTGCGGGAAAGGCATCTTTCGCCGCCCCTTCATGGCCACAATTAATTTTATCTCTTAGGGATTATCAGCAGTCGGCCTTGTGCGGCTCCACAACGCGAGAAAAGCAGAGGAGCTGGAGCCTGGGGACGGATTTCATCTATGTGACAAGATCTCTCGCAAGAGATTCGTCTGTTTGCTTTCTGCTGGGTACAGCTCCAGTCCAGCACAGCTACAGGCCACATGCACTGCCCTCTGTGTGCTTGTGTGCGTGTGTGTGTGTGTGTGTGTGTGTGTGTGTGTGTGTGTGTGAAAAAGAAAGAAAGGGAAAGAGAAAGCATGATGTCAAACATGACATCATATAGAAGTAAATATATATAGTCATAAATAAAATGTGACATTGCCACAATAACAAAGCAAACCGTTTCTACAATCTTATTAAAAAAACATTATGATAAACGCAGGCTATTAGCTTCCGTTAATAATTCATACAAGGCTGCATCCACATGCAGAACCAACACTTTTCATACAGCCAAAGGAAATTCCTGTCCTCAGTTTGCAGTTAGTTAACACATTAAAGCCTAAGCCAGGTTTATTTAGAGGAAAAGCTATATAACCTGGTGGTTTGGCTGTAAAGGAGATCTAATTATAGTGACTGTAAACAGGGAATAACAATGAAAAGAGGGTATTTTTGGAATAGAAGTGTCTAATAGGGCAGATCACAACACCAAAAAGACAATCGAGTGAATAGAATTGGTTAGAAAGTGAACATCAATAGTGAAGAATGAAACAGACGATGGGAACCGAAGAGGTTAAGGGAATAGAATGTGTGAAATCAATACAAGGGGTTATAAAATATAATTTATATCAATATGCTGCTTATAAATATTAATGGAACAAGTTTAAAAGTGAAAAGAACAGATTATTATGTGAATATAAGGGGTTATAAAGATAGTAAAACAAGTTATAAAATGAACAAAATCGGCTATAAAACATACAGAATTAATTATAAATGGAATCAAATGTGTAACAATGTGACCAGAATTAATGAAAAGAAGCAAGTAGGATGAGACTGAAACATGGAGCTCTGAACTGAATTGAACTGGTGTAAAAGTGATTTTAATGGGTTACTAATTAAACACAGTTGATGTATAGTAAACACAATTGCTTATAAAGTAAATATAATTGTTACCAAGTGAACATACTGGGTTCTGAATTAAATAGAATGGATTATAAAACAACTATAATGGGTTATTAATTAAATATAGTTGATGTATAATAAACATAATGGCTTATTAAGTGAATTCCATGGGTTATATTGAATATAATGTGCTATGAAGTGAATATAACTGGTTATAAAATTAATATAATGGGTTATAAACTGCAATTAGGGTTATAAAGGGTTATAAAAGGGTTATAAAGTTAACAGAATTGGCGAGTACACTGATGGGTTATGTGTCAATATAGTGGATCATCAATTCAATATAGTGGGTTATAAAGTGAATATAAGGCTATAAAGTGTGTGAGCTGTGTAATAAAGTAAATTTAAAGGGTTATAAGTGAACAGAATTGGTGTTGAAGTGACAGCACTGATGATGATAAACTGAATATAACGACAGAAAACAGGTCATTAACTGAGCGTGATGGGTAATAAAGTAGCAGCTTATGGAATAATTCATAGTTTATACACCGAATAGGAAACATCCAGCTTTTTTTTTTTAATTATTATAACAATTAAAGGCCACTGATTTGAACAGGAATGAAAAATAATTAAGGGGCATCAACAGTCTAAGCACATTTTTAGGTATCATCTTGAACGTCCCATGCTAATGCGAAATCCCATTTTCTACCCTACTGACAGCGAGCAGCCGTTTAGCCTATAATCTGAGAAGCAGCTAAAAAGTAATCAAAGTAATGATTGAATAATTATCTCAAGTGCAATTAATTAAACATGCCAATGAACTCATCTTGAACATCTGTCCTGGTTGCGGCTCTTAATGGCTTGTGAGAATAGCGGGTCAAAGAAACGGGCGACGAGGCTGTGCGTAATCGCTCAGACAAATGCCATGTTTACCAACAATACTAATACCATGTCGCGTATAACCCGTTTCCAGCCGATAATGGCCGCCTCGGCTCTCTGGAGGCTGTACATGCTTTAAAGGTCAGGATTGGTGCTGTGTACGGGCCAGATGCTTTTGTGCGATCGTTTTAAACGTTGTTGCTTTTGTGTGTTGTTTCTTGGAAGGCCCCTAGCGTGGTGGGACACTGCTTTAGAGAGGCACGGTGGGCTGCAGCATTAAAAGGACCCGCCAGTACAATTAGGAAGTCATCATCAGTCCCAATCAGGCCCATAAGCCTCGTTCGTGTGAAGTCCTTCAACACACACACACACGCACGCACACACACAGTCAAAGTGCACTGTTTACCTCTCTCGCCTCTCGCTCTTAAGAGCCCTGCTGTCGACCATTCAGCCTCTTTCCATTTCGCTCTTAAGGCCGACGTGTTTATAAGCTGTGGCAGATAAGAAGCAGTCACAATATACGGGCTTAACTGCAGCCTTTATCACTCATATTCAGCACTTTCTCCCTCTCCTCTCCTCCTCTCCTCTCCTTCTCCAGGCCCTGAGGTTATACTTAGTGAGCTCGGCGGAATAGCTGCTCTACACTAAACTAGTGGTCTAGAAATATGGGGTTGAGGGTACCGGAATACGACTGACGGTTCTAGTACAATAACATTACATTACATGGCGTTTTCTAGGATCAGAGCGACGTACCTGAAAAACACAACCGTCTCCAACTGGAATTCAAATCTTCCAGTTTAAATGCCAAAGGAGCTTCCAGTGCATGTTTACTGCTCTGGCCACGTGCACACGCTCAAGCTGGTGCTGTCGCTGAGCCAGATATTGAATTAAAGGGGTAAATGGGAAGAGAGGGCTGTTTGCTATCATTCTTTGCTCACACAGTGTTCAAATTTAAGAATAAAAGTCCTGAGAATGGATACATAGGGATATAATACTGACATATACACAAACAAACAAATAAATAATAATAATAATAATAATAATAATAATAATAATAATAATAGCTTCAGTAGGCTAGATCTTTTTCTAATTTCTTGGAGAATAAAATTGTTTGAAAAACATTCCAAAAATGATCCTCAGGTTCTAATGGTTAACATTAGACAATGTGGAAAGTCTGAAAGTCCAGTTAAAGGAGGTGTGTTCAAAAATCATCTGACCTTTATTCATGCAAAATACCTGCATTCAGATACAATAATCTTGCGCTGGTGTCCTTCAAAGTAGTTCCATTGTGCTGCCATACACGTCTCCTGGCATCAGAAGCAGTGCTGGAATACCTCTTTTCAGATGACCCGTGGCTTTCCACCAATATTCTGCATGATGTCTCAGGACTGAAATATGCCATGTCAGGAGAGTAGGGAGTCTGACGAAGCACAGGAGACTTTGCATTAAATGTGAAGAATGGGTGAGCGTGTTATCCGGACACAGGTCCACACTGACCGCTGTCCACTGGTCTGGCTGTGATGGATCTGAAAAGAGTGCTCCAGCGCTGCTTCTGACATGTATGTAGCAGCCCAAGGGGGTCTACCTTGAAGCAGACCCGTCCAAGACACTTTCTGAACCTGCACCTCATACTGAGTCTACTAGAATAACAAGCAGCCATCAGAACTACAGTCATCCATCTCCCAGGACAGAAGTCAACTAACAAATACATCTCCTCGATACATTTTACATTTCACTATCATTAATCAACATCCAAAACATCTTCTACATCTACGGCAATCTACAGGATGCATAAAACTATAGTGCACTGACTGATAATGCATCCAGCTCATCTCGGTGGGATGCGCATGGTGCACTTCAGTGTCAGACTGAAGCATGCACAGTACGGGTCCATCAGTAGTCAAACACACATGCTGCCCAATGTACTGCCCACACCATACACAAAGCTAAAAATTATGCTCAACAGCCTGCAAAATGCATCCTACTACACGCAGTCACTAAATGAAAAGAGAGCCAAGCCACAAAGGGCTAATCATCAATAGCTGTGCAGCCTTTCTGCCATGTCAGACTGGTAAAACCAATTATTATCTTCAATGAATTGTGGCAGAGAAAGAGGAGAAAGAGAGAAAAGAGGGTTCACACACACACACACACACACACTGAGACACACACACACACACACACACACACACACACAATCCTTGCACCGGTAACCTCCCTATGTTCAGTTTTACCACAGCTGCTCACCTCTAGCAGTAATGGCCTTTTCCCTTTGCTAAATAAGCTGTAAACGAGACGTGTTTGGGAGTTCAATGGTAACGGAACACTGTTCTCTAAAAACAAAGTCCAATTATATATGTGTGTGTGTGTGTGTGTGTGTGTGTGTGTGTGTGTGTGTGTGTGTGTGTGTTTATATGCACCCTGTCCTACGGATATGTAAATGATTACAGGTGTGCTCTGATTAGACAATAGGGTGTAAATATGCTTCCCTGTCAGCCAATAAAAAGGCGCTCAAAGGCTACTTTTGGGTTGTGAGAGATCACAGCACACTCAACTTTGACAGGGGCATCATTTGACAGATTCAGAGCAGTTTGCAGGTCCAGAATGAAACCTAGACTGCTACGGTAGGGGGAAACATTTTAGCCACAAATCCAGCTCAGTTTGGGACGGTAGGGTTCATGCTCAAACCCATCAAGGCACAGACACCACAAGACGTCTGAAGGTACCCTGTTGTATCTGGCACCAACACATTCACCAGGTTCTTGGAGCACGTTTGGTAGGTACTGACCACCACACACCAGTAACAACCAACAAGGCCTTTCTCAAATGTTCTGACCATGTTGTTCAGAACATCAGCTCTGCATCTTGACTTCTGACCTGAGAGAGCCACCAAACAAAGATAATCAATGCTTTGACTTTTCACGCTATTCGTCAATATGCCACAGCCAGCCGACAGAATCCGCCGCAGGATTTGGTGCGTGGTGTGTGCATGCGCACAAACACAAATGGTGTGATATTGCAATTGCGGCTTAAAGGATGGCAAAGCATGACGGCATGCACCAACGCCCTTCAACCTCACGCCCAAAATCAATAAGCCAGATATGAAAGTGGCCGAGCTGCTTTTAAAATGCTTTTAAGCTACTTCCATTACGTCACATGACTGCTAACGCAGGGAAACAGAGAAGGAACGGCGGTGAAGTGAACAATCAACGGCCTTCAGGAGCGCACCTACCTGCATCGCTGCTTTAAGCTTCCGTACCTGCGGCCCATCATTATTTAACCACCAAGTCCTTAAGCAGCCAATCAGGTGTGTCACTGTCAGAAAACTGCCCCACAGTGTCAACACACAAATAACCCTTCAATACAAGTTCCCATGTTCCCATGGCTGGGTATTTAATTGAATTCTCAACTCTGCTTAAAACGCAGTAGCATGTACAGTCAGACCATGGCGTGAAGAGAGCACACTGTTACCAGGACGCATCGACTTCGGTCTTCTTTTGTTTCTTTACTTCCTCCATCTTCACCCCTTCTCAGTCTGGCAGGAAGGCAGCAGTTACGACCTGCGTTTCCTCTGAAAGCTGCGGAGCACGAAATTAGCTCAAAGTAGCAGAGCTGAGAACACACACTGCAATGCCGCAAGGCTGCTGGCACGTGGCTCCGTCGCTGGGTTTGCAATCACGCAACGCAGAATCTGTTTTCTTCGTGTTGATGGACACCCCGTCGAAGAAATGCATTCAAGTACTTTGTTGGCAGAGATGTGCAAATGCACACATGAACCTACTGGCACCATGACATTGGCACTAATACCAGGGGAGGGACTGAGGGTATATCCTGCATGAACCAGTTCCCAAGCAATGGAATCAGTTTCTGGAATGATGGTGGTGCTCCATCTGGTGCTTTTGTCAGATGATCTGGAGAAGTAGGATACAGTTATACCATTGCCGCTTAATCCAATCGGATCCTCAAAAATACGTTTCAATCTAGTAGAAAATCTCCTCGGCATCGTTCTAAGAGCCCTTTCTATTAGATCCTGTCAGACACATCAGCACTGATCTCCAATAAAAGGCAATCAAGTTTCAGACAAACTTCAGGATAATCAAAGAGGGAAAATTGCCAAACTATCCCTTTAATTCTTCAGGAGACATTTAAAGAGCTTTGCTGATGGAAGAATAGGTGCAGCCACGGGACGGATGTACGCACATGCGGCTGGTTATGATGAATAGGGTCGATTGCGATGGTGAAAGCTAAGAGAGGAGACTGAAAGAGTTGATTAATGGGCCTTGGCTGCTGAATTATGACTAATGCAAAACAGTGGAGATGTGGATAGCCAGCCGCTGGCGGAGTAGGCGTGGTGCAAGAAGTAAAACAAAGTCAAGACAACCTCGCTGTAACGTGTTGAGCAGAGAGACACCTGGAATGAGAGTGTTTGCCAAAAAAAAAAAAGGGATGAAAGAGTGATTATGGAGGGAGGTTAGAGAGGGAAAGAAAGAAAGAAAGAAAATAGTCTTAGATGGTGGCAAAAAGATTTAAGGCTTTCAGAGCATTTTATATTCAAGCTCTGTTAAACTGTCTAAGGGGACGGCTGACGATTGTATAGAATGTTAAAGTAAGAGCAGAGACACCTGAGTGTGAAGAAAACAATACCACATCAAAAAAGGGCAAGAATCTCTACAGTCACCTACCTATAATGTTGAATTAATTTATTAATTGTTATTCTTTTATTATTATTATTATTATTAATATTACATATTATTATTATTATTTAAAGTTTATAATTTAATTTTCTTATTTTTCTAAACAGATTTATTAGATTTAGTGACAATTTTAATTTGAATTTTGACTAAACCTTGAAATTAAATATTCTAATAAATGAAGATGCAGAATGTCATGCGCTGGAAACCATACTGATCAGCAGAAAACAAAACAAAACAACAGCAAATACATAAATAAACATAAAATGATTTAATGAATATGTGCTGCACTACGCACTAGTATATCCATTTGTATGTCTTTTCTTCTGACACGCTCAGTGTCAAATGCTAGAGGAGTACATTTCTGCGTTTCTGATTTCAAACAAAATATAAACTGCTCTGGACACGAAAGTGCCTGCAATGAAGACGAACAGAGATCATCAGAAAAACAGACCAAGCTGATTGACTCCTTTTATTGACATTATCCATAAACTTTGGGATGCTAGCAAATGATATGAGAACCTCATATTTCAACCACTGACCAGTATCCCCAGCATCCCGTGTGTTACATTTGTCTGCCCTGACCTGTATGTGCCGCCCACTGTAGTCATAACTGCCTCATAACCTACAAATCTACTTCGCATTAGTGCATCACGCTGCATAGTGGTCTGTGAGTTTCTGCCTGCTGGAACTGCTTACCCTTTTAAGACGCAGGGGAAAGTTACACGCCAGTTAAAATAAACCTTCTGGGTCCAAATGAAATACACATCGTTACAGATCCAGGTCCAGAAGGGACAATGCGTCTGGGTCCAACTTGCAGTCTGTCTATTACTGACCTTGCTCTAACTCCTTTGAAGCCAGACGCTGAAACTAGTTGATGCGAGGAGATCAATAAGGTCCTACTTCAGCACCTTCACAAAGAGCAGACTTCTGTTAATCCACCAATCTGTCACCATTTTACTAACTCAACAAACACCTGAGTACCTGAGACCAGCTGCACACAGCCCTTTTTAATAGGGCATTTCCATTCTGAGAGAGAGAGAGAGAGAGAGAGAGAGAGAGAGAGGATAGAGAGAGAAGATAGTGAGATGGATGATGGAATGAGGTGGGAAGATGGAGAGCAAGGAAGAACATACAAGGAGACCAAGAGAAAATGAGAGATAAAAAGAGACAGCGAGAGAGAGAGAGAGAACATAGAGAGATGGATGATGGAATGAGGTGGAAAGATGGAGAGCAAGCTAGCAACATACAAGGAGAGAGGGACTAAGAGAAAAGGTAGATAAAGAGAGAGAGAGAGAGAGAGAGAGAGAGAGAGAGAGAGCGCAGCACAGATAATTTGTTAATTAATCTCTCTCTTTCGTGGAGTGGTAAACACCCAAGGCTGTAACAGTAAATCAGCTCAATTAGGATGTCCAGAGGGTGCTGAAGAAAAAATACTCTCTCTCTCTCTCTCTCTCTCTCTCTCTTCTCTCTCTCTGTGTATAAGAGACAGCTCTCTCTCTCTCTCTCTCTCTCTCTCTCTCTCTCTGATTTCCCCTCTTCTCTTAGTTCCACCTGTTTTCTAATCTTCAATCAGGCCTGATTCAGCTCCTCGTGGAAGGCTTTCAGGTTTCCTGCAGGGCTTTATATTCAGATGTACGCAGCTTTAGTATCACCGACATCCGACAGCAGACAGTGTTTACCTTCCCTCACTTCTTCGCAGTGCAGGTGTCAGAGAGAAGAGCATATTCATACCGGGTCAGTCTGTTTAACCTCCATATTTACCAGAACAGCCACTTATTCCAGATGTTCACAAAGATCTGCTCTCAGAAATCGGCATTGCCATTCCCTATTAAATGCACACAAGGATCAACCAAACACCATCATTCTCCACTCAAAACACCATCATTCTCCACTCAAAACAACATCATTCTCCACTCAAAACACAATCATTCTCCATCAAACATCATCATATTCCATCAAACATCATCATTCTCCATCAAACACCATCATGTTCCATCAAAATTCATCATTCTCCACTCAAAACACCATCATTCTCCATCGGACATCATCATTCTCCATCAGAGACCATCATTCTCCACTAAAACACCATCATTCTCTACCAAACAACATACTTCTCCACCAAACACCATCATTCTAAACCAAACAGTATCCATCTCCATAAAACACCATCCTTCTCCAACGAAACACCATAATTATCATAACATTCATTATTTAACTTGACCCAGATTGTTCCAAACTGGGTCTCACGTTCTCCTGAGGTGTCCATTAATCCAGTGATTATGAACCCAAAAAGACTGATAATTCGACCATTTGTTTCGTTGATTACGTCCAGAGCAGAGGCCATGAATGTGCTTGTGTTATGGACAGATGGTTTTCAGATGCACTAAAGCTTAATGATGGACATTTAATATGGAACGTGCTCTTTGAAATTGATGGCAGTATTGGCGGATATGCAATACGCAGTCTAATAAAATTAATACCCAGTCAAACTAGCTCCGAGAACAGTGCGCCTCCATGCATGGTCGTGCTGAATTATAGTTGTCACATTTATTTTGTCAGGTAATATCCATCCCTTTTAGGAACCTTTCATAACGGCAGAGAGAATCTATATCTGAGAATGAAACGGCGCTATTTTCATACAGAGAATAATTGAAAGTGATTTGGGTTAATATCACTCGTATTGGAAATGCTGAAATCTCAAAATATTCTCATATCCGCCGGGCGCGCGACAGCACTTTCATAAAAACCACGCCGCTATCGCGAGTCTTTTCAGTTTATGCTAAGGCCCCCCTCCCTTCCGATTCCGTTCTCTTCTTCTTCCTCATTCCCTCGCTCTATCTCTCCCTTTACGTATCTCCCTCATCTCCATCACACACTCACACCCTCTAACTTATTCATTTTATTCTCTCACTTCCTCTCCTTCCCCTCGCTCTTTATCTCCTCCCCCTCTCCCATTTCACTCCTTCCATCTCTCCAAATCTTCTCTCGCCCCACTCCAGCTCTGTGTTTTAACGGAGTGAGAGGATTCACTGCGCGTTTAATCTGTCCCCTGACGTCTAAATAAGGTGAAAAATGAAACAAGTGAAAAGATTTTTTTTTTCCTTTTCAAAGTAACTTCTTGGAAAAACTCTCTTCTGATTGGTCGGTTTAACTGATTATGACATGTTCAAATAAGCCACATATTAGAACATTTTAACACTGTAATAAAACAGTGTTATTCTTAGTCTTAATGGTTCATGCTGCTGTCCTCTCATTGTGTCCTCTCAGTGCGATGTGCCCTTAGTTGATTGTTACATCTCCCGTTGCATCACAGTTACAACCGGTTCTGGCCACCAAAACATCAAACAGGTGCTCATGTGCATGCATTCAACCAAATTAGTGATAAGCCGGGTGTGCACCATTCAAATGCACCTCCATCTTACCTTCTCCAAAGGTTCATTCTGCAGTTTACATCTCAGGGTGGAAAACTGTAAGAAAGAAAGGGAAATGACCTGTTAAAAAAAGAACCAGAGGAACGTCGACATATGCGTTGAGATGGCAATCCACAACCTCCAGGAACGTGTTTCAGACGTTTCAGAGGGAAAAAGCGACTCACGAGCAGGAAAAATGGATCCCCGTATTAATGTAACATGGTCAATTTAAAATGTATTAGCAGAATTACGGGTCGTATCATAAAACAGCGCAATTACAACCGCCTTAAAAGCAGCAAAACAAATTAGACTTCCTGCAAAATAAACAAGGCAGTTAATAAATAAATAAATTAATAAGGCAAGTATTAAGGGTTTGTCGAGGACATTTTCTCAGGCTATTTCCTGCCAGCATCAGAGGCATCCGCTGCCTCCAACAGGCCCACAGACTAATATCCCTGCAAATGATTAGGTGCTTATTGAACCAGCAAGGAGAAATGTGCTTTGGGTTGTTTCCACAAAATGAGGCCTGTGGTGAATTGAGGGCAAGGCTGGTAAATTCATCAGCGTTCACACATGCACGGCTCACACAATGAAAGTGACTGTGTGATGAAGTGTGCTTCTCGGCAGAACTGTGAACAAGTGAATGGAGAAGTAACCCCAAGATGCACCCACCAATCTTTAGCAAACACCACCATTCTCCACTCAAATACCACCATAATCTAACACCATCCTTTTTCACCAGAAACCATCACTTTCCAACAAACACCACCATTCTCCACTCAAACACCACCATAATCTACCAAAACACCATCCTTTTTCCCCAGAAACCATCACTTTCTAACAAACACCACCATTCTCCACTCAAACACCACCATAATCTACCAAAACACCATCCTTTTTCACCAGAAACCATCCTTCTCCACTACACACCATCGTTTTCTAACAAACACCACCATCCCCCATCAGGAACCACCAAACATCCATGTCATGTGCTGAGGCTTCCTGTGCTAAGACCTGAAGCCAAACACCACCACTCCCCATCGAACACCATTTTAGTCCTCCAAACATGCTCATTCTCCTCCAAAGACCAACACTCGCAAACAAACACCATCATTGTCCATCACAATCACCATCATAATCCAATAAACACATCATTCCCCATCAAACAAACTTTTAGGGTGCTGAGGATCACCCCCCCTTGTCAGGGAGGACAGATCATGGATTGGAACAGAAGAAGGAGCTGGGGTGGTGGTAGATACAAGTTCCGGTCATGAGAAGATGAATGGTGATATGAGAAGTGGAGGGAAGGAGCTTGGGTGTGGTTGTTTTAGTTATTTCGTAACTCCAGTTGGACATCTGGGTCTACAAGGTTCAGGACAATTTAGGACATTTTTCAGGACAGTGTTGAAGTATCCCACAAATCGCTGAAGCTGAGTGAAGGTATATTTACCCATCTTCTCCCACATCTAAGCAATTACTACTCCTCCCTTTACTTCCCTCTTTTTAAATACTGTGTTCTGCCAACAGGAAAATCAGGTGTGTTATTTAGGGATAAACAAGTGTTGAAGAGCCTCTCTCTCTCTCACTCTCTCTCTCTCTCTCTCTCTCTCTCTCTCTCTCTCTCTCTCTCTCGTATAGAATTGTGGCCTCAGCACATTCAGGGCAGCGGGATGGAGCGATAACCGTAAAAATGTCACCAAAAGGCTCGCTGTTATTTGCATGCAGATTGGATTCGCCAATTTCCTCAAAGGTCGCCCAGCGAAGGTGAGGGTTTGCGAGGTGTGACTGGACAACGATGGCTACAGTTGCTCCACACCGTCAAGCCTGACACTACTGTCATTGTCACAGCAACACGGTGACAGAGGCCTTATTAATGAGGGGATGGGCGAGGACTATTGATTGTTGTGGTAGGATGACACGTCCCAGCAACTTCTGATGGTTCACTGAAATATTACCAAGTGGAACCTGCACAAGAACAGGTTCCAAAAAACAGTCCAACTGACCACAGACAACAGTGATAATATACATCCACCCTGTTTCCCAATGCATCCCATATCCCATTTACACCAATCAGCCATAACATTATTACTACTTCTTTGTTTTTGGAACCATCTGGTTCTCTACATACTTTATTCTCCCCCTTTCACCCTGATCTTCAGTGGTCAGGACCCCACAGGACCACCACAGAGCACCTATTATGTGGGTGGTGGGTCATTTTAGTGCTGACATGGCGTGTTGATGTGTTCTACATTAGACACAATCACTCTCCACACACCATCATTCTCCTCCAAAGACCATCACTGTCCATCAAACCCCATCACTCTCCACCAAACACTATAATTCTCCTCCAAAGGCCAACACTGTCTAACAAACCATAATCAACACCGTCATTCTCCATCAAACACCATCATTCTCCATCAAAAACCATCACTCTCCACCAAACACTATAATTCTCCTCCAAAGACCATCACTGTCTAACAAACTTTAATCAACACCATAATTCTCCAGCAAACACCATCATTCTCCATCAAACACCATCACTCTCCACCAAACACTATAATTCTCCTCCAAAGACCATCACTGTCTAACAAACCATCATCAACACCATAATTCTCCATCAAACACCATCATTCTTTTACAGAATTTCACAGTAAAATCTGTACGTTATTTGACAGAGGCCTCATCATCAGCCTGTATCCTGGAACATCAGAAGTCACCAGTACACCTGGAAGCTGGTGACTGGTCGAGGTAAAGGTGATGTAGCATTAGAATCTTTTTGGAAACTCTTGATTATGCACTTTAGAGACTTCGGCTTCCACAGAGCAATGAATTGAGCTCCTGCTGATTCTCTGGCAGAGGTTCCTTGCAGCTCTATTCAAATGCACCTAACTCCCCCATTCAGAAGGTCCTGAAGCTGCATCACCTCTTTCATATCGAATTAGTAGTTTGGAACAAGATAAAAGATGCTCAATGTCATGGGCTCTTACCAGCGAATAGTGCGGAGAAGATTTCACCCACTAAAACCACGACACTACATTCCAGTGTGACGTTTCAGCTCCTCCAGCATCCACCCAACTGTATGTGAACAGGTTCAGAAATGTCTTAATAACCATAAGCTGCATAGGCAGGCTTTTTATTACCTCTGGCTTCTGCTGGGGATTTCACGCAGCACTCTGGGTGAAGATATAACCACAGACAGACTTATTATTCAAGCAGAACAATGAGCTGGAGTCAGGCTTTGAAGCCTGGAATCATGGGCTCATCTGAACATCTTTTTGCATAAATCCATTAGTATCTCCTCCACTCCACTGGAGGAGGTAGGCTTGTGTGGTTCTGGAACACGTACAGTATCTCAGCAGCGTCTTGTGTTAATGAAGGAGCTGTTTGTGGGTTGCACGTTGACTGGAGAACATCTAAAAAACCATGAAGCTCCATTTAACTCAAAATATATCATTCTCTAATCTGGAAATGATGGCCTGAGGGTGGTACGATATAGCTGCTGATGCTGATCCCTCAGTAATCTGCTGAAATTACAGAAAGCCTGCAGGATGAGCCAGTTAATCTGGTGAAATTGTAAAATTTTTACATGTGTCAATGCCGAGGGGCATGAGGGGATGGCAAATATTAGCCAGCATTACTGCCAAAGAAAATGGCCCTTTGGTGCTTTGTGTCAGTGGGGCAGTACAGTAAATGTCTACATTAGGTTTCAACAGAAAAATAGAACTTTAAAATAAAGGTTCTTCAACGGTTCTTGGTCTACAGGTAAAATATTAATATATGAATAACAAATAAATACTAATATATTCATTATGTGCGGTTAGAAAAACATCCAGGTCATCAAGATATGTGGGGTGAACAACATAAACCACCATAGGATGGTGATGGATGGTGAGGATGGGGCTTAGCGATCACTCGGCACATCACTGCAGCAACCAACCAGAGCATTAACAACAGAAATTCAATGCTTTATTGTCTACAGAGGCTGCTGAGGCTTTCGTTGGGAGTGAAAAGGATGGACAAGATTAGAAATGAGCAGATCAGAGGGACAGTGAAGGTGGAGCAGTTTGGCGATAAAGCCAGAGAGGCCAGGTTGAGATGGTTTGGATGTGTGTTGAGGAGGAAAAGTGGATATATTGGACAGAAGGAGAAGAGGAGGACCTCAGAGAAGGTTTATGGATGTAGTGAAGGTGGACATGATGGTTGGTGTAACAGTAGAGGAGGCAGGGGATAGGGCGAGATGGAGGCAGATGATCCGCTGTGGCGACCCCTAAAGGGAGCAGGTGAAAGAAGAAGAAGATCTTCTGAAGAGGCAGGGCTACAGCGGGATTGTATTTGTGACTGCTAGGGGGCGCACTAGGATTGGAAAAGCAAATGTAACAAACACTGTATGTAAATAGAACAGATATAGGACTGTGTGTGGACCTTGATCTTCCTTCTCCCCTCATCTTCTTGCACTCCTCCTCCTCCTCATCATCATCATCATTATCACTATTCCAGCAGATGAATAGCACTCTGATTCTCCCGTCTGGTCACAGCACAAACACACACGCCAGGGTGTAAATAACCCACTGAGCATGCTCAGAACACAAAGCGGGCCTGGACCCCTTCCAAACCAGCATGAAGAGAGAGGATACACACAGACTCAGAACACTACTGACGCCTGCTCATATACGGACTGAATTTCATATCCATGAATGTAACAGGTTTAATAATGGGCCCATAGTTTCAATAACACATACACAGTGTATTAGTTTGGTACTAGATACTGAAGGAACCCAGGGATAGGCAGATAAACATGGATAGCGATGACTATGTTAAATAATAGAAGAGTCTCGGCTCTTGGAGGATCTCTCTCCTTTAAAACACTGGAGCTCCACGTTTCAGCAGCCGGATTTCAACCCACAGCCAACAGACCTGGCACAGATTTCGGCTTTGGTTCACTGGTTTAGAATCCCTCCTCCTCCTCCTCCTCCTGCTCCTCCTGGTTTGTTTATTTTGTTTATTTATTTATTTGTTTGTTTGGTACTTTGCTAGCTTCTAGTCTCCGTAGACGTCCACTAGATGTTGTTCATGTTGTTAAAAAAAAAAGTTTGGATACACATTCTGTTTTCCCAGCTCCAGAAACAGTCTACAGACTTTCTACACTGACTGTCCACTCTATCAGCTCCTCTGACCGCACAGCAGCACGTTGAGGTTCTGTAATTACAGACTGTAGTTCATCTGTATCTCTGCAGACTTTATTCTCCTCCTTTCACCCCGATCTTCAATGATCAGGACCCCACAGGACCACCACAGAGCAGATATTATGTTGGTGGTGGGTCATTCTCAGCACTGCGGTCACACTGACGTGGTGGTGGTGTGAGAGGATCAGATACAGCAGAGCTGCTGGAGTTTTTAAGCCTCTCATTGTCACTGTGAGCACTGATGAAGGACCAGAGGAGGACCAACACGAACCGTGCAGGAACAGATGCGCTTCTGTCCCTGACTTTACATCTACGAGGTGGAGACACTCGGTAGGAGTGTCTCACAGAGTGGACAGTGAGTGGACACAGTGACGTCATCGGGTTCTTAAAGGCACAGTAACAGCCTGTTTAATGATATGCTATAAAGAGAGGTCAGAAAAGGGTGGCTGTAAATGACCTACAGCTGCTTCGGATCATAAATCCACACTAATAAGAGAGAAAATTCCATGGTTATTATACAGGAACGCTGTTTCATAACTGCGTGTTTTATTGTTCCTGACACACCAGAGGAGGAAATACTCTTCCGCGGTCTTTTCCCCCTTTCTTATGGGATGGTGTGTGTCTGTGTGTGACGACATAGATGAATACACCCTCCACATCGTCGGGGGGGGTGGGATAAATGAAGGGTCATAGTGTCTACAATAGCAGGTGAGCGAGAGAGAGAGAGAGAGAGAGAGAGAGAGAGAGAGGGAGAGAGAGAATAGAGATATTACATTGCCACCTGCTGGAAAAATATATTACTATACTATATATAAAGTTACGTGGAAATCAGGGTGTCGTTGCATGTTATTGTGTTTTTCCTGCTTAAAGATTAATTTAATAATTTAATTCCACTTTTATTACTATTATTATTATTATTATTATTGATTCAGTATATACACACAGTACCAGTCAAAAGTACCAGTCAAAAGTACTCTGACTGAATGTATTAGAGAGGTTTTGATACTGATATTAAAATATAGATGATCAGAGATTATCTATATGGACAAAAGTATTGGGACACCTGCTTATTCTCTGTTTCCGTTATTAAATAGTGTATCCTGCTTTTGTTGGAGTAACTGTCTCTATTGTCCATAGTTTCTACTAGATTCTAGAGGATCTGAACTGAACTGTGGGGTTATATAAAAGCTCATGCTCTATACATCCAGTACTATTACAATACACAGTATGAATCTAAATACTTTATTTGTAATTACAAATAGACTTAAACATGGTTACTAGAGGAAAGCTGCCTATTGGTCCAATCGTTTCTATTTGCTATACATACTGTGGATTGCGCTGAATTACAGTGTAGACAAAATACATTTCTACATTAAAATCCACGTAAATACTGTAGATATGTTAGTGCTGTTCTGATCCTGCTTAAAACCAATGTTCAAGGCAGTTAAACAGATGAGAACATATATGTCAATATTTAAACTGTGTGTGAAATGAGAGTTTAGGGACTGAATGTGAGGAGTTTTGGCCCTGATTAATTTTTCACAAGGTCAATATTGCCCTCTAGTGGTGGGAATTTGAAAGAGTGCTCGAGAAGAAATGGAGACTTCAGAAATTTCCATAAATAAAAGTTATTAAACAAACAAACAAATAAATATGCATATAAACAAATGTGTCTATGCAGTATGACATGCTTTCAGAAAGTGTTAGGTCATTGTGCAAATGTGCTAAAACTACATATATACTATTATTACTGCAACATATTTATTATTATTATATTTATTATCATTATTATTATTATTATTATTATTATTATTATTATTATTATTATTGCTGCTCTCTGTTCATTGTGCAGCTGTAATATGTGACCTTTCCTCTGGGATATATATACATTCAAATGTATGAATGATTTGCTCCAATCTAAAAGTTTTTTGTTTTTGTTTTTGAGGACAGAGACAATATACTTTAAAATGTAAATATTGTGGAAATTTGAACCGTCGTATATACTTTAATACATATTAAGTGATATATTTCAATACAGATATTTTAATATGGATTTGTAATTTAGTCAAACCTGAATTTAAATATTGTAATAATGTGAAATTCTGGATAACAGCCAAAAATCTGATTTTGGAGCAATCAGATCAATTGATTTACATGCGCTGGGGACATCAGACAATGGGACAACTCCAGGTTTCGTGAGTCAGGCAATATCCAGGTTCCTACTTTACAACCAGCCAATAATCTCACAGAAGCACGGGAATGTGGTTGAAGTAGACGTTCGAGAGAAGTCAGAGAAAGCTGAATCTGATTACGGAACCAAAACACAGTTCTATGTATGGGATTACGTAATTAATGAATTTGATTTCTAGATCTTGCTCAAATCGTAGAAATCAAAGTAAGCCGTTTACATGACAACTTGAATAATCAGATTAACGCGGACACGTGGATAATTGAGTGATAAGAGAAATAACTCTATAAAACATGCAGCGTTTTACTAAAAAGCAAATAATAAAGGCACAAACCAGCAATTTCCCTAAAGTATATTTATGCCATTCTACTGTGTCTCTTTTGTCTTTATGAAAAAGCATTTTATTCAACTTCCATTCATTTACTGTAATTCTATTAGCAGCCATTCTTCTCCGTGAACGGCGCTGTCTTGTTCAAGCAGCTTCTTTCTTGCTGTAAATGTGTTTTTTCCTGATAGACGACTAATACAAAAGTCTATTTTATTCATTTACTTTTTTTCCAGAGGTCACAAGTTAATGGCAATCCCCGCTGCTGCCAAACTTCCTGAATAGCAGTGCTGAATGCAGTAACTTCACATTTAGAACCTACAATTAACAAACTGCCTTGTAGAAGAACCTATTTTAACTACAATCAATAACAACACATTCGTTTTCACCTACATACCATCAGCCATAACATTAGCACCACTGAGATATAAAGTGAAAGGTCAAATACATTGATTCATCTCATCTGCAGTGGCTTCGGTGGTGGATCTACACCGGTTCCTTTGACAAGAACCAAACTATGATGTTCTAGTCTGGGTCAGTGCTCAAAAAAAAAGGCACCCGTGGTGAAAAAAGCAGGCGTCCCAATACTTCTGTCCTGAAATCAGGGTATTAAAAAGTTGGTGGAACTGTCCAGGGAAGATTTCCAAGTAGATTTTGGAACATTGCTGTGAGGATCTGATTGCATGCAGCCACAATAGCTTTAATGAGGTCTGGATTTTGGGTGATCGCCACCCCACCTCATATCCAGCACCCCAACTCAAGCCAAAAGGACTAGATGGCGCTCCATCATTAGAGAACATGGTTCCACTGCTCCAAAAGAGCTTCCAGTGCATGTTTACTGCTCTGTCTATGTGTACATGCTCACCATGCATACAGACTCTGACTGATCAGAGTGAAGGGGCGGGGCTAATGATGTCACTGAGCAACATATTGAGTCATAGAGGAAAATGAGAATGTTTGGGCTCTTTATTTGCTCATACAGTGTTATTATTTCATAATAAAAGTCCTGAGAATCATAGGATCTCCTGAAAAAATAACATCTGGTATGTGTGACTCCTATAAATAATGTTTTAACGAATTAAAGTGCATCAAACTATGCAAACATCCCACAGAATTGGAGGTGCTAAGGGTAAACAGATTAAACTGGTTTGGTTGATTGAATAGGCTCCCAGTAGCACATGTAAAGCTATGTTCCAGCTCTTCAGAACTGCCAAACAGGAGCTGTTCAGCAGCAGTGGTTCTGAAAAGGGCTGTCCTGAAGTTTCCACCATAGAACCAAACCCTTTTTTTTAACTGCAAGAGGCTTCAGCGTGACTTCTCTTGTCCCAGCAACATCAATAATACAGTGAGCAGGAAAGAGAAGTGTGTTTCAGGGAAATGACATCATAGTTTTCGGAAGTTTTAATTATAATGGGGACGGATGCAGCCTGCCGTGTCTTTGTTCTTACGCAGCGCTGAAGTGTGTGCCTCCACGTCTTTGCACTGTCAAGTGTGTGAGGGGTTTGAAGGTGTTCTGGGAACTAAAATTAGCTGCGTCTGCTGCGCTGGCTGACAGCAGATGTGTGTGCGAATGTGTGTGTGTTTAACACAGCAGCTCTGACGGATACCCAACCACTCATTCTTCAAGCTTTCAGTCAACACACACACTGACAGCAAAGCCAATCACAGCAAATGTTACCTCACCTGCTGTTGCTGTTCTTCTGTTTTATACTTGCATTATCCGTTCATTATGTGGGTACACAGCCATTACGATGAGCTAAAGCCAGTGCGAGAACGTACAGCTACGATACGTACTGACCAGTGCATACTGGGAACACCCCACAATACCTGCCTGATGTGTTGAAGATGTGCTGACCAGTCTAGAACATCACAGTCTGCTTCTTGTCAAAGTGGTCTGGATCTTCAACACATCAACTTCAAGCTGCTGACTAATATGGTGATCCTCCCCAGACAGTTTGGTGTCTCAGAGTCAGATGCAAAGTAAAGCCTGAACGTGCATAAACATAGGTTGAGCCTTACATCTTACATCTTTAAACCTGCTTCGCATGTCGATGCTTTAATATTTAACGTCCCGCTTGTATGATATGCGCTGCAGAAATGGAAGAACGTGCAGGAGCTTTCAGAGACACATTTTCGTTTCAACAGACTAAAGGCACCATTTACTCGCTCGCTCTCACACTTACAGACCTAACGTTCTATTCTCTTTAGTCTTTTTGAGAAGAAAAAGACATTATTATTATTATTATTATTATTATTATTATTATTATTAATAATAATAATAATAATAATAATAATAATAATAATAATAATAATAATAATAATAAAAAAGAGAGACAAACAAAGAAACAAAAAACATATATGTTGGTCCAAATTGGCCAAAGATAAGATATATACACATAAATATTATTTATTTATTTTTTAATGAATTAAACAAAGAATGAAAGAAAGTAACAAGCAGTTTTTGTGCCCTTTCAAATTCTGTCTGGTGGTGCAACAGGTTTTATTCAGATATATATTGTCCCATAAATAATTGTGATGAACAGTAATATTCTCATTTATTTTTGGCACTGATTTAATGATAACTGTATAAAAATGCACCGTTTTAAAGAGTAATTTTATTTTGAATCTTGAATATTCAGGCATTAGAATTGGAATGTAACATTTTTAATATCTTAAACAAATGAAAAAATGTTAAAATGTTGATATACCAGCTCATTCACGCAAAACAAATAATAAATGAATAAAATAAAATAAATTGAATGACATAATGGGCGATACTGAGGTCAGCGGGGATCTCTGAGGTCATGTCTGCTTATCGTAGGCTGATTCCACGTGACTGTGATTTACTTGTTGCGGATTAGATGTGAAAAGGCAAACTGCTGAAAGACGCAGTGACCTCTAGTGGACTTTTGAGCCTCACATGGAGAAATCAGGTTGAGTTAAGGTCAAGACCTTCTGTAAGATACAGTGACTCAAAATGTGCTCCACCAGAAAGCCGAGCTGAACGTTCAAGTGTTATTCAGCTACCAGCCTGCCCGTCTCTTATGGTGTAGGTTTATATAAGGTGCTGGACTCTGCAATAATTCATGCAGCAAAAAGACCTAAACCCCCCTGCACTGCATAATTCATGCCCACTCTGAAAGAGCTCTCACAGACCACCCCATGGGCCAAGACTCACGATACAAGCGTGCAAAACCCTCTATAACTGAGATGAAATGTGACACAACTGAGACTGGAGCTCTTGGTCTTGGTTGTATTAATAAAACTGAACTATTAAACATACTGTGCTTCATTTTTAACCTTGGAATATCCTCTACGGGTCGGCTGTCGTCAGTATCTGTTCGTTATCTCCACAAAACATCTGTACGGTGATTTTAATGGGCAAGAAGAGAAACAAATCCATCAGATAAACCTTCTTATTGAAGTGTGAAGATACCACAGAAGCAAAAGAAGGCTTTGTGAAGAGCCATCCAGTGCCAGGCCTCAATGTAGATCAGCAAATGGGCGCCAGCGTTGCTAACCTAATGTACACTAATGTGATGTATGCAAAGCGACGCATGCGAGTGGAGCGAATGATCCAGTCAGAACAGATGAGAAGCGTTTCGCCGGCTCTGCTGAGGGTGATGAATGGAGTTTCAGCGCAGCAGAAGGTCAAAGACTTCAATAATGCGACGAGAATGAGCTACAGATCACTGCTTTACAGACGTTAGTGTGTACAGCGAGAGTCAGTCTCTCTAACTGGGGCCGATGAAGCAACTCTGGAAGACTGGAAACCTGTGGGTGCTCTTCAATTTCTACCATGGTGGACTTTCATTCGGTGGAAATGGATGTTTCTCTGGTAGGTTCTATAAACATGATAGTAAAATATAATAATAATAATAATATTAATAATTAATTCATTATAATCAATATATTTTTAGCTTTCACGCCTTTTTGTGATCAATTATTTATCAATAAATTTGACTAATTTCCTTATTTTTTACTTTTAATCTGAAAACATTGGGTTCCAGATTTCTAAGATCTATCACTAGAAAGAATGTATTAGTACTGATTATCATTTTTGCATATCTTTGTTTATCATCATCACTATTATTCTTTTATTTTTCATATATTTTCATATATATTAACACCCAACGATGCCCTCTATGATGGGCATCACAATAACTGTGATAAAAACTGACACGAAAACACACAAATTAATAGGATTAGATAAATACTTAATTGAAAGAGGATTACAATAGTAAATACAATAGTAAAGCTCTCTGTCTGTCTGTCTGTCTGTCTGTCTGTCACTCTCAGTGGTGGCACTGGAACCGATAATTAGCTTAATTATGATCAAGCGTAATGAGCCCTATTCTGCAGTATAGCAGAGATGCGTTCAAGGTGGTGCAGCGGCATCAATATTTTTCCGGATGAGAAATCGATGAGCTCATTCAGAGTCAAATGGAGCTTGAAATGGGAGGGAAGAGTTGGACCCACGAACAAAAACAAAACAAACAGCTTGATAATCGCTGCAGTTTTCTGCCAAAAGGCCGTTTTAATATGAATGTGCCGTCAGTCGGCCAACAGCGATCGCTCTATCGCTCGCAAAGTGCTGCGAGGGGGTATTTTAGTGCTTACTGTTTGTGCTGTCTCCATTTTTCTACGGCAGTCAGTTTTTAGGAATGACTATATAACAGGAATAGCGTTGTGACAGACCCCATAACCACGTCCCAACAGCAGCTCCACGGACAGTACGGCAACAGAAGGAACGAGAGAGAGGACATTTCAGAGCGACTCCGCAAGGTCACGTTGGAAACTTACAGACGTTATGTCTCAGCAGTCTTGTCTGATACCACTATGATCCAAGGGTCAAGCTGCCTGCCATCGGCAGCCGGAGACTGAGAGAGCAAAATTGGCCGTGCTCTGTCTGGGTGGGTAGATGGCGCTCTCTCTCCACATCAGATCCAGTGCAAAGCTTGTACTGGAGCTGTGGAACTGGTGCTCAGCAGCTTGAAAAGAGGCGAGGCTGACACATGTATCAGAGGAGGCATGTACTTGCCATGTATGTGTCAGAAGAGCCCTAACACGGTTGGGTAATTGGCACTGAAATAGCTGTTTTATCCGAGCTGGGAAACAAATGAAGGACTGGTTACATTTAACTGGGTACTGGAATGGGAACTGGAACTACTGGCCTTCCTCCAGGAGTGCTCTGAAATAGCTAAAACACATTCATACACACTTTGGATAAAATTAGAATTGATGCAAGTTGTCATGTATCTGTCTTGTTCATGTCTTGGTCATCTCCTGTCTCATCACCGTTCTGTATATCTCTCCACGTCCTTCCGAGGACGTCTTGTTTTGGTCTTGTCTCCGTCTATTCCCAGCTGTGTGTGATTTGTAGCCCTGCCCCCCGTCATGGTCGTGTTCCAGTCCTGTCTAATGTTCTTGTATATAAGGCCCTTCGTCTTCGTCTGTGTGGTCAGTCCTTGGTCGTAGTTATCATTATAGCAGTCTGAACGGTCATAGTAGTTGTTGTGTTGATGTCGGTGTGCTGGTGGTATGTTTCCATGCATTTGATTTTCTATTATTAAAAATTAAACCCTGCCAGTATTTCTGCTTCAATCCTCTGCTCAGCACACAACACTGACACTAACTAACTAACTAACTAACTAACTAACTAACTAACTAACTAACTAAATAAATAAATAAATAAATAAATAAATACCAATAAAATTATTTCTCACCAACACAAACCTTACACTGACATTTTAACTATTTTTAACCTGGGATAACAGATGACGTGCTGCAAGGAGATACAGCCGTTACAGCGTAAACTGAACTTACATCTAGAACCTGATCCAGAGCAGTTTAACTGCCATAAATAGCTCCAATCAATGCTGAATTTCTGATTTGAATGGAAAGAATGGAGAAAACTGCCATCAAAAATAGCTCTTCTTCTTCTTCTTTTTACTTTTACTATTATTATTATTATTATTATTATTATTATTATTATTATTATTATTATTATTATTATTATAAATTAGAGTATAATTAAAAAGCTAATTCCTGACCACAATTTCATTCAAAAAGGTAAACTGTTATAACTCATATTTTATATTCCTTAAACATAAAGTAATAAATTACTAATCGAAGTATCAACATTAAATCAAAAAGCTTAAATTAAATTAAATATTAAATGTAATGAATATAAAATATGACCGTTAAAGCTTTAAATTATTAACTAAAAAGGACTTTTTTCACAGTGCTTTCATTTGTTTTGAGATGCTCTCGTAAGAAGTGGTATTTACAGTGCCGTGCATACGTTCTTCCATTTCCACCAAATGTTTCAGGCCTTATCATATATTTTACAGAATTGCATTGCAATATATTTTACTATTAAACACCTAAGTTATTATTTCAGTCATTATGGTGACGGTGCAATTACGTTCTGTTGGCTGTATTAACAGTAAGAACAGTGCTAATGTTATTACGGGGATATAGAAACTCTAATAGTTCACATGAGAAGCTTTTAATTCTCAGACATTTTACACTCTATAAAAGACCGGACGGGTCAGAAAACGAGCCCAGCACTTTTTATTAGGGAGATGTAATTTCCTAACATTTCCACCGAGGGCTTTGGGAGAGCAGTCAGGAGCAGATCATGTTTTATGAGCAACTCAGAGGAGAACGTGATAAACTGAAGAGACCGTTTTTTTGTAAGGGCTTAATAAGGCAGACATGCTCAGCGTATCACAGTAAAGCTTGTGAAATAACGTTTACTCACCAAGAGTGGAGACTCCGCTGAGCAGGTCAGGTGGGTTTCATGGTGACATTAACTCACACACATTACGCCTGCCCCCCCCCAGCAGGGTGTGATTATTACTGACTGGAGAGAGAGAGAGAGAGAAAGAGAGAGAGAGGGTTCATTAGTAAAGGATATGAATCCACAGCACTTCGCCAAAACAACCATTTGGATGTTTAAGCGGTTCTTTGTCTGGTTAAGGTCGACGGATCTGCAGAACATCTGCAGAACATCACTATCAGTCCCTGACGTTCTGCCCCGGATACCCCTGTTAACGTCTCAGTAACAATAAAATATGAGCAAAATCATTATGAAATCTGAAATTTGCATTTTTAAAAAGCTCACAGCAAGAGTGAAAGGGAAGGTTTACAAGACAGTAGTGAGACCTGCTATGATGTATGGTTTGGAGACTGTGGCTCTGTCTGAAAGACAGGAGGCTGAGCTGGAGGTGGCGGAGATGACGGTGCTGAGGTTTTCGTTGGGAGTGACGAGGATGGACAAGATTAGAAATGAGCAGATCAGAGGGACAGTGAAGGTGGAGCAGTTTGGAGATAAAGCCAGAGAGGCCAGGTTGAGATGGTTTGGACGTGTGTTGAGGAGGAAGAGTGGATATATTGGACAAAGAATGTTGGAGATGGAGCTGCCGGACAGAAGGAGAAGAGGAGGACCTCAGAGAAGGTTTATGGATGTAGTGAAGGTGGACATGGAGATGGTTGGTGTAACAGTAGAGGAGGCAGGGGATAGGGCAAGATGGAGGCAGATGATCCACTGTGGCAACCCCTAAAGGGAGCAGCCAGAAGAAGAAGAAGCATTTTTTAAAAGCTAATAAAGAACATAGGTAACTATAGGTAGTCGACACAAGAGAACGTTTAACCTTTAGAACTCCAGTTCTAAAGATTAACCTAACTGCTCAACATCAGTTCTAACTGTAAGAAGGTTCCAGTCTAAAACGTCTCACGCCCCAAAGCTGCAGGTCTAGAACTTCTGCAGATGGACACATTCTGCAGTCCATTCACCCCTAAATCTCCCTGCCCTGGGGCGGACAGAGACCACTGTATTAGAGGAAGACAGTCTCTATAGCAGTAATCAGGGTTTGAAGAAGTGAACGGAGATTGTATAGACAATGTGGAAGCTTCTGGACTTCAGCAGAAGACAAGGGAAAAGGGGGTTGTTCAGAGAGGCGAAAGATTCAAAATCAATTACACAAGAGCGTCCTGCTCTCCAGAGAGGGAGCGAGAGAGCAGTCTCAATCCTCATTGATTAGACCAAGGGGAAGGCTGAAAACAGGACAAAGTATAGAGACGGGACTTACGGGGTTTGCCTTAGATTTTCCTGAATGGATTAAAGTGTGTATTGTCACTGTCAAAGCAAAACCTTCTATCTCCATTACTGGGGTGGTCTGTCTAACAGTACTGTATGATTACTTTAGGCTCCGTATAAGAGTAATGTGTAATTACTGGGGTGGTCTGTGTACCTGTGTGTCATTATTTAAGGCTCTGTATAACAATTCTGATTGGCGTCTACTTTACGGTAGAAGGTCAGATCCCCTCCAGAGTGTTTGATTGGTTCCTTAATAACGCCACATCGGTAAGAGGCACGACTCATTAAAATTTCAACCTAAATTAAACGATATGTTTCGATAAGTTGTACATCGGTTTATATTTCACACCCTGCTCTTTCATTAGCGGGGCCGTGTGGTTGTTTTGTTTTCCCGTGCTGATCTGCACTGTGCTGTCCTTACGGAGAAAACCGCATTAAATAAATAATACTACAAAGCACAGACACATCCACGTGCAGTACGGTCAAACACTGTCAAACTGAGCTCTAAACCAGAGCTGGCACGATGACAGCTCGTATTGATCTGCATTTATCTCTGAAAGAACACTACAAGCAAATTCATCTACCACTGAGAAACTTCAAAGCATTGTGTAAATCTACTCTGTTAAAAGGAAGAGGAAGAAATCACTCACGGATCACCTCGTAACGACGCACACGCATACATTAGCAAGTGTTTAGCATAGCGTTTGCATAAATTCATTAGTGGAACTCTTTAATCTAGGTCTCCGAAATGGTGTTGCGGTTGTTAGTTTTCAGACCTCCCCTACCTGTTTGATTTTAACCCTTGGGGGTGAAATGGCTCGTTCCGCATTTTCTTGCTCTTTTATTACAAATGTGACCATTTCTATCGTTCCATTTAAATGGAGTTTAACCCATTTAACCTAGAACTTTCTGAACGAATGGGGAGAATACTGTGGACGGCACTTAGTCTTACTGTCATTCTGGAGAATACCATTCTTCTCTGCTTTAGAGTAAAGGCTTAATCATCATTTAACAAACAAAGGGCTGGATTTTCATTAAAAAAATGGCGAATAAAATTATTCAGACCCGTTTTGTGTGAAATGCTACATTCTACAGAACCTAGAAACTAAAGCCAGTCAAAACTGTATGTTCCGAGGGTTTAATTCCTATCAAATCAATGTAAAAGCCACACTAATAATAATAAAAATAAACACTCATTTGTTATGCACTGCAATCATGAAAGAACAACTGTATAACCTTTTTGGAGGGGTGTCCTATCCATGTTATCTGGGGAGTCAACTGCCCTGCTCAAGGGCACTTGCCCTGCCAGATCAGGGAATCAAGTCACAAGGCCACCGATGCCAATGATGGACCGTGAGGGTGATGTAATCACGCGATTACAATCACACAATTACAACGATGAAATTCAACTGTTTAGTAGTAATTATCCTTCTGAATACAGCTGAACTGATTCAATAAAAAATAATACAGACTTTTCCCGTTTTGGTCACACTTGTATACAGCATTAAAACAGTGTATGACAACAATGTTACATGCAAAAGCCAAAGAAAACAGGTACCGTATTTTCCGGACTATAAGCCGCTACTTTTTGTCCACGTTTTAAACCACGCGTCTTATAATGAGGTGCAGTTTTTTCTTCTTATGTATGTTATTTTCCAGGGTGCGGCTTATAGTCCGGAAGATACGGTACATAAATAACTGATGCAATTCTATAGAAGTATTAGATGTATTAACAATTCTAATAGAGGATATTTCTGGACGCTTGTCCATTCTTACTTATAAAACATCTTGACAGACTGATTCCTCACTTGACTTGAAAAGAGCCTTGCTACTGAGGTCTCACTAACCATCATCAGTCTGTCGTGCTTTCTCCATCACCCCTTTCAGTTCAGTGAATAGAGACGATCCGAGCGACGTCTGTTTCTCAGGCTTACAGCCTCCAGCTCCGAGAAATAGCAGCTATTTAGTTTCAAGTACAAGCAAAGACGCCTTTTTCTTAAAACGAATAGCTGTTCTGACTGATCTGTTGGAGCACTGCACTTAGACTTGTGCTTTGTTTAATGCCAACGTGAAATAACATTCGGTGCATGTGGCTTAGCTTCTGTCGTTTGACATTTTGGGATAATTTAGCGAGATTAAGAAAGTGTGCGCTTCTGACATTTAGTGCCTCTGAAACATTCGGTATTTAATCTTACCAGTTTAAGGACGACAGGATGGCTGAGCTGCCCAGACCAGAGGTATGATAGAACACTCCTCCTCCGAATTTCCCTGAGAAACAAGAAAAACAGACAAACGAGAGACATTAAATGATGTATGTGGTAATAAGACATGGACTACACAAAGCTTTTTCACCTATTTGTGCTAGAGTATTGACCAGACCAACTAGTCACCACTCCCCATGACCATCAATAAGCCTTTGTTGTCCATCAAGCTCTCGCCAGTTCATTTTGGAGCACTCTTGATAGGTACTCACCACAGCATCCCGGGGAACACCCCACAAGTCCTGCCTGATGTTTTGGAGATGTTCTGACCCAGTTGTCCAGAACACCACGGTTTGGCCCTCAGATGCTTATGCCAACATATCAACACCAGTCAGTGGTGTGTTTAGTTAGAGCAGTGGACCCAACCTTCATGAGAATACACCCAACACCAGTATGGAACCATCACCAGGCTGCATTGTTATCAACTGGGGTCCATGGCTTTGTAGGGTTTGCTCCACACACAAATCCTACCATCACCCTTAAACCATTGGTACCATGATCGATGACAAATCAGACATGTTACCAGTCCTCTAGGGACCAATTAGCAACCTCATAAGCTCAGATGAGGTGCTGTGTCTGGTCCGGTGTTGTGGTGATAACAGAGGCAGTCTGCCAGTCTCATTATGCACCTGTGGGCAGCCACTGCACTGTCCACTGTGGGGGGTAATGCCTCCTATGAGTAACTTCGGAAAAGGAATACCTCGTGCATCTGGCTCCCACTATCATTTCTTAGCATGAACTCTGATAATTTCACGTGGTCTTGCCATGAGGATGCTGGCCAGTGTTCAACCTCACAAGGTGTGGTGTTCCCAGACCCCAGACTCATGGCAACTGCTGGAGTGGTGTGCTGTCAACTCTGGTGGGCCTAGAAGTGTACATTTGCCTGCTCTGTTCGTACTGGACCCACAGGACAGCAAATTGATTTGCTGATTGATTGAGTAGAACTGCAGTGGCTTCTGCACAAGCCCAGACCTGAGCAATCGATGACAAAGTGTTGAGAACAAGCTTATACTAAAACACTCACTTCCAGCCTGGCAGGCTGGAGCACTGAATGGCCGAAAGAGAGCAGAGGATAAGGAGATAACACTCGTACACAGCTTTAGAACAAAGCAATCAATGATAGAGCGGGGGCATCAAGTTACTTCTGAAGAAGTCGTGGCAAAAGACGGATGTTTTAATTTTTCTTCATTGGCTTTTTCTGCAATGTTCTGATCTCTCGACGTGACTTTTTTTACTTTTTTTTGCCAACGTTTACAGGCGGGGGCCCGAGATAATGAGGCGCATTTGTATCTTGTTCTTGTTCTGCTGTTGGTTCAGAGAGGAGGGCGGCATCGTGTCCCCCTATCTCCGAAGAAATGAACAAGATAAAAAGAGTTGTTCTAAAAAGGTTAAAGTGAAAACAGAAAGTTTTTCCTCTCTCTCTCTCTCTCTCTCTCTCTCTCAGTGGTCTCTCTGTTATGCTCTGGAGAGCTTTCTGTTTATTTACCAGTTCCGGATAATTATGCGGGAATAGCTGTTTACCCGCCAGATCAAAAGGTTTCGGCACTCTCGTTTTCCCTCTCTAACACGATCTAAAAATGAGCGCTTTCATTCCGAGCGCCAACAAAGAGCGCTGTGTTCTTGCACCGCCCAGTTAGTGCGCTCATTAATTAGCTCATATAATCAGCTTAATGATTTACAGAAACACGGTCTCTGCCACCCTACAAGCTACACTAACACACTCCCGTCTATAACAATGACATTTCCAATCAATTAGTTTGAGTAACTTTGTGCTGCGGACGGGGACCGAAGGGGGTGGCAATGCTTGCAATGTAGGAACAAAGCTAGTACAGAGTCCCTGACCTGGCATGAAATTTAAAAAAGGGTCTCAAAAAATTCCATGATTCCAACAATGGTACAATACAGATGACCACTCCGCTGTGGCATGTTCAATGTTAAACTCGGAAAAAGAGGACACTGGGGACAATCAGGTGTCCACTAGGGTCAGGACAGGTCAATTAAAATAGGCCTAAACTGTAAAAATGTAGCAGTGTGAAAGTATAAAGAAGCTACGCAGCATGTTAATAAACATAAACACAAACATTTGCTCATTTAATAAAATTAATACATTTTTAAGCTACAAATCCTTCGAATGCGAATGTGGATTTGGTAAACAACGGGCCAAGAACACCCGATAAACCCCGATAAACCCATTTGTGCTTATATTTTTATATTTTTTTCAACACAAATACATGATGCCTAAACAGGCCATCAGCCACAGGTAGTCACGGATTCAGTGTACTGTAAACAATTCATCATGCTTTTTAAATGACACTGAATCATAAAACTATCATTTATTTTCATGTAATGAACTAATTGGGCATTTTTACACAAAGAAGACATCTCAACTAGTAGTGTAGAACTGTTTGTGTTTACTACTGTTTTGTGTTTTACACTTGTTTTCTTATCACATTCGGCCATTTTAATGATTTATTGATGTAAAGCGGGAGTATAATGTAAACAACATTTACCATTAAATTCAGATGAACATTGGTGGTCTCTAAAAGATGACCTGCAGGCCGGAAATCAACCTGTATGTGTCCTGCACCCCTCAGTCTCTCCGGACTCCATTTCCCAGAATCCTCCAGTTTGTTACCTGACTGATCATGTGACTCACTCACGTCCCGATCACCGGAGTTCTGATTGTGTTCACCTGGTCCGGAGAGACTTTAATCCAGTCTTTAAACCTGTTCCGTGTCTAGCTTTGCCTCACAGTCCTCAGCGCTACAGATGTTTATCGATATCAGTCTGTCTGTTTGATCCGGTTCCGTTTTCTTATCCTGTCTTTCTTCTACCTGTTTTTCGACTCCCGTCTCTGGTTTGTCCAGTCTAGTTTTGTCTCTCCTGCCTGTTATTGATCTGGACTGTTTGACTCTGTTTAACGCATTTGTCCAATTCTGTTTTATCAAATCCGCATTCGAGTAAAACTGGCCCTAAAACATCCATCGAATTCGAACTTCGTCACATCCCTGATTATTATTGTTAAATACATAAAAATATTACATCAATAAAATAAAATATTCTGATTTGTTCATAAAAATCTGCATACAAACACTGATCAATGCAAAATCCCACTATCTTTCCCATTAATGCCAGCCAGACACATTTTCCATTATCGATGTGTCGAAATTCGAATTCGAGGACATTCGAACTTCGACTATTTTTAGCAGATTCGAATTCGACGGATGTTTTAGGGCCAGTTTCGTCGCCGGTATATAAAACAGAACCATTCATACCGTCAGGACCGGACAGAGCGAAGCACACGCAGATATAAACACAGCACTTTAATGGGACAAATGTGGTGAACAGAGTCAAACAGTCAATAACAGACAGGAGAGACAAAACCAGACTGGACAAACCAGAGACGGAGTCGAAAACCAGGCGAAGATCACAAACCGGCAGAATAAACACAGGACGAGACGAAAGACAGGATCAGAAAACGGAACCGGATCAAACAGACAGACTGATATCGATAAACATCTGTAGCGCTGAGGACTGTGAGGCAAAGCTAGACACGGAACAGGTTTAAAGACTGGATTAAAGTCTCTCGGACCAGGTGAACACAATCAGAACTCCGGCGATCGGGAACGTGAATGAGTCACATGATCAGTCAGGTAACAAACTGGAGGATTCTGGGAAATGGAGTCCGGAGAGACTGAGGGGTGCAGGACACATACAGGTTGATTTCCGGCCTGCAGGTCATCTTTTAGAGACCACCAATGTTCATCTGAATTTAATGGTAAATGTTGTTTACATTATACTCCCGCTTTACATCAATAAATCATTAAAATGGCCGAATGTGATAAGAAAACAAGTGTAAAACACAAAACTTTAACAGACTCTGACAGACACTGTTTCTTAACCCTGGTCCTGGAGGCACCCCTACCCTGAGTACTTTAGACTTCCCCCTGCTCCACCACACCTGATTCAACTAATCGGCTCGTTAAGAAGCCCATCAGAGCCACAGGGGGTGTGTTGAAGCTAAATCCTGCAGAGCAGGGGTGTCTCTAGGAGCCGTACCATCAGGTTTGGCAGCAGCAGGATTTTCTGCTTAATGAGTTTCAGTTGTCATTAGAATTAGATATTAGATTAGTGATGGCTCACCACATATGGCTTGCTGATTGAGTCTGTTGTTGATTTCAGATTCTATATTAAAAACTCACCCAAATCCAACTCTACAAGCACAGTGCAGTATGTTTTATACAGTAAAGTGTCCAAGCTGTGTACATTCAGAACATCCAACACATACATGTTCTGCTATGTATGTTAAGAAGCTAAACTAGTGCAACACAAACATTAGAATATCGTAAAGAAATCTCATTTGTGATCACAGTTGCATAAAAAAGGTCATATCCTCTGTTTATCACACGTAAAGTGACTTTTAAAGCTGTTTTTGCGTTAAAATGAATGAAAAACAGAAATCCAGAATCTCAAAACATTAGAACATTTAAATTCTAATTGCTAACAGATTACTAATCATCAGCTCAGTATCAACTTCCCACACCCACACGAAACGGTCAACTTTGGTCCTAGCCACACCACAGAAGTTCAAGATCACTAGATCCGTAGGTGTGTCATGGAGAATTGAGCAGTTTCATCAGCTTTAAAGAGAATTCCGAAAGCCTGAACGAAACAACATGAAATTCTAAAACACATCCTTTGAAATTCATTGTGAAGCTCAGTGGAGAGAGAAGCACTGTTAAAAAATCATCAATGGAAACGTGAACAAATGTAAGCCTTGTGTTCTCAACCTCTGATCAGTAATTGCCTCTCATTCATCTTCATTCTTATGCGAAGTACATTCCTGGTTTTTAAAGTTACACGATTTAATCGTGTCCAGCATTGTACAAATACAAAGGTTTTTGATAATTTTATTTAAAAATCTAAAATTAATTTTTAAAATTATTTTTCAAGCTTTTTAGCTTGAAAGTTGATACTGTGTTTAGAAATCTATTCAAATTTGAATAAACATTTTCCAATATTGTGATATTCTGGGTTTCTGGATGCAAAATCAATATATGAATGAATGAATAATAGGTATATATATATATATATATATATATATATATATATATATATATATATTGCATCCAATAATATATATATATATATATATATATATAATTGTCACTATTACCTATTATTCATTAATTTATATATTGATTTCCTTTGTTTTCACAGCATATTGCATTGTTTCTTTAATTTAATGCTGAAATGTCTTTTATGTACAGTAATTAAATTATTTATTGACTGACTCATTCAAAAACATTTGAATGCATGCACACCAGAGGGCGATCTGACCACTTGCTTTATGTTTGGGCAGGAATCCAAGAGATGGATTAAACCTAGATGTTATACAGTGGAAATTCCCTAATGTATTCAGCACCCCCCACCCCCAGCACCCCCAGCACCCCCCCCTCCCCCCCTTATGAGTTCTTATGAAGGCATCAGCATTCATGCTCAGCTCTACAGTACCAATCTATGATGTATGATGGGGACAGAGAATTGGGAATAAAAAGTGAAAAAAGAAAGTGTCACGCTTGGCTCTTCTTGTTAAAGTGGTCAGCAGGGCAAGGGCAGGCTTAAAGAGGGAACAAGGGATCAAGTAGAGAGAGGGGAAAGAAGACAGAGGACAAGAGAGGAGGCTGTCATGCATGAAAGATGAAAGGAAAAGCCCACAAACACATTAAGCCCCATTAATTTGTTACAGACTGTTCTGTTTTTATCCATTCATTTGACTTAATGTTCTCCTAAAATCTTCTTTATCCATTCTATGAAGTACAAATGTACGACCAAGTGAACAAAGCAGTGCACAATGAATCGAATTGAATATAATGGAAATTAAAAATGAGAAAAATGAGGAAAAGACAGCTGCAGACCAAACCATGATGCAGGAACAGTTTTATTAAATGAGTTTCGTATTAGTGGCTTTTACTTTGACACAATTTGTTTGTTCATGCGTATTATGACTTTTATTGTTTGTTCATGCATATCAGTGACTTTTATTTTGACATGGTTGTTCATGCATATTAGTATTTGACATATGTTTATTCATGTGTATTAGTGACTTTTATTTTGACAAAATTGACTTTTATTTTGGAAAAATCTGTTAATACATATTAGTGTCTTTTATTTTAACAGGGTCTGTTTGTTCATTTTCATGTGAAAGTTATTTTGATCTGTTCGTTTGTGATTGTGTCTTATTTTTACACAGTAAAAGTTTGAATCCAGCTTTGGAAAGATCTGTCCCCTTTCCCGCTCAGCTCGTGTCCATATGAGACACCTCATAGTAATAGAACTCGGTTCTCCTCTCACATTCTGGAGTGATGCACTGCAGATGTGCGTATGTCTTGTCGTATGGCACTAACGAGTTTACGCACACCGTTTACGGGACGGTCGGCTGCTCAGTCTGTATGCTTTCACCGCAGCAGGAAAACGGTATTCCACACTGTTAGGGGGCCAATCCGTACGGAACACAGATTCGAACTGCACACTGCGTTGCCATTTGTTCGGTAAAATGTTCGGTACCTGTTTCCACAATTACAGCAGCTGATCGCCAGCCTGCTCTAAATTCAGACCCCTGAAGAGAGAGATATCACACCACACTGACTTCACTCCTCACAGCAGGTGTGTGGCACTGGAAATCTGCCAGCTTTCAAACACACACACACACACACACACACACACACAGAAAATGTGAGAAACACAAATGTGTGTGTGTGTGTGTGTGTGTGTGTGTGTGCACACCTGAGATCACACACATATCTGACACCATTCTGTCAAAATTGTGTGCTCTCTCTCTCTCTCTCTCTCTCTCTCTCTCTCTCTCTCTCTCTCTCAGATCTCATGATTAGAACATCAGCTCAGAAAACACTGAGGGTCTCTCAGCCTGGCAGTGAACATCAGGGGGTGCAGGTGGTGCGGACGGTGAGAGTCTTACTGAGTCTGTCCGAGTGACCGACAGATGTGGTGTGAACAGGCATTTGCCCAAGATAAGCAGCAGGTGGCACTATTGACCTTAATGAAGTGACCTCATCCTCTGCTCATGCACTTTAAGCTCTGCTTAAAGGGCAACACCAGTGAAATGTCTGTCTGTCTGTCTATCCATCCATCCATCCATCCATCTGTCTGTTTGAAGCAGCTGGACAAACGTGACGTCACCAGGTGACAGTCGTGTGGTTAATCACAGCTGAATGATTGTTTTCACACACGGTCAGGCTGTTACGGATATCTTATATATTCATTATCTTTGTCTAATATTGAGGTTTTGCTTGATGTTCTGAACATAAAAAAAGAAAAGGAAATGTGAAAGGGACAGAGCTAAGGAAATGAGAGTGAAGTAGAGAATGAGGAGGAGAAAGGCTGTGGGAACAGTGTGAATAAGAGTGATGGCACAGACAGCGTAAGATGAGAGCTGACGGAGTAAGAGTGAAACCTCAAGGAAACGGAGTGGGGGGCAGAAAGAGAGAGAAGGGAAAGCGCATTAGTAAAGAGGAGGTAATGCAATAAAGGAAGCCCAGGCGTCTGCCTCAAGGCCTTTAAAGAAACTGGAGCTGCAGCTCCTTCCTAGCTGAAAACGATAGCATTGATTATGTAGAATAAAACTATTTCCTGCAAGGGCTGACGTGGCCTTGGAATCTGTGCAGAGGCTAACGGAGAGTATCCCATTACAGATCACCACCCCGAGGACCATCCATCCATGCACTTATCCATCAGTCAGTTTTTACTCTATCACCACCCACAAGCCCCTGCTCTTAATGCCCCACATCTTGTGTTCCTTTGTTGTTTGTTTGGAGGTCTTATTTATAATACACCAATCAGGAATAACAATATGACCAGAACCTTTAGAACCCTCGGCCAATTTTACCAGATGTGTTATTTTTAAGAGACAGTCACACGTGCCAAATATTGATATTTTCAGGAGATCCTAGGCTCCTCAAATATGTCTTAAACATTAGATCATAAAAAATGTGCTTGAGACTCCTTACTTTTTTTGTTTATAAGGACTAAAAAACATTTTACATCTCCAGAAATCCTGCTGGACATACATCATCCAGTGTTTTTGAGCTGAGAATGCAATCATTTTGATTAATTATTTGTAATAATTCGTTTGATAATTGTTAAAACAACCTCAATGTCCTTTATTATTTTTATAATTAATGTATGTATCAGTATGATCCCTACTCAGGACTTTTATTCTGAAATCTAGAAAGAGAACAAACAGCCCTCTCTTCTTGTTTTCCTCTATAACCTAATATCTGAGTCAGTGATGTCATCAGCCCCGCCCCCTCTCACTGATCAGTCAGAGTCTGTATGCAGGTTGCGCCCTCTAGAGTGTGTGTGTGTGTGTGTGTGTGTGTGTGTGTGTGTGCGTGCGTGAATGTGTTTATCAATATCTGTGGGTTAAGCAGACTAGTAGAACATTCATAATATACTGTATAACACATTTTTGGACTTTTCGAGTTCACTGCCATGTAATATTGCATAATTCACCAAACTCTGTTTTGAGTTTTAAGTCAGTAAAATAAAATTAATGCATAACAGATTTTATTTGTTTGACTGTTTCATTCGAGAGTTGCACTATAAGGCCTTTTTTAACAGAGTCCTTTATAGATGAAGCCACTGCAATGTATTCTCTATACAGACACACACACACACACACACACACACGCACACACACACACACACACAGACACACACTTTAACACTGCCATGACCAAATTAATTTGGGGGCTCTGGGAACGACTCCTTGCTGCGCTTAAGTGGGCTAGACAGCAGGGGGCGGTGAGGAGAGCAATAGTCATAAATCTAAGAGAGAGAGCGCGATAGAGAGAGAGAGAGAGAGAGAGAGAGAGAGAGGGGTAAAGTGGGTGTGAAGGAGATGATAAGAGGAAAAAAAAGACTTGAAGAGAAAGTGAGAGAGAGAGTAAATTAGCGAGTGAAAAGAAAAGAGGGGAGGGACGAGAGTGCGAATGAGGGATGAGATAAATTGGGGATGAAATGTAGCATGAGAGAGAGAGAGAGAGAGCGAGAGAGAGAGAGAGAGCTGGAGAATGAGCAGGGACCGGCAAAAGGAGAGGGGTGTGCATGTGTCTCAGTTCCTAAATAAGCCACTAGTCTGTGCTGTTGATCCAGATATGTGTGTCTCTACTGGTGACCCAGATATGGAGCTCAATCACATACCTGCACACACACACACACACACACACACACACACACACACACACACACACTCACTCACTCAAATGATCATCATGGGAACTGGAAACTGGACTAAACACATAAACACACACTCCCTTTATATACACACAGTCATTTGCATATGTACAGCCTAATGAATCATGGGAGTTGAAGTCCAAATCCCCGATAGACGTTCATTTAAATCGTATAATAAGAGTTTACAGATACACACTCACATACAGGTGAGTCTAGAGATACCTGTAATGAATCATGGGAATTGTAGTTTGTAGTTAAAGTTGTTTCCCTTTGAGCTGTTTCAGGGTGAGGTTGCCAGATTGCATCAGCATGATAAAGGAGAGGGGTGTAAGAGACCGACAGGCTGCAGTGGAAATGCAGGCGGTTTATATACCTGTGACACATCCACCTGCCTGCCTGTCTGATCAACCGCCTGAATTAAAATCATCGAACAGTAAAAAGGCCTTTAGGTCGAATAGGTTCTTGAACTCTTCGGCCAATTCGCTCCAGTCAATAAGCAGGTAAACAAATAAGGTATTTTAAAGCTTTAAGGCCGATTTTAAGACTAATAGATTCAAGACTTGTGTGTTCTAGAACCGATAGACCTTTGGTATTCTAGAACGTCTGTCAGAATTTGTTGACTAATGAATTCCAAACATTTTGGGCCAATGTGCTCTAGAACGGTTTGGCCTAGGGTATTCTAGAACATCTGTCCAAAATTGTTTAACAGCTTTTTGACTAATAAATGTAGGACTTTGGGTTCTAGAACTCTTTGTTCTAAGGCATTTAAAACATTTCAGACCACACTGTTCAAGAATTTGTTGACTACTGAGTTCAAGGCTTTTTGGGCCAAGAACGTGTGAATTCTAGCCCTTTTCCGACAACGTGTTCTAGAACTGTCATAAGTCATTCTAGAAAATTCATACAAATGCATTCAAGAACCTTTAGACTAATGGACTTATCATCGTTAAACACCTGCTTTTCTTGAAGAACTTTTAGGACGATGTGTTTAAGATCTTTTTTTGACTAATGAATTCTAGCTCTTTTGGGTTACTGTGTTCTAGCCCCGTTTGTCCTAACCTATTACAGAGCTTTGTGGAGATGTTAGAACATATTTGGCCTAACATCTTCTAACACTCTTTAGGCTTATGTGATGCACAGTGTTCTAGACTACAGTGTTCTAAAAGCTAGCCCTTTTTGTTCCAGAACATTCTAGAACACAACAGCTCCAACAGCTTAAGCCAGAGTGCTCTGGAAGTGTTTGATGTATTCAGATATTATAACGAAAATGTTCTAACCCGCTGTGTTGTAGAACATTTCGTATTGCTATATTTCAGCACGGTCGTGTTGACGATGGTGCTCTCCGAGGTCCTTTTAGTGAGAAGATACGCATTAAAAAAGAAAAGAAAATTAAAGCCTGTTCACGAGGAAGAAAAATTAAACGTGGGTTCAAACAGTACGCTAATTAATTCTAGATCCGATTACTACCGATGTTCTGCAGGACCGCTGTAATGACCTGTGGCCCAGAAGAACTACTTAAGGAGCCTGAGGACACAAACACGATCAGTCACCAGAAACACGGATGTAGCTCCATGCTGCTCCCTCTAATATCTCTCGTGTCAGGGTGGCCCATAAAGTAGTCTCTTGCTGCAGTTTTATGGAGTTAAGAGCGGTTGGCTCCGGCAAATGGTCCACTAATAGTAGGGTAGCAGCAACAGCTAGTGTGGCCTGAATGTGTGGGCAGGAGGTGCCATTACCGTGCATTCATTCTGGCTGCAAAGAGGTTTTTGTTGAAAGGGATAAATTACCAAGGCTTGCTCATTATAAAGTTTCTATCACACTAAATTAGCAGGTACAATAGTGGCTGGACTATATAAGCTCGGTTTAGGTCCTTAAAACATCAGACACTATATTATTTACTGCTATATAATCACGAGGGCAATAATAATTGCTTAATATTGTGACTGGGAACTCATTGTCAGGTGATGACCACGCTCACCTCTCAGCACTGGGGTCTTGGGTTCAAGGCCCTATCTGGACTCTTTCCAAAAAACATGGCGATCAGGTGAACTGGCTACTCTAAAGTTCCCTGGTGGGTGAATGAATGTCTGTTCTGGGTGCCCCAGTCCTCCAGATGCAGTCCTATTAATTATAAAAATAATTAATAATTAATTAACAACAAGTTCATAAGTATATATATATATATATATATATATGAATTTATATTTTTTATTTGTATTTAATTAACACGTTCCATGTCTCTAGGCATTGCAGTTTGGTTTCTACAATCAGTTTTAAGACATAAATTAATAAATACATTAATTAATGAATTCAATTGTGGTTTTAGCAACACAAATAATACGGTTCATACACTTTGTCCTTGGACACCCTTTAAAAAAGAATTGCTAAAAATAAAACTAAACTTTGAGAACTAGCTTACATTTAAGCTTGATTGCACCTATACTAAAAGTGAAATTGCAGGAGTGCTTTTAGTTTCTGAAAGGACTTTTATGTTTACTCCATGTATCAGTTACTAAGTTTTAGATCTTAGATTACATCTAATGTCTTTAGATCGACATTACAATCCAAAACGAAGCACCACAAACACACAATATTTACGGGAGGTTAACATTTGAGTTTCTGTCGTGCAGTCTTTCTAAAAATCCATCCCAAGTCAAACCACAAGACTTTCTAAACGGCAAGAATACTTGCACTTCTTGTAAAGTATATCTAGAGCCAAAGGGTCTCCGTGACGGCCAACTACAATTATACAGAACAAGTGAGGTTCAGTGCTTTCATTCATTTACCAGATACAGCTGGAGTTGATTCAGCTTTATGAGACCAGAACTAAAGAACATCGACTTTGCCTCTGTTAAATTGTTAATAGAGATAGAGAGAGAGAGAGAGAGAGAGAGAGTTACTTGTCAATTTAGTAGTTTTTCTCTCTCTCTTTCTCTCTCTCTCTCTCTCTCTCTCTCTCTCTCTCTCTCTCTCTCTCTCTCTCGCTCTCTTCTGTCCTAATGAGGCATCTGTGTGTATAGCCAAAGTAGGTAACTTTAATTAATTACAGAGTACAATTCCAGAGAGAGAGAGAGAAAGAGAAAGAGAGAGAGAGAGAAAGAGAAAAAGAAAGAGAGAGAAAGAGAGAAAGAGCGAGTAAGTGATAGATAGATAGATAGATAGATAGATAGATAGATAGATAGATAGATAGATAGATAGATAGATAGATAGTATATGTAAGGTGTGTGTGTGTGTGTGTGTGTGTGTGTGTGTGTGTGTGTGTGTGTGTGAGGATTGTTTATATAGTGTATTAAATATTCCATTTTGGTGGGTTAATGTATTCTGCTATAGGCTCTCCAGCTTCACTTGGCTTTCTGTATATAAGTCTTCAAATGCTGGGCCTTTATTGCCATATCCAGAAGTAGGACACACAGTTAAATATTCACACACACACACACACACACACACACACACACACACACACACACACACACACACTCATTCTAATGTGTATCAATTCGGTTGAGTTCGTCTGAGTAAACAGTTTTTTTTAAGCTTTAAAGAAGAAAAAAGTCACTTTTATAATAAAGTAAAATGGACTGAATTTAATGCAGCGTATTTAAAACACCGTTAAACTCCACAGTCCACACAGATCCAAAAGGAACCGCAAAAACTGCTGATTTTGAACAGAACTTTTGATTGTTACTGTCAGGTCCATGAATTTTTGGACAGTGACACGTTTGATTTAGCGATTATACTCCAGAGACTTTCACGGCTTTATTAATGACAGGAATGTGTAAATAGTTTGAAGGCTCAAAAGTAACCGACTCACATGGAGTTTCGTGGCCAGAGTTCCTTCATTATTTAATTACAAATTAAGATGTTTTACTCATTTTAACACCTCTGACTGACACAGACTTTGAGGGTGCAGCGTATATTCTGGAAAATACGGTAATCGTTTGAAATTCTCACTGACATAAATGCCTTTTTTTTTTTTTTTAATCTCTGACACATGACAAATGATTATATTCCCTTTTTTGACATGTTATTATTTTTTAATTATGTAGTTAATAAAGTTAATAAAATTCTGACATAAAAATCATGAACGTCTCATTTTATTAGACATATTACTAATTTCAGAAACCTCTCACATACATATCTCTGACTGACCCAACTTTTTATAACATTTATTAACATTTACACATAAACGTCTCAGACAAACATGTCAAAAATCTGAATATACTATTTTTTAGAAGTGCTTCTAATTTTAAAACCTCTGACTGATGTATAAAAATCACAAAAACATTTAAAACTGACACACACATTTCTCTGACAGGAACAAATCATGATATTCTTATTTTAGAAGTAACCCTAAATTTTAATTCACTAACAGACAAATAAAAAATATCATATTTTATTTATGTATTTATTTTTAGCTGCATTACTAATTTTAAAACCTCCATGCAGATGAGCAGCTGCTGCTGTCACATGGAGAAAATTGGTTTCAGCTACATTTGGATCTGCTAGAGAAGTGCTATCAGACTTGGGCCTTTGACAATGAACCCCAATAAATCTAAAGTAATGATCTTCCAAAAGAAAGCCAGATCTCAGGACAGCAGATATCTGCTCCATCTCGTAGACACCACCCTATATCAAACCCTTTCCTGGGACTCAAAATCAGTGCCTCGGGAGGCTTTGATCTGGCACGGAATGCACTCTATTCAATCACAGAAATTCTCCAAGATTGATGTCTCAATTAGAATCTGGTTAAAGATCTCTGACAGTATAACTCTTCCCATTGCGCTGGTTGGTAGTGAAGTGGGGGCTTCACTCAATCATCATGACTACAGATGGGACACACATCCCACTGATGCCCCGCATGCATGTTCCCAGTTTGCCAGTTTGGATCATACCATCAGCATAGATACCGGGAGGAGACCGAGAGGAGGCAGTCAGAGAATGGTTAAACTGGGAGGAAGGATGTCCCTTACCAGGTTAATCCTTCTAAACATTTACACTATATGGCCAAAAGTCTGTGGACACCCTTTCTAAAGAGTGCATGCTTTCATGGATGCTGACAGGGAGGTGTGGACAAACCCCCACAAATAGCTTGTATATTCCCTGTTGAGAAGCACTGCCAATAAATTTGGACCCTCTGGAGCAGAGACAGTACACAACATGTTGGCACGATGCCACTGGCACTAATGTGAGGCGTGGGCTCGAGGGGTATAAAACCCCCAGCATTGGGCTGCGGACCCATGCCGTACTTTTGAGTTGGGGGATGACGTGGGGTAGGGATGCAGGGAATGGTGTGATTGTAGATGTCTGCGAATGTGCACATATAGTGTACGTCCTGCTGTCGCGCACGGACATCAGTGTGTACAAGTGTGTGCTTGTGTGTGTTCAGATCTGTGTTTTACTATAAGTGTGTAATGATATTCAAATCACGGTTTGGTGCACTCCAGTAATGGAAAGCACTGGCTTTATATTTGGCTATAAATAGAAACAACACACTAGACCTCTAAACCTCTATTAATCCGCCTATCATTTACACACACACACACACACACACACACACACACACACACACACACACACACACACACACAGCTCTCTGAATGCTCAGATGTGCTCAAAGACTCACTCACAATGAATCATCATCACAAGGAATTTTAGTGAATGCCACCAGAGGCTGGAACAGACCTGGACAATGTCAACTATTCTGGAAAAATCGCAACGCCAGTGTCACATGCCGTTCCGCAGGGAACGATGTTTCTAATAAAATGACCAGCGAGTGGAAAGCCAAGACTGTTGTTGTGGAATTCCTATGTTGATTGCATTCCTGGTTTCATCCCCATTTTTCATGTTTTCATCTGTATTTTCAGATCTCTCTGCTCAGAAGTGACAAAAACTATGAGGACCTCGCTTTGAAGGAGATGAAATGCTTGTGCAAAACGTGAAAAGGAGTCTATCACAACTGTCCGTCAGACAACAGCAAAATCCCAACTCAAAATGGTTCCGAAGGCAGATCTGCCTCTGAGGCAGAACAAGCACAGTTGGTTTCGGAGAATTAAAATAACCAGCATGAGAACCTCCTTTCTCTACATTTTAAATCAAGCTCAATTGCACACCCCACATGTATTTAAAGCGTGATGTTCCATGTGCAGAACCATCTGTAGGAGCCTGAAGTTACCTTAAATACGCAAAAACATTGACGATGACACAGGCAAGGTGTTGCTAGGCAGTTGCTCAGGTGTCAGTGGGTGTTACTACTTTTCTAAACCAGTGTGGACTGGGAGGTGGTTGCTAAGGTATGGTCTGAGGTTGAAACGTATTGTTAGGTGCTTGCTAATAGGGTTGCTATAGGTGTTTCTTGTCAAGGTGGTACTAGTTGGTTGCTAAGATGTTACTAGGTGGTTTCTATAGTAACAAGTTGTTGGAGTGTTGCTAAGAACTTGCTAGACAGTTGCAATGGTGTAGGTGTTGGTTGCTAAGGATTGGTAGGCATTTGCTAAGGTGTGATATATGAGGTTGAAAAGGTGTTGCTGTGGTGCAGGTGTTGTTAAGATGCAGTGGGTACTAAGTGTTACTAACTGGTTTCTATGGTAACAGATTGTTGCTAAAGTGTTGTTCATGAATTGGCCAACACTTGCTCAGGTCTTGGTTGGTGGTTGATGTGGTGTTGCAGTAGTGTTGGTGTTCGAGGCTAAGGGTTGTTGGGCAGTTGTTGTGGTGCTATGGTGTAGGTGTTACTACGTGGTTGCTAAGGTGTTACCAGGTGGTTTCTATGGTAACAGGAAGGTGTTGCTACATGGTGATTTAGTCTGCCCCCTCACACATCTCTCAGAATCAGCAGACTAGAGCCCACTGGTACAGATTTAGTCCAGACCAAGATCTTCAATGGTCAGGACCTCACAGGACCATCACAGAGCAGGTATTATGTGGGGGGCTGGGTCAGTCTCAGCACCGCAGTCACACTGACATGGTGGTGGTGGTGGTGTGTTAGTGTGTGTTGTGAGCCATGTCAGTGTCACTGGAGTGTTCAGAATGACCCACTGTTCACATAATACCTGCTCTGTGATATGCCTGAATTCTTCATGCTGCAGAAGAAAAGAACACCTCTGTTCTGACCTCAGCTGCTGTGGATGACAAACGACTGCCGTCACAAATTCTTTTAAGGCTAAGCAAGTTTTCCTCTCATTCTGGATCTTTTCATTCTTTCTCCCCTCATTATCCTTCCTCAGACACTGCACCCTATTCTCTGTTCCAGACCACATTGGATTTGGATAGAATTCAATCAAATATGCACTCAGTGGGTGAAGACGTTTCATAATAAATAAATAAATAAATAAATAAATAAATAAATAGATGATATATTAGTTATTATTATGATTTTACATGTCTTTATTTTTAAGAATGTTAAAAAATGAGAAGAGTGAAACGCCCTAAATGAACTCTAAATGCTCTGTTTATATTCTATCACTCTTCGTTATTACCAGGTACTATTATTATTATTAATAAATAATGATTTCAAAGTGCTTTACAATGAAAACATAGACAATGAGGATCAATTATAGGAAAGATCTCAAAGGGATTGTGATCTCTCTGTGATCTCAAAGGGATTAAATATTGGTTAAATAAATCATATCAAAGGAAATTGAGGAAGACAGACTCTAACTTTGTCCCAAAAAAAAAGCAACCATGGGTTCTTCTAAGCAGCTGCCTAGCACTCTGACGCTGTAAGACGTTTTGCAGTTGCCATTTCCTCAGTTAGATATGTGATTAAAAACGACAGTTAACAGGAACAGCGGAGGTCAAGATAAGCTCTGAAAGACCAAGTAACATATCACTGACAGCTGATCATAGGAAAGGTTAAGAAAAGCCCCCAAATATCATATCCAGTAGTTTAGTCCAGCTGTTACAGTGTAATTGACGGAAGTTCCATCACCACGTTTAGCTGCAGTTTTAGTAACGTAGTAACTGAATAAGAGTGAAATGCTTTAAATGTATAATTTATACTTCAGATGTCGTGTTTATATTCCATTAATCTTCATTACAACCAGTTACTCTAGACAAATGATCAGAGAGTTATTATTTGTTTGTTTGTTTGTTTGTAAAAAAAACTGTAAATACTAAAGTATTTGAATAAGAACTAAATGCATTAAATGTTTTATTTATTCTAGAAATCCATGTTGTGCTTGTATCCCATTATTGTTCATTACAGCCAGTTACTCTGAGATGATTATCAGGGGATTACTTTTTTTTTTTCTTTAGCTGGAACTGTCAAGCTCTGCTAGCTTTACTAATCTGAATTCATTCTCAATCTCTCTCTCTCTCTCTCTCTCTCTCTCTCTCTCTAATTCAGGCTGAGAGCTCATTAAGGAATAACCAATCTTATGAAAGTCAAAAGGTCTCTCTCTCTCTCTCTCTCTCTCTCTCTCTCTCTCTCTCTCCCTCTCCCTCTCTCTCTGTTGTGAATGGAGGAGGGTGGAGCTGGTTAATATGCTGTGAAAGCAGGTCAGTAGTCATTTGTATGGGCCGTCCATTTCTGAGGGAAAGGTGAGGAGAAAAGGAGAAACTGTGAAAGCAGCTGCTATTTTAAGGCTGGTTTTCACCAAACTGAAACCACAGGGCTGCACAGGTAACGTCCATTTCTAAAACCAATAAATATAACACGTTCAGTTACGTAACTAAACATTTCACGGCATCAAACTGTCTTCAACAAGAAGGCAACTCACGGGCAGTCTGGGCTAATTTACGCTTAATGTGGGCCACAACTATATATGACTAATACTAATATTAGTCATATACTATCACAGTTCAATCTTCTGTATAAGACGGAGGAGTGGACTGACCACCCAAGAGTCCAGATATTAAAATAAATAAATAAATAAATAAACAAACATTCAGATCTATTTCAGGCTGAATACACCACAACAAAGCCCGAATATCAACGTCCCGTCTTTGATTGGAATCCAGGTCCGATTCTGACCCAAACGCTTGGCTTGCATCCAGACCGAGCACTGCATGCCAGTTGCCCGTGTATAATACGGGTATCAGCCCGAGCTGCTTTTGTCAACTCCTGGGTTACCGAGCATAATCCATACCCTGCTCGATTCCAGATGGCTGATGACGAGCCTCAGACGACGCTGCCATAGATCAGGCGAGTTTGGGCCAATCCTTCTGTCTGGGGAGCAAAGGCCAACCTTCTCGAAGCCATCTCGAAACCACTGGCTGACTGGCTGCTCTAATATCGTACTGGGTTCGCTGGGAGTAGTGGTGGGTTTATTGTAAATCCAGCGCACGCAAGCTTACCATCCCTATTAACACATTTGTGCTGCTTATTATATAATCGAAATTATACTGCAGACTGTCTTTGCTTTCCAGACCATGATGCTACAGTATGGAAGAAACGTAGAACCAAATTACCCTCCCATCATCCCGCCCAGCACTCCGTTTACCTTCGTTTGGTTTTCATTTGTGATTTACTACAATAACCAGTAATTAGATTTTATTACCTTATTATAATGTATGTTGGCAGTTTTCCCCTGTATAATTATATCCCTGCTGCTTTATTATGGCTGGTGTTTTTCTCCTGTAAGGTTTCGTTGCTAGGTTACATGTGTATGTGGTGCAATAATGCTTGAAGTGCCATTATCATAAGATTGGAATTCTTAGAAAGTCTGTCAGCCAATCACATTGCAGGGTCAGGACTAACCGTGTTATGATACAGATACTATACACTCAGATTATACTAACGTACATTAAGTGCATTAAGAACATATTTCTTCACTTACAAAGTTACACACACACACACACACGCGCGCGCGCGCGTGCGCGTGCACCCACACACACCGCACACTGCCCCTCACTACATCTCTCTCACTCTCTCCTCTTTCTCTCTGTTTGTTTACACACACTCCTCGGGTTCCTGTGGGGAATTTCACTTCTTCAGCTATAAATACTCCTCTCTCCCACAGCATGCACTCTGAGCCCTGAACAGCTAAAACCAGAAAGAAACACACCAGTTATACACACATTTATATAATACCCTTACACACATACACACACACACACACACACACACACACACACACACATACATACATGCAGAAACATGCAGGACCGCCACAGAGCACGCATTACAGGATTTGGACGGTGGGAACTGTAGTGGCTCTGACTTGGTGGAACTGGTATCAGTGCAGCAGCCGCAGCAGTGCTGCTGGAGTGTTGAAACACTGTGTCCACTCACTGTCCACTCTACTAGACACTCCTACCTAGTTGCGCCACCTTGTAGATGTAAAGTCAGAGATAGAAGCTCATCTGTTTCTGCACGGTTCGTGTTGGTGCAGACGCTGAGCACAGGACGCTGGTTGGTGGTCCAGCAGTGACACTGAGGGGTTTAAAAACTCCATCAGCACCACTGCGTCTGATCCAACACAGCACCACCACGTCAGTGTCACTACAGTGCTGAGAACGGCCCACCACCCACATAATAGCTGCTCTGTGGTGGTCGTGAGCATTGAAGATCAGGAGGTGGTTTCTTTCAGAAAAAGGTTGTGTAGGTTCTTCATTGGCGTCTAGAAGCAATTCCTTCACACTGTAGCCTTTGGCACACCCAAATGCAATCACTCTTTTTAGCCAATCATTTGTGACCCTGAAAGGAAAGGTGCTTTTTTTTTTGCCTAGCGAGCTCATATGCCTCTATATAAGCCTCCCCATCTCTCTCTCTCTCTCTCTCTCTCTCTCTCTCTCTCTCTCTCTCTCTCTCTCTCTCTCTCTCTCTCTCTCTCCATTCCTCCAGTCTATCTCTTTATTCCCTCTCAGAAAACCTTCCAATTAGTTGATAAGGGATGGACTGAATGTGTGATGTGTGTGTGTGTGTGTGTGTGTGTGTGTGTGTGTGTGTGTGTGTGTTTCCACCTGATCTTTTCACATTAGCAATTCCAATGTGCCACAAAAGTGGACAACACAAGCTTAACAAGCTCAGGGTAGCCATTACCCGTCAGAAAAAGTGTGTGTGTGTGTGTGTGTGTGTGATACAGTACCTACGGCTTAAAAATATGATATGGTATTAAAGGAGAGCTCGTTTGAGTGTGTGCATGTGTGTGTGTGTGTGTGTGTGTGTGTGCGCGTATAGCTTGACTTCTACATTACATACGCCTGAGATTTACAGTGTGTGCAAACTAAAAATGTCCCCCTCCCAGTAAATCAACCCCATAACTACACACCTGCAGAGAGAGAGAGAGAGAGAGAGCGAGAGAGAGAGAGAGAGGGGGATTATATATATCAGGCTTTTTTCATTCAAATTACACCAGATTGAAGCTGTAATGCTAGAACGCTTGTAGTTGTGATTTGTTTTTGTGATTAAAATCTCTTAATTAGCAGAATTAAAGTTTTAGGTGGAATTGAACTCAATGATCCAGGTTCTGATTGGTGGATCTGGTCTGTTCCACTGAGGAACACACTTGGGGCAGTGAGCACACATGCCCAGAGTGGTGGGCAGCCGTATTCACAGCACCCTTCGGTGCCTTCAGTGAGGTCCTGCCAGTTCAGGGAACTGAACCAACAACCTTCCAGTCACCAGGCTGCCTGCTAACAGGTTTTGCACATCCCAGGTGAGGGTCAGCCATCAGAGAGGGTTAAGGACCTGGGTATCGAACCCACATCCTTGTTATCGATAACCCAGCGCTCTGTTACAAGCGCATTACAGGAGGAATTGGAGGACAAACTTGTTAACATGGTTCATCACGTTAACGATAAATGAATGAATTAATAATGTATTAAAGTATTCCGATTAATCGCACCAGCACTAGATAACACGTATCCATCACCCCTCACTTCTTAAAGCTCTGGAACCTTCAGCACATACATACAGATCTCTGTCTCTTCTCTTCTCTTCTGCAGTTTTAATGACTCTCTCTACCTCTAAATCCTAAAATAAACACACAGACAGTAAAAAATGATGAAAAACAATGGAAGGATGGTGTTGTTTACCCTCGCAGCTGCGGCGCGCCATTTTTTTTTATCTTCTCCAGAGCATCAAAGGTTCAGTGTGTGGAGTTTCTCACGAGTCTGGAGCTGTTTATTCAGAGTTAACCCACACATGTCTACAGTATCCTGCCTGTTGTTAACGGTCATGTGATTTTCATAACGAATTACATTATGAACATCGTTTACAATCAATTCTTATTCATGGAAAAATGTCCGGCGGAGCTTCCAGAACTATACATGATGGAAGCCTCCAAAAATATAGAGTGATATTTGTGTAGATACATAATAAAAGGGCATCTTGGACACCCCTTCTAATGAATGCAATAGAGAAGTATGGGCAATAGAATAGGACGCTCTGGAAAAGATAAACATGAGCCTATTGGCACCATGTCTAATGCCAGGGATGGGCTAGAGGGCTATAAAGCCCCCCAGCTCTGAGCTGTGGAGAAGTGAAGCTGAGTTCTCTGGAATGACAGTGCTCCATCCAGTCCCGGATGAGTTGGGGACCTTGGGTATAACCTCACCCGTAAACACCCGTGTTCCAAATGCAATCAAATCCTCAGTGCAACACTCCAAAATCTCTCTTTTTAATACCCTTAGTTTTGGGAGAAAAAAAAAACATCGAATGATGTGCAAAGTACCACTTAGTGTACTCGTTACCATGACAACAAGTGTCACCTAAGCCCAGCAGTGCTACCTGAGTTTATTATGTCGGAGTTTATGAGCTTCAATCACTTATTAAAGAAGGCGAGACAGGATGAGATCATGCCCTGCCACATTCCGGGATGCGCGAGCCGGATGCCGGGCCCGTTGCTAATGACCTGAAATCTCTGGATGAGACTGGGCTGTGAAGACTGGTGGCAGAGTTTGTGGTCACATGATTTTAGCATGAACCAAAGGGGCGAACCAGAAGGGACTCCGATTTCCTCCCGCAGAGCCACGTTCTTCTGTGAGATGATTGGCTGGTTGGATAATGGATATCTGGTTTCTGCCTGACTCATGTAAACCCGGAGTTTACGGGGTTTAGATGAAGATGGGGTGTAAGGTTTGGTAGGACAGTAACCTGGTCAACATGTTTACATTGCGGATTAACCCTTTCTCCTAGTTCACCCGCGGGTGAGACTGTCCCTATTAGCCCCAGGTTCCCCACAATGCCACGGCCAGCACGGTCGCAGGGCATCACCCCACCACCTCACCACCGCAACATGCACTTATTATATATATATATATATATATATATATATATATATATATATATATATATATACTCTTCTGCTGCCTATAAATATCGTATCTAATATAAAACAAAGAAATGTATATTTTTTATTATTTTATTTTAATTATATGTAAAATTAATGAACATGTTGGCAAGATAAACATGAGAGCCTCTGAGCTGCTGGAGGTCTGCATGTGTCAAGCTGTGCTCACTGTAATCTGCTACAGATGTGCTTGCGTTAGTGTTGCAATGATACTCTCTGTCTCACTCTCTCTCCCTCTCCCACTCTGTCTACTTCTCTCTCCCCAAAAGCCCTCCTCAATTACACATAGTTTTTCTTTTCCCTGTCTGTGTTTTTAATTGAGGAGGAGAATCAGGGCACACTTTGTGCCCTTTCGGCTGTGGGAATAGAAATTAGAGCCGGAGAGATGAGAATAATCACGGCTGCTGTGTGAGGCTGTGTATTGTGATGGGTTCAGTTATGCGCGGGATGCTGGGGAATTGTGGATAGAGCCTTTTGTTCTGGTCTGATTGTGACTTTAGGAGGAGAGAAATCAATATGAACTGGGGACCAGGGCAGCGTGTATTTATTTATTTATTTATTTGTTGCATTTGGAGAAAGCATGACATCATCCCTTGTGTGTGTGTGTGTGTGTGTAGATATGTGCAGTAGTGTTAGAATGTGAATAATAGACAATATGTGTTAGAATTGGGGTGACGGTTAATGTCAGGTTCAGGTTTTGAAGTTAAAATTAAGTTTAGGGTTAGTATAAAGTTAGGTTTAGAGTTAGAATGACTGGAGTTAAGATCAGGATTAGGATTATGGTTAGATGAAGAGGTTTAGGGTTAGTGTGAGTGTAAATGTAGAGATGGCTGGGTGGGAATAAAATGCAAGAATATCCTGGTAAAGGTCAGAGGATTAAGGTTCGGAATTAGAGTGGATATCATTCAAATTGTGCTTAAAGCCTGGATTAGAGTTAGGATCGGGATTAAAGTTAAAACGTGGTTATCATAAGGGTCAGGAAAGGTGTTAGGATTAAGTTTAACGTTAGTGTTAGGTTTAGGGTTAGGTTTAGGTGTAGTATTAGGTTTAGGGGTGGTGTTAAATGATGTTGAAGATCGTATCGTTTTGGTTAGGATTGGGATTAGGGTGAAGGTTATTGGATCATGTTTAGATTTGGAACAGCTACCAGTAGAGTTAGAGTTTAGGTTAGGGTTAGGTTTAGGATTAGGTTTAGGTGCAGCATTACTACAATTATAAATAACCAGCGTCGGTTCCTCTATATTTATGGACAGATAATTGGGTGAGTGTCCTGCTGAATCTCTTCTCCCGCAGTGTGGAAATGGAGAGGCTGATGTTTTAGAAGCGTTATCAGTGTATTTTCTGTAAATAGAGAACGTATGAGAGCACTTTGATGAACATCAATCAATAGCTATCTGAGCCTGTGCACAACACAGCCAACATATTTTCTATATCCTCTCTCCTCCTCTCCCTCGCTCTTTATTCTCTCTCTCCTTCCTCTCTCTCTCTACTTATTTCTCTCTCTAGTTATTTCTGTCTGGGTGCTCTGCGTATGTATGTGTGTGTGTGTGTGTGTGTGTGTGTGTGTGTGTTTACTCTGAGGCTCAAACACTCCTCTAAAACACATTCAACCAAATCCTCAGATAATTTAGGTTTAATCCCAGACTTTTACCTGTTTTTGATTGACTACAGCCACTGCACTACAACTACTACACCACTACTACCGTACTACTATTAACACTACAATACTAGCACTACTCCTGCTGCTACTACTACTACTCCACTACTAATACTACCATAGTACTAGGAGAAAGTCCACATGCTTCATAGATTCCTGATTTCGGCCACGTTTACACTTCTCATCCCTCCTTGCATTATATACAGTTCTACAATTCAAAGCATCCTACAGAACAGGCTGCCAACCTAACTAATATTCTCAGCGTTTCCAACTACAGGCAAGAGCATGTGAGGACAGTAAAAGTTTGACGTAAGTAGGGGATCATGGGACTTGTAGGCTTTGGCTACCGGACACTCAGAAAGCAATATTGTCTCTTTCAGTAACAAACAGAGGAGCTGAACTCCTGCTCGGGGAACGGTGTAAGTGCAAATCAATGTTTTACTCTGGCTCCTTTGTTTCTCTCTCCTTTCTCTCTTTAGCATTGATGGAACTTTATCTCCTTTCTGAACACCACCAGATGGCAACATTCAGCACCGGACATGACACACTCAGAACAGTACATAAGCATATGCTGAAATATGCTTCCAGTACAGTTCATTTCCATATGGGCTTAAGTAAGTGCATGCTCTTCATTTATATCACAGCCAGCTGCACACACCCTGCACTCCAGAGGCTGTAATGGAATATTATAGTACAAATTACACTCCATTAATGGTCTTGCCAAGTGATTTCAGTTTGATATGAACATACAACGAACATGTGAATTTCTGTAGTCCATGTGGCTGATTGGGGCTCAGCGGTCTACCATGATCATGTATGATCTAGGGGTTGTGAACTCAAATCAGTCGTGCTGCCGCCTTTGGTAGCTGGAGTGAGATGAAGAGTGAAAAGCAGCCCACTTTCCCTCTCTGGGTGGGTAGATGTTGCTCTCTCCACACATCACGCTCAATGTGGTGCTGGTCAGTCGGCACAGGCGTCTATTAGCCATTGTATCAGAGCTGGAACGCTTTCCTCAGCGACACGATTGGCTGTCAGCGAGGATGTATATGTCGGCAGTTGTGAAAAGCAGTGGTGGGTGACATCATATGTGTGGGGGGTAGAATGTGATCGTCCTCACCCTCCTAGTGTCAGGAGGGTCACGTGTGATACGAGTGATAATGGGGTGGGGGAACCGGCACTTCCACTGGGGGTAAAAGCAATAGTAATAATAAATATAATAGCAAAACTTGTTTTATAGTATAAATATTATTACTGTGACACCATAATGTAAAAAGCGACCACTGCTGTACGGATCAAGCACACATCCGCGTTAGTCACCACATCAAGACTATTATGCAAATAATGCCGTTTTAATAAGTGTGTGTGAGCGAGAAAGAGAGAAGGACTGTTTCTAATGCAGGAGTGCTAATAGACTTTGAGTGAGTCACATAAACGTGTGGTAAGACTTAAACTCTGAACAGCAAAATAAATAATTACGGAGTTTTACAAATCGGACCCTCTCTCTGTGCAGTGTGCTTTATTAGCACTCCATCTGTGTATTCCTATTCGTACAAAGAGAGAGAGATGGATGTACGGATGGATGGATGGATGGACAGACTCTCTGGAGCAGATAAACTATGACTATTGGCACCATGCCTAAATCCAGGCCTGGACTAGAGGGGTATAAAGCCCCCCAGCATTCAGCTGTGGAACAGTGCATCTGCATCACATCATCTGAATGAAGGAGCTCCATTCCATATTTTCCTGGAGATATTGGGATGAGGTGGGAGTCAAATGACGTTCATCCATCAACATCTTGACCTTACTAGCAGCTCTTTTTGCTGAATGCAATCAAATCCTTACAGCAATGTCCCACAATTTGGTAGAAGGTCTTCACTGGACAGTAGAGACAGTTATGGTTGATGGATAAATGCATATATAGCCTTGATTTTACAGGAAAAAGTGAATGAGGAGGCGTCCCAACACTTTTGTCCAGATAAAGGACAAGACAAAGAATTCACAAGTATCTTCTCTCTCTCTCTCTCTCTCTCTCTCTCTCTCTCTCTCTCTCTCTCTCTCTCTCTGTTGACATTCAACAGCGAATCCCATCAATTACCTTCCTAAGCAGCCCAACCATGTAGAACATTTAATTACATATTAAACATTAATAAAAGAACTTATTCTGCGCATCCATTACATCGCCGCCTAAAACGCAAACGCTCAATCTTGTTAATAGGATGGTGAGCGGCCCGGCCATCCAGGCGTCTTTTAACACTTTTAATTTGTCTATTTATTTCATCAAAAGCAGGCTGGTGAGGCAATGGTGTGCTGGTGCAGATTAATGGCACGCGAGAGGAACGCGAGCGGACAGAGTGATGCGTAAGTGTTATAAAGTCACGGAGAGGAAGGTCGATAGATTTGTCAGGGAGAAGCAAGAAGAGAAAGATAGAAAAAACCTACTCTTTGTAGAGGGCACCTCTGCAGGCAGATGGCACAAATCCTACATTTCAAAAGGGCTTAACCTTTAAATCAAAGACTATATCAAACGGAGGCACACACACACACACACACACACACACACACACACACACTGACTGAGATCATCTACTCCATTGATGATTGCATATGACTATGTGAATATATATATATATATATATATGCATTTCGATTTGGGAACCCAAACACAATACTGTGATGGAAGAATCTGGGTTTAGATGAGTATGGAAGCTCGTATGGGTTTACCAGCAGTGGCAGAAATCCCAGTCTACAGGAAATTCCCCTCAAACTGTGTCCAAAAGACAAGAATTGCTTTGAGATGAAACTCATATGGATCCTCAACATATGGAGCAGAGTGGCATGCAAGAGGCCTTCGCTCACTTCTGCACATCCCCTGCAAGTGATGTAGTTGATTGACACCTGTAACATAATTCCATTTTACACTGATGATCTTCCAATATGAAGAGCTTTGGCTTTAAATAAGATAATAGAAAATGAAATGAAAATCAGCTCCAAAATGGCAACTTTACAAGAGAACTCCTTCTTGATTTTGGATGGAATTCTCCCACATTTGTCACTAAAAGAGCTGCTATTATCTCGTGCACACGATCCTCACATAAAACAGATTCAATCAAACCTGCTGTTCTTTTTTACACCAACACTGGATTCACAGAGTGCACTTTGTGACGTCATATGTTGTTTAATATTGCGATAATGAAATATATGCACTAATGCAATAAGTCATTTTTCACTAATATCATGCAGCCCTAATTACTACTGATGCCCTGACATCTGCAAATCACACGTAACATACTGGGCTAACTGTCATTAGTCTGGTCGAATGTGCAGATGCCCCGCCCTGTCCAATGTAGAGCTGGAATGAAAACCACGTTACATTTTGTTTTTTGCCAGGGTGGGATGTTCAAAATGATAAGTATAATTTTTCAAAATTGTAATTTACTCCAAACCAACTGTAAGTCATAAAATCAGCATTGAACTTTCAGGGTTCAATTATTAATAATCAATAACAATTGGAGATGTTCTTAAACCTTTGACCCGAAACTGCATATAAACTCAAATTACAGCCATAAATCTAGGCTTCAAACAAAAATAAACAACAACAAACTTTCTGATTTTGAAAGCAATTGAGCTCCAGCCAGCGCAGGTTCCCAGAAAATCCATTTTTTGTGTAATGGACAGACTAACATTTACCAAACCCAGACCACACAGATGCTTAATTGGCTGGATTGAACAACACGATTCAAATCAAATGCTAATTGGCTTGCAGATGTTGTGTGTGTGTTTCAGCAGCGCAGATTTGGATGCCATCTGTAAAACCTGAGCGTCAGCTGTGCCAGTACAGGTTTATTGAGATATTTACCTGACATTACTCACACACACACACACACACATACACACACACACACAGAGAGAGAGAGAGAGAGAGAGAGAGAGAGAGAGAGAGAGAGAGAGAGAGATAGAAATAGTCACTTCAGGAACAAATAAACAAAGAATCCAAAGAGGATACACTGGGATTCATAGGGTCAAGCGCACGTCTGGCTCTTTTGAGGAACACCTATAGATAAGGTTTAGGTGAAGGGACTGTAATAGCTATGGCGAAACCTTCCCCTCCCCCTCTTTGAGTACTCCGACGTAAGACTCTGCAATATTTTATCGTACTGGAACGAAGTGCAGCGTAAATAATCCTGTTTTTTTTTTACGTGATTTTTAGTCTCTGAACTAAAAACGAGAAGGTGTTTTTGAAGTATCTGCTGTCCCGCTGCATTCTGTCCACTTCTCAAAACATTGCAATGGATTTGATTTATTGTCTTAGCATTTCGCCCACCCCTGTGTTGAGCTGTGTTAAGGATCCTGCTGTAGAATCTCATCCTCTTTACATCTGTGTGTTGTATTTACTGCATGTGTGTATCTTCTCTCTGCTTTCATTCATTTAATTTAACCTCTAATTTTAACTTTTAGTTCATTTTAAACTTATACTTTTGTAACTTAAAATTAATACAAACTTTAAATTAAACCTTTGCCACGTTTAACTCAATGTAACTTTAGCAAATTTGATTTAAATGAACTTGTACGTTACTTTAAATGAACTAACCTGTAACTGAACTCTTGGGATTTAACCTTTAACTTTAACTTAATTTACATTTTTGCAACCTGTTTTAAAATGTATCGTAATTTAATATTGAAATTATTATGTAATTTTAATTAAAACTTGAATTTTATTAACTTAACAATCCTAATTGTATCCTAACTTTAACTGAGAACAGTCCACCAAGTCTGGACAAGAGGATGACCAACACAAACTGTGCAGAAACGCATCGTCAAGAATGAGCAACTAGGCAGGAACATCTAACAGCTAACATCTAAACCCTGTGTCCACTCATTGTCCACTCTATGAGACACTCCTACCGAGTGTCTCCACCTTGTAGATGTAAAGTCAGAGACAGAAGCTCATCTGTTTCTGCACTGTTTGTGTTGGTCGTCCTCTAGTCCTTCATCAGTGCTCACAGGACGCTGCCCACAGGACGCTGTCGGCTGGACATTTCTGGTTGGTGGACTGTTCTCGGTCCAGCAGTGACTCTGAGGGGTTTAAACACTCCAGCAGCACTGCTGCGTCTGATCCATTCATACCAGTGTAACACACACCAACACACCACCACCATGTGTGGTGTGGTGGTCGTGTGGGGTTCTGACCATTGAAGATCAGGGGACTAAAAGAAAATGCAGAGAAATAGATGGATGAGGGAGAGAGAGAGAGAGAGAGAGAGAGAGAGAGAGAGAGAGAATAGATATGTCAGTCCTATACTTTTAATGAAGTGAAGAAATCTTAACTTCACACACACACACACACACACACACATGCACACACACACCTCTCACATACACAAATACATAAACTCTTCCTCCCACACCTCTTTCTTCATCTTTTCTGGTGTCGACAGGGAAACAAAACTTGTGAACACTCACACACCCACACAAGCATACACCAACACACACACACACACACTTGGCGATGTTCTGAATTGATAGGTTGTAAATGAATGTTAATCTCACTCTAATTTTAACCTGCTGACACGGTGGCGGGTGGCGGGTGGCAGGTGGGGGCGGGTGCGGGCGTCAGGGGGCGTGAGGGTGTTAAAGAGAGAAACTCCTTAGCTGGAACTTTGGAAAGTCACGAGTCTGTGTTGAATCACATTCAGAAGCACAGAGATATGATCCAATCTGGCAGCACTAATCAGGCATCAATAAGCCATAACATTAGCACCAGCTCCTCATTGATTAGATACACCACGAGATCTGACACAGCAGTGCTGCTGGAGTGTTTAAACCCATCAGTGTCCTGTGAGCACTGATGAAGGACTAGCGGATGACCAACACAAACTGTGCAGAAACAGATGAGCTTCTGTCTCTGACTTTACATCTACAAGGTGGAGACACTAGTTAGGAGTGTCTAATAGAGTGGACAGTGAGTGGACAGTGAGTGGACAAGGGGGATATGCAGCTCCTTTTGCGTCCTGAAAGCAGCTTTCATTTCTGGACAGAAACAGTTCGCTGTTAATGTTAGCATCACATTAACAAAGCCTACAGCTCTGTGAACACACACACACACACACACACACACACACACACACACACACACACACACACACACACACACACACACACACACAGTGAGTCTCTCTGTAATAGAAATAAATAAAATTTATTGGAGAAGAGAAGAGAAGAGAAGAGAAGAGAAGAGAAGAGAAGAGAAGAGAAGAGAAGAGAAGAGAAGGATGGTAATACTGCATGTCAGGCAGCATCTGTGCCAGGGGAGGCTGGACACTAGTGGCGAAGAAGAGGGATGCCAGCACACACACAAAAAGACACACACACACACACACACACACACACACTGGGCATAATGACAAGCCCCCACTTACACACTCCAGGATACTGTGAAGAGTAAGCCAGAGGAAAACAGGATGATACAACAACTAAATATGTGTGTGTGTATGTGTGTGTGTGTGTGTGTGTGTGTGTGTGTGTGTGTGTGCGCGTGTGTGCGTGCGTGCGTGTGCTGGCATTACAGTTCAGTTCAGGTTGCCCATCTGCCTGCTAGTGTAATTACTGTATTCCATCATTTGTAAATACACATATGTGTGAATAATGGCTGAATGAAACGTCTACGCCAATCAATGCTTTATTGACATCCATATTTAAATGTCTATGATTAATTATCATCACACATTTCTGACACTGCGTTTATTGGGTTTGGCTTCACTTCTTCTGGAAGCACTGAGTGAGAAAACACTCTCTCTCTCTCTCTCTGTGCCTCACACACACAAACACACACACACACACACACACACACACACACACACACACACACACACACACACACACAGGCAAGGAGACGAGATGAGAAGGGAAGAGAAGAGAAGTCAGGTTCTCCCAGTTCTCCCAGATGCACCGTTTATGATAGAGTGGTGTGTGTAGTATCAGTCCATAACCTCTCACTTAACGTCAGCCTCATTGTTCGTTATGATTGATCCAAATTCATAGCCTTCATCACGCAGCTATTTGTCAACACAGCCCAACCTTTCTCTCATAAATGCCACGGCTGCAAATAGAGCTCATTAGCAAAACCAATCCACGCACTGTCAGAAATCAATTTCCATTACAGAGCTCACGGCTTACAGTTACTGCTACAGGACGGGGGGGGGGGGGAGTAAAGTCGAGGAGAGAAAGATAAGATCTTAATGGACGGAGATGGAAGGGTGAGGAAGTGAAACACAGAAATGGGAAAGAGAGCTGGAGAATGGGGCGACGAGGCGGAGGTGGTTCCGGTGGTGGTGGTGGTTCTTCGTGGAAGGATTGACACAGCAGTGCTGTCATCATTACTGCTGTTATTTATACACACAGGCTGAGTTTATGATCGTAATTACGAACCAGAAGATCAGTCTCAGGCTAAAGGCCACACTTAAGTGCTCCTGCATAAACAATTCATAGGAATCACATAACCCGTACACGACACATTCATAAAGCATTCATAAAGCCAAATCCATTAGATATGCCTAATAAAGAGGCATCAATAATGCATCGCAGTTCCCTCGGTTCACAGGAATATTGACATGCCTGTGTATCGCTCTCCATTTCCATATTTCTCAGACACGGATACAACCCTCGGACTAGTTAACCCGTACAGCCCAGTATGGGCAGCTCAAGCCGACTATCTGGACGACCAGCCCAACTGTCGGCCAGCGCAGACTATATTATTGCTTAGGTTTGAATGTTTAGCTGGTCTACCAGTGGTCAAGCTGACCAGAGTAGTCAATAAACATAAATGAACTGCTTGACCAACATAACTGAGCCTACTTTACAAGCTCAGTCAACAGAAACCTTGTGTATTTAAGGTGGGAGTTATTTTTAGGCTCCAGCAGAGGCTTCACAAGGATGACTGGGCTACAAATACCTGCAGGGTGTGCAGCGGCATTCATAGATTGGTTAAAAGGAGCGATTGCACGGGCTACGGAGCTGCATTGGCTTCTAGAAGCAATTCCTGCCTGGAAGCAAATTCCTTTATACACATGGAATGAGACATTCGCTGCACTGCACCACCTCTTCTCAATCTATGAGTCCCACCGCACACCACACAGGTATTTGCACCCCGAATATCCTTGTAGGCCCTGCTAACTGCGGCCTCTAAATGCGTGTATCATAAGTCGGAACTAATGAACTTGTCCACCAGCTACAGCCGCACTTAAAAGAACGGCTCGAAGTGAAGTTATATATCAGGACCCCCACAGAAGCAAAAAAACATGCTTGTCACTGTCAGGAGCAATTTAATTACGGTGTAGAAAAGCAGGTAATTTAGTGTGGAGTTTGTGAATTATGATCACATTAACCATAATCCGCTCATGTAAATGAGAACAGCTGCGTTATTGAGGTTACATTTCTTTTAGATTGCTCTCCTTAATTCCTCATATGACTCAAGCGCTTGGGTCCTAATGAGAAGTAAGAACGCTCCATTACAGGAACACACACACACACACACACACACACACACACACACACACAAGCACGAGCAGGATTAAAGAAGGGAATGAATGGCTTTCTGTAATTCATCTGAAAGATGTTAGAATGAATAATATTGAAATACTCCACACAGACCAGAGAAGAACTACACCCTAAACAAAGGTTCTTCAGGAGAACCCAGGAGATCGCGGTCCACAGTTCCAATTCAGTGGCCAACAGACGTCCTGGGTGAGATAGCGGGAGAGAGCGCCATCTACCCACCCAAAGAGAGCGTGGCCAGATTTGCTCTCTCTGAGTTCTAGGGCGTTAGACAGCTGAGCCCTTACATTTCTCTGTGCCAAAATTAATGGCATTATTATGATTATATCAGTGTTAAAGTGTCAAAATTAAATTAAAATGACAATAATATAATTTATTAACCCTTAGGGACCTCATTTTGTCCCTGTTATTGCCTCTTTGTTTTGTAATAACACAGTAATTACATGAGATAGTCATGTCATATGTTGATATCTCTGTGGAAGGCCTTTGGCTTCTCCAATTATGTAATTACTTGATGTGTAAATATTATCAGAATAATTTAATATCTTTTTAATAATTTAATAACTGGATGAAAGTGGCGAAGGGTTTGTCAAAAATGACCGGGCGCCTGTTTTTTTTTCTCTGTAAATTTTGAATTTAGAGTCTTGAAACTGAAAAGGAACCTTAGATATCTGGTGAAAATGGTTGTAAGTGGGTTTCTCTAATATATAATATTATAATATTGCTAATTACGGTGACAAAATATATGCATATGCAAAATATATATATATGCAGATTTATAAAACTGTTGGTCACAGCAGGCCAAGTCTTGAAGTTATGTGTTCAGGGCCAATATGACCATCATCTCAGGTAATAAAACTGCTTTATTACACTGGATTTTAATAACAGGAGCTTATAAAACAGTTATTATTATAAAAATGATATTCCAGCCAGCCGTATTTCCCAAGATCCTCCCGTTTTGTGGCATCTTGATTCACCATTGAGCAAAGGAATTTCAGGGTCCATGGGAAGTTGAGTTCATCAGAAAGGATCTTGGGCACATTATATACATCAAAGTCCCCAATGTTCATCAATCTGGACAGAACGTACAGCAGAGATGAGGACTGAAACCCGTTAAAAGTCTGACCCTAGCTGTCAGATAATAATTTCAGATGAATTTATCAATAACTGGGGTTCTGTGTTGGCCCAAAGACATCACTCCATATCGATTCCAGGCACAGTTTTGCTCCTGCTCTGCACATTTTAGTGCTTTCCCTGCCCACAGCTTATTAACAAGCCCTTTCAGAGTTGGTCTGTTTGAAGACACGAAAATCTGCAGAGTCCAGGGTTGAGAAACAATGATCCACCTCAATCCTGTTACCAAGAGATTGATATTTTGAACCCTTGATACTTGGGATATGAACTTCTCAAAGATGAGAGATACTGTTCTTCAGAAGCCTCATTGATCGGCTAATTTTTGATAACCTTTCAAGTTGAATTTCAGTGCAAGTATTTTTGCATTAATATATTTGATTGAAGCAGAGCTCTACAGAGCACCGAAAGGGGTTTCTTTGATTTGTAATAATAATAAAACATATTTAAGCATTTCTGTAAAATAATAATAACAAGACAGACTAGAAGGATGGACGTTTAGCCAATAAGAACATTTAGAGTGATGTGTCCGATCCCTGGCCTACTGGCCTAGATATATTATTATTATTATTATCATCATCATCATCATCATCATCATCATCATCATCATTATTATTATTATTATTATTATTGTTAATTTCATCAGTATATTTTGCCACACCCTATCTAGACATATAGGAGCCACCCTGCATTATAATAGAAACCACCACGTACTCTATTATCAACCAAACACTACCGCACTCTCTCTCTCTCTCTCTCTCTCTCTCTCTCTCTCAAACACTCTGCCTCTGACAGGTGTTTATGCTTTACAGACAGGCCGAGTTCACTGTTAATATTAAAATATATATTTGTCAGCGCTCATTAACATAAGTGCACACTGACACCGGATACATGAAAGCAGAGGTTTGTTCTTCGCCGAGCTGTTCTCACTGTTCACGTTAATTGCACTAAAATAGTCACTGTGAATGATGACATGCTCCTCTGAGACAATCTTAGACAAACTGCATCTTAGCCATGCATTTCATTTCATACTCAGAAGAGTCAAGTTTATGCACAGCAGACCTTCAAAGCTGATATTGATTTATTTTTATTTCATTTCATTAAACTATTTAATGTTTCTTATTTATTGTGTTTGAATGCATTTCATACTCGAGTATGAATCGTGTAATCGACCTTCAGACCTTCAAAGTTGTACACATTTATATATTTAGTTATTTATTTTAAACGTATTTAGATAGTTTGTTTTACATTTTTATTTATTTAATTTTAAATGTATTAGATTGTTTTTACTTATATTCTATTTTATTTATTTAATCATTTTAAATGTATTTATTTAGAAAGTTTGTTTTGCATTTTTATTTATTTAATTTTAAATGTATTCGTTTTTTTGTTTGTTTTTTTACTTATATTCTATTTTATTTATTTTAAATGTATTTATTTAGTTTGTTTTACATTTTTATTAGTTTTAAATGTATTTCTTTTATTACTTATATTCTATTTTATTTGTTGATTTTAAATGTATTTAGGTAGTTAATTTAATATTTTGTTTGTTGATTTTAAATGTACTTGTTTTTTAAAATGTAGGTTTTATTTATTTTTTATTTATTCAGTAAAGTTATTTGGTAATTTCATTTTAATTTAATATGGATATGTATATGTGTGCTGTTTTTCTGTTTGCTCATCTGCTTGTTTGTTATTTAAGAATGGAAAACACGTTAATCCAGTTGCCACGGAGAGCTGCTAAATGACTTGTGTTCTGTTAATGATATTCTGATGATCAAAACCACATGTTGCTGGAAAGTGGGATATCAAATGCAGACAATCCTAGGCATCTCAAATCTGTTCTACACAGTCTCCTGAATCCCTGAGCCAATCTATATTTTAATCTGCTTACCTGGCTCAGGTGTGCTAGAAGACAGAATAACATACCTCGGAGACTGTAATTCTCTGCTACGAACCAAAACGAACACACCCGAACAAACCCATGGGATGTCTGGAGTTCACAGAAAAGATCGGGGCCTGAGACTGCTCACCATCACTGCAGTGATATGAATGGATGGATGGATGGATGGATGGATAGAGGCACCCCTGTCCTTCATATTTTAGGCTCTCCCTGCTCACATTCAACTAATCAGCTCATTAACAGAGTTGTAAGGGGTGTGTTAAAGCAGGGAGTACACACAAATATGCAGGGCAGGGGAGCATCTAGGACCAGGGTTGTGGAACACTGGCCTAGATGACCAGCTTGTCACTGTGGACATCTAATACCAGCTTAGACCAACTGAATTGGTCTGAATAGCTGTTCTGGAGCTGGACATCTCAACAGATCAGCTGTTCCAGGTTCACGACAGCGCCATAGAAGAGCCCTTCCTTGCACTCCTAGAGAGAGACTCATTTTGCAGACTCAACCATCTGCAAAAGCAGGGACGGATTACAACAGGACCATTAAGAACCTCTAGAACTCCATCCCAAGGCTCGTCAATATAAATGGTATTGCACCATATTGTCGAGCCCTAATACATACAATACGATTGTTTGAATAAACATCTGCATCATACAATGATGGACAGTCTCGTTCAGACTGTACTCCTGCATCAGCTGAGAGGAAATGCCTTCATATCTAATCAAATACAGCTGGAGTCTCAGTGAGTTAACCCGAGCCTCATCATCCCCTCTGTAAGGATAACCACACATTTGGACCAATTTCAATCATTTCATTTCCCTGCTACAGATCGCCGTGGGATATGCCTGTGGGTTACTAAGCAACGGCCATTCACCTGTACTCTACCCAAATAATCTGGGTGCAAAAGTGTGTTAATAAGCACAAAATTGTAACGTTTAAACAGATGTGGGTCTTTTTTTAAACCCCAAGCCCAGAAGCACAACCCTGGTATAATAAAGCAGTTAGAGGTTCCAGTGTGAAATGTTATAGCTGGGGACTGTCAGACTTTCAGCTACGAGGGTCTTAAAACGGCAGAGAATTTAATACCGAAAAATGGCCTTTTCTCAGTCTGTCTCTCTACCTTCCTGCTCTGCCGCTGAATAAGGTCACTGTGATATATACAGGAATATTTACACTGCTGCGGAGAAATATTAGAATCACACAAATAAAAAAAGTCCTGCTTTCCATCATCGTCCAGTCAGTGCCACACACACACACACACACACACACACACACAACGTCAGGTCTTTACCTGTATGTCTTTATCTAGAACAGCGGTCTGCCGCCGAATAAGGTCACTGTGACATATACTTGAATATTTACACTGCTGCAAAAAATTATTAGAATCACAGAGACAAAAAAAAAGGCACGCATTCCATCATCATCTAGTGCCGCACACAGCCATGTCAGGTTCACTGCTACAGTGGCTTGAACAATTGTACGGTGAAGAGCTCGCTCTTCATAACCCAGGATCACAGTAACCTACAGACGTGATACACGTCATAACAAACTACAAGACTCAAACCATCTAACCATATAATAAACAGTTAAAAACCAGTGTCCAGGTGAACAAAATCCCAGTTTAAATCCCATAGCAGCTTCCAGTGCATGCTTACTGCTCTGCCCATGTGTACATGCTCAACCTGCGTGCGACCGGGGTCTGATGACATCACAGACATCGGGTTACAGATAAAAAGGAGGGGCTGTTTACTTGCTTTCTTTGCTCAAACAGGGTTCAAATTTCAGAATAAAAGTCCAGAGAAGGAATAATACCGATGCGTATATAAACTTTTTGGGCGACTGTCAAGTAGAACTATGCTTGTCAATCTAACCATTGTGCCCAATACCAAAGACCGCAAATACTCTACTCTATAAAACTGTTCATCGTAGTGACAATTAAAGTATGTCCTCACATACATTTGTCTCTTCTGGAGGAACTAATATGACCACCGTTGAGAAGAAAACCTTCCTCACCACCAAATAGGCTCCTCCGTGTATTTCACAACTGATATACAACATGCAGAGTTAAAGTCTATTTAAGCCATTTATGCTTTTAAAGAGATTTATTTTTTATAATAACTCCATAAACAGAGGAGAGAGAGGAGACTCCAAATGAACGATTCGTTAAGGCTTCATACAACCATCCATCCACCCACACACACACACACACACACACACTCCAGTAATACCCTGAATTACATGCCAATCAGTTCTTTAGACCAACACAGAGAATCAGAGCGACGGACGTCAAGATTCAGAGTAAAATGATTGCTTCTTTTCTAAAAGCTCAATTAAAGATGTGTTTAGAAAAAGAGAACAAAAGAACAAAAAAAGTGAAACAGAAGCAAAAGAGAGAGGGAGTGAGGAAAGAGTGAAGCGGGAGTGAACTTTTTTTTCCCCTTGTCTTCGCGGCTCTGTAACAAAGGCACTGATGTTAAAACAGCATACATCAATACAGTGAACTCAGCTCCACTTCTGAAGCTCAGACACCGAGCCATGGTGCTGCTGATACTGACAGCTCCTTATCTACATTTACACTTACTGAAGACCTCCACCACACTGCAGTGGGGCAGTTCTCAGAGCATGCTCATCAGTCCTGCCATGGTTACTAACTTAAACTCATTAAAAAAGAGCTCAATAAAAACATCGGTCATCACAAAGCTGCTGAACATCCTCCACAAGGGGGCGCTAAAGATATTATTTGTGTTACAGTGTTAAAATATAGGCTCATCTGGGACAGTGGGCCAGGCTTAAAAATGCTGTTAACACTGTAGGATGAGGCCAGTGTCCTCTGTACTAACACTGTGCTAGCAAGTGTGATAGTAGTGTTGGACAGTGTCCTACCACCGCACTAGTGATGTTGGACGTTTCCGATAGCCACTGTACTTACATTTTGGTAGCAATGTTGAACAAGGCCATTAGCCAGCGTTCTAACACTGCTCTAGTGAAGCTGGACAAGGCCATAACCAGTCCCAATGGACAAGTTTGGTAGCCAGTGTCCTAACACTGCACTAGTGATGCTGGACGCAGCCCATACCCAGTGTCCTACCAAACAGCTTCAGAGAGTCCAATTCTATTGGCAATACTTCTCTACAGCTAGATAAGCTGTGGGTGCATTTGCTCATCTGTGTCAGCAATGGGTGCAACTTAACGTGGCTGAATGTATTCAGTAATGGGGGCAGGGGGACAAATATTTGGATATATAGTGCATTTATTATGTGGACATCAAAGAAAACATTGGTGATTGACTTGTCCAGCCAAGGACATCCCACTTTCTGGCCTTTTGGAAAACTCAGTTCTTTTAGTCCATTTCAGGCTACTGTCCATCACAAAGGTGAAGCTCCATCCACTGAGTTCTGAAGAATTTTGTTGGATCTCTGTAGTAAAGATGCTTCGGTACACTTCAAAATTCATCCTGCTGGTGCTGTCAGTCACTTCATCAATAAAGACGAGTGATCTAGATCCACTGGAAGCCAGACAGGCCATGTTTCATAGATGAGCTGCTTTGCTTTGGATCATGAGATGTTCTCAACACGTTCCTCATTCCTTCCCTCTGGAAGATGTTCTGCCTCATTTGTCACAGAACTCTTGCACAAAATTCTATTGTCTTTGCTCACCTTCAGCAAAGTAAGGTGATCTCTTCCATGTAATTAGTAGCCCCCAACCCAGACCCTCAATCTAGGCCACAACATCCCTATTATTATCATTGTTGTTGTTGTTGTTGTTGTTGTTGTTGTTATCAGGTGCTGTGCTGGTGGGTTTATAAGGATCTGTCTCTTCACAAGTGCAGGTAATTCCAGTGTGGTTGTAACATGAACAGCAACACATTACTAACTCGCCCCAACAGCTTTCTATCAGTAGAAAGTCCAGCTCCACTGAAGTCCAGCTTAAAGAGCATCTACGCAACGTTTACTGAAGCCCTACCAGCTACCAGGAGGCCAAAAATAGAGCTGGATGAGAAGCAGGACAAAAGCAGAACCTACGGGGTAAGAGACCCCTTCCTTCTGTCTCTTTCTTTCTCCCTCTCCATCTCTCTCTCTCTGAAGTAGACATCTGAAAGCTGGCCAGAGGACTTCGTCTCAGGAAACGTTGAGAGACTTCACCATATGCTGCTGATGCCCCCCCCCCTCCTCCTCCTCGCTCTCCCCCCTCCCTCCCCAGGCACCCCGCTGTAAACTTGTGAAGATGCGTATGCCATCATCACCCTTTAACTAAAAGCTGAACCATCTGTCAGGAAGAACAGTGTAGCTGTGTGAACTGTACATGACTGTAACCACACCAACATGCTGCTGAAAATGTGTATGACCAGGTCAGTGTGGAGGAGAGAGAGAGAGAGAGAGAGAGAGAGAGAGAGAGAGAGAGAATTTTAATCAATATATCTCGATTCCTTTGCCTTCCATTCTTACAAACAAGCAACAGGCTTCCAGAACAAGAGTTCGGAAGCTGCTGTTTGGTCTTTGTCGCCGTCCAATCGTATCTGGATATTTTTAAACATGGAGCATTATGTCTGTGTTGGCTCAAAATCAGTGTTTTTCGGTCATGGAAAAATGAGCTTTCCAAAACAATCTCCAAGGAGAAGATTGTTTTTTTCCCCCTCTGGGAAAACAGCTTTTTAAAAAACGCTGACGTCACGACTCATGCCGGCTGTATCTTAAATAGCTCCTTACTCCCTATATAGTGAACTAAACAGTATGGAAATCAGACCTGCCAAGAATGTAGGCTTTTAAAGAACAGTCAGCTAGGTGTGTGACTTTGGATAGTGGACGTTACTCAAAAATGAGGTCTGCTTGCCAAAGAATCTCAGACATAAGTCTCAGGATATTGGAGATTTAATTATAGTGATGTTACATGAGTAGGAACAGTGGGTCGGGCAGTGGGTCGGGCAACGCTGTGTTGGATGAGGCCTTTAGGCAGCAGACTAATGCCAGAGTAGGCCAGTAGCCACTGTCCAAACATTGTGCTACTGATGCCGGACGAGGCCAGTAGCCACTGTACAAACACTGTGCTACTGATGCTGGACGAGGCCAGTATCTACTGTCCAAACATTGTGCTACTGATGCTGGACGAGGCTAGTAGCCACTGTCCAAACATTGTGCTACTGATGCTGGACGAGGCTAGTAGCCACTGTACAAACACTGTGCTACTGATGCTGGACGAGGCCAGTAGCCACTGTCCAAACACTGTGCTACTGATGCTGGACGAGGCCAGTAGCCACTGTCCAAATGCTATGCTACAGATGCTGGACGAGGCCAGTAGCCACTGTCCAAATGCTATGCTACAGATGCTGGACGATGCTTGTGATGTTGGCTGAAGCCCATAGACAGTGTCCTAACAGCATGGCAACAAAGTTGGATGAAGCCAGAAGCCAAATGGGGACCTACACAATACGAGGCAGGTGGTATTAATGTTACGGCTACTGCTGGGTTCAGAGTAAACATGGCCATTCGAAATATCCAGCTAGGTGTGGTCTGAAACTGACCACCAATCAAGGGGTTCGCAAGGGGTTTTCTGCCATTGTAGAATAATCTGCAGCTCTGTCCATCGTTCCGAAATGACCGAAGGATGTAGTGCAGTGGTTGTGCATCTGGTTTTACATGTCAGGTCGGGACAATCTGAAATCTGTCTGACTGTTAACCATTATTCCAGAATTTCACTGTCTACTCTGCACGTTTTAGCATATTGTAATGTGACCTTTCTACTGTTAGTATTGAGGGGAGGCTTGTTTCTGCGGTGTAGCCTATAATATTTCTGCGGCTGAAGTCTCTTGTGAGCTGGGCGATTTCCGTGACACTTAGTTTAACATATTTATCTCATTGCCAATGTTTTCCTACATATATTTTGCATACAGCACCGACTGTTCACCTGTTAATACACAGCAGCTCCCGTCATAAACTGTCATTAACCGTCGTGAGAAATGACATTATGTGCCTGAGTGTGGATTATTCTCAGACTGAGGCTGCTTTCAGCAAAGTAAGCCATCACCCACAAGGCCTGTGCTTCCACTGTTGAATGGTCTTAGTTTGCAGTTGGTTCTTCGACAGTGAGAAAGGGGGATGCGTGTGAACGAAGGGGGTGAAAGTGATGCTCGTTTCCATTTTCCATCATATTTTGACATAAATATTTCTATTGCAGTCCTTGGCCTTATGTAAACTTCTCACACCATGGGGCAGTGAGCACACGTGGCCGCGGCAGTGGCCAACCTTATCCTCGGAACCCGGGGAGCAGCTAGGGAGTTCAGTGCCTCAAGGGCACTTCAGTCATGTTCTGCCAGTTCAGGGAAAGGACCTTGGGAGTGTCCAGTCACGAGGCTGGTTCGCAAACCACCAGACCCCAGCTGCTCGAGTTTGAACTGCCGCCCGCTTCGAGGGTGAGCACTTTAGATGAGTGAGCTAAAGTGTTGCATTAGGATGACTGAAAGGTTAGGATACAATTAGGGTACTTTTAAGGTTAGGTTTAGGGTTAGGTTACAATTAGGGTACTTTTAAGGTTAGGTTTAGGGTTAGGTTACATTTAGGGTACTTTTAAGGTTAGGTTTAGGGTTAGGTTACATTTTGGGTATTTTTAAGGTTAAAATTAAGGTTAGGTTACATTTTGGGTATTTCTAAGGTTAGGGTTAGGTTACATTTAGGGTATTTTTAAGGTTAGGGTTAGGTTACATTTAGGGTATTTTTAAGGTTAGGGTTACGTTACATGTAGGGTATTTTTAAGGTTAGGTTTAGGGTTAGGTTACATTTAGGGTATTTCTAAGGTTAGGGTTAGGTTACATTTAGGGTATTTTTAAGGTTAGGGTTAGGTTACATTTAGGGTATTTTTAAGGTTAGGGTTACGTTACATTTAGGGTATTTTTAAGGTTAGGTTTAGGGTTAGGTTACATTTAGGGTATTTTTAAGGTTAAAGTTAACGTTAGGATACATTTAGTGTATTTTTAACGTTAGGGTTAGGTTACAGTTCTGGCCAGCTACATTAACTTAGTACTTAGAACTTGAATTTCTTGAACACACATTTGTGTGTTTTCCAGTGTAACTGCTTTCTCTTATGCATTGTCTTCACTTAAACCAAAGAATCATTTTCAGCTTGTGTTTACATGAGTGTGAAGTAGGTGTGCTTTGCATGTTAAAAAGGGATTTGTCCTTTATTATACGCCAAAATGGAAATATATAAATCAGCACAGCAGTGGCCCTGAGTTCTGAGTTTACCAACAACTTGCTCAATAAACATATAGTGCAATTCAGTCTGTCAAAGCCTTATGGCTCTAAAAATCTGGCCTGCTATTAGTGCTGATTGCTGATTGGCTGCTTTGCGTGCCAAGGCTTTAATGGCAGGTTTAAAGTGAGACATTTTTGTCACTTTCAGAGGAATATCCAAGTCACACACACACACACACACGTCATTATACTACAAAAGTTCCTCACAATGAATATGAATGAGTGCTAAATCTGAGGTTATTGTTATGACACAATACAACCAAATCCACTCAAATAGCAGCATTCAGATTCACTCTGCATAATAACTCACAGCAGAATGACCTTTCCTCTCCACTATTCATAGCTCACACACGCCTGACTGACAGAGAAGGAGGGGGAACGAGAGTGTTTCATCTTTTCCCTTCTCAAACATGCGTTATCTTCCAGCGCTACAGGGACAAAAGTATTGGGACACCAGTTCATTCACCGTTTCTTCCAAAACTGTGTGTGTTAAAAAGGAGTCACCACTACGGTCCGGAGCAGACGTCCTACTAGACTTTGGCATTGCTCTGAGGGTGTGATTGCATTCAGCGACAAGCGCAGGTCAGGAGGATTGCCACCCGATCTCATCCTCAACTCCCCAATTCCAAAAGTACTGGACAGAGCATCATCATTCCAGAGAACACAGTTCCAATGGTCAATGCTCAATGCTGGGGGGCTTTATATCCCCTCTAAGCCACACCTGGCGTTAGGAATGGTGCCAATAGTTACCAGAGAGTCCTACTCTATTGGCAGTACTTCTCTACAGGGACTAGACAAGCTGTGCATGTCATCTATTTCAGCAATGGGTGCTTCAAATTCTCTCTCTCTCTCTCTCTCTCTCTCTCTCTCTCTCTCTCTCTCTCCCACTCCATATCTAATGAACTGATTGCCATTCCTGCCGTGGGCCTTTCTTCAGCAGTTGTGTGAAAAATAGGCCGAGTGAATGCTGAATGCTGGCCATTTCATCTGCAACTCGCTCGCTCACTCTCCAACACTCGTCTCATCGAGAAAGTGCCGGAGTGCAGAGATTAGCTTTAGTCAGATAATTCACAGATGAGCATTTATTTTCCCTTCACTTCAGCGTCTTCCGAACCTTAAAGCTACAATCTGACTGTCTCTACACCCCAAATATATGTAAATCCACCGGTTCATACTCAGCTCAGACTGTACATGCAGCTTATGTCAACAAAGCTACGAGACAGTGCAAAATCATCTCCTTTGATATCTACCGGTCAGTTACCAGAACCTGCTTTCAGGATTGAAATGACCTGGCAAAGTTGGCAGTTTTCCTTGTAAATGATTTATCAGGCAGTGGAACGACTGACTCTAATTGTTTTGAGATCTCTTTAACTTATCTGCATCTACAACCTTCTTTCTGAAGGACAAAGAGTGCACTTTAGATCTGGACATGATGAACCAAAGTAGTGAAGTTTAAATGAGCCTCCTCCTCCTCAGTGTATATCACAATACCTACATTTAGAGTTATTAATATTCACAGACTGTAGCTCCTCCTGGTGCATATCACAATAATTTATCATTAATATTCAATTCTAACTAGACTGTATTGTATAGAGATAATAAGCTAATATATAATAAATAGATTATATGTAAATAACTGTAACAAATGAACAATAACTGTGTGTTATATTGTGTGGAGTTTGTTTTTCATGCTGTGGCCTAAACAGCAACCCCAGCAAAACCCAAATCTCTGGGAAAAGACCAGCTTCAGAAATATCTCGGCTCGGCTCGGCTCGGTCTGCAGCCCGAATGGCTGTAATGAGCCCAAAGTGTGCATAACCTTGGATTATAGCAGCATAATTAATAAATAAAGAGAAAGAGGAGTGTGCATTAATTGCCTTGTCCGTTTGTGGAGTGCACTACTGAACCAAAAAAGAGCTCGCCGACAGAGTGTTGGCATTTGACCTAACACACACACACACACACACACACACACACACACACACACACAAACCCTCTCTCTAAATGTCCATCTGTTCTCCTCCCTTGGGTACTTATTATTCCCTCTATCCAGGGGTATCTCTCTCTCTCTCTCTCTCTCTCTCTCTCTCTCTCTCTGCAGCTGGACTCAAAGTCCTGCAGGTTTATGGAAAACAGGACTCAGACTCAGCTTTCTTCATACATCACACGCCACATCTAATGTTACAATGCTACGACGCATCTTCAGGTCCAACTAGATATATAATCGCGACAAATAAATAAACCATTAATATTATATTTGGGGCCACAATTATGTATTTATAGATTTGATTATTTGTTTACTAATATTACACACACACACACACACACACACACACACACACACACACACACACACACACACACACACAAAATCAGAATAATGTGAAAAAGATTTTGGATAATTTAATAATTTAAACAAATATTTAATAATAATTCCTTCATGTATTTTATATTTATGATTTATTCGTTTTCTGTTTTAAAGTTGATATTTTGATTAACTGACCTTTTAAACTTGAATTGTCTCTAAGCCAGACTGACCAAGAACAGTAAAACAAGGCTGGAATGAGGAGTGTCACTGAACATCTGATAACAGTCGTACAGAAAGTGATGGTGTTCCATTGTTAAACATCTACAAAGTTCTCCTCATGGGAGTCAGTGCTTAGTGTGCTGCTGATGGAATCGAACACATCCAGGCACTGGCTGGGGGCGTCCAGTGCATGGTGTGCATGTACAAAGCGTTTCCCAAGCCTGGTCCTGGAGGCACCCCTGCTCTCTACACTCTGCATTTTCCAGGCTCACAGCACACCTGACCCAACCAACCAGCTCATTAACAAAGACTTTTGAGGGAATCATCTAAAGGTGCAGAGAAGCTGTATCTATCTACTTAATCATTTGCACACAGCTTGTCTGGTCCCTTGTAGAGAAGTACAGCCAATAGAATAGGACTAGAAACTATTGATGAATCTATCGGCGCGATGCTGAATGCGTCGGTTATGATGACAGAGGAACAAAGTCCCCAGAGTTGTGAGCAGAGGAGCAGGTTCTGAATGATGACGCCCATCCAATACTTGGAATGAGTCAGGAGTGCTGGGGATCCATAAAATTTGAATGAAAACCCCACTGCCCTGAGGATCGGTCTGTTTATTTGTCCCATGTTTTAAGGCCAGCTCTCAAGACGGTACAAAAATCGGCCAAGATCATCGGCAACCGACCTTCTACTATTCTCCTGGAGTGTCACCCTGGATCACCTTCACTTAAAAATGGATGTTTGAAAAGTAAAATGGTTAAAGCTGGCCCTAAGTGCAGGTGTGCTGCTCCATTCGCTTCTGGACCGATCCGACGGTGCTTTAAATGGAGTGGTTTTACCTGAGGCGAACATTCTCTGGGCTGGATGGAGTGTGTTTGGAGCACCCACAGGCACTCAGGAGGATCACTTTGGCCTGCTGTGGGGATGAAGTCAAGCGCGATGCTCACTGGAAGTAGCTGCTCAATATAATGTGTCCTAACAGGGTAGGATAAGGAGGGTGCCAAGAAAACTTTCAGCACTTTTGAACTTCATAATAAAGGGGGATGCTCGGCCTAAAATTAACTGCACCCGCTTCTCCCCTTAACTCAAAAATAATCAGCCGAGACACGCTTAGTGTCTGAAAGTGGGGAATGTGACATTCCAAGGCACTGGTCTTTTTTTCTGTAGTTCATATGGAAGCATAGCAGACTCAGAAACCACAAGAGTGTAGGCTTGTCTCCAATGTATACTTTTAAGGGTAGTACCGGCCAGGGTGTTCCTGACTGTAGAGACTCAGAGAGCTACAGTCTATGAGGTGTTTCCTCATTAAGTGCTAATTAACCTTTAGAATTCCAGGCCACTTGTGGGATGTTTTGTAGCTTGATGCACTTTACTGACAAATAATTAGGAAAATATTTATAGACTTCAAAATGATGAGTAACTAAATAAAACAAAATAAATAAAAGAACAACCTTAAATGTCCTTTATTATATTTTTAATTTATGTATCAGTATTATTTCAGGACCTTTATTCTGAAATTTGAACACTATGAGCACAAAAAGAGTAAAATAACCCCACTCATGTTTCATAACCTAAAATCTGGTCGATGACATCACTGTTCCCGCCCCTTCCTCTCTTATACTAGTCAGAGTCTGCGATGCAGGCTGAGTATGTACATGTGGACAGAGCAGTAAACATGCACTGGAAGCTCCTTTGGCATTTAAACTGGGATTGAATTCAGTTGGGAATCAGTGAATTGAAGTAAAAGTCTTGTAGTTACAGATGGGTATCATGTCTGTAGGTTAATTTGATCCTGAGTTATGAAGCCTGAAAACGGTGATAACTTGGGTAATAAGAGGATCTATCTCTTTATCCTTTGTTCATCTGTTGTACAATTTTGATTTCTGTGAAACTGCTCTTTGCAGCTAGCAAATAAATTTTTACTTTGATTTTTGATTGAATACTTGATTTGTTTTGTTTTAGTTATCGAGTAAAAATGGAAATACCACGGGTATCGAGCACTGGGAATCTAGATACTGCATTCAGCACTACTATCAGTACTAACCACTCATCCAATTTCTCCCATTGACCTGTTGATCGGATGACTGACAACATCAGATTTTCGGATTTCGGAGTGTAAACAGAGTCAAAAGGAGTTCATAGCTGACGAGTCACATTTCGTGATGGTTCTAATTACATACACCTGTTAGTCATTCATCTGTGTATAAATACCAAAGTGCTTTCTCTGTTCATTGTGAAGTGTTGTCATTTGCCCTGTCATTACATACTCGGAGCGAAGCTCTTGTTTGTTGGTCTGGTTTTGGGCCCCTGTTGGTCTCAGGTTCTGCTTTTTGATCTCCTCTTTCAGCCCGAACTGGTTTAGAACTCCACTGACACATCATCAACAAATACTTTAGTGGCAACATTATGATACCCACAGCTCAGCGCAGATATCCGTCATGCGTTTACATGCACTCATTAATCTGATCTTCATCGACTTTCATGTTTTCCGATTATTTCATGACTTCATGTGAACAGAACACTCTGACTCATCGAGGAATAGTCTATAACCAGACCTGATGGAAATTGATAAAGAGAGAGTTTATTTAGCCCATGTCATCCCATTTCGCTATGATACACCGGTTCATTAATCTTACTTTTCTTCTCCCTTGATGAGCTGCTCCTATCTATGATCAATCTCTGATATTTATTTATTTATTTAAAAAAGGTATCAAAAGCACAAACAAAACTCTAGCTTTAAACCATTTTCTGGCAATTTTACAGTCGTTCAGGCTTTAAAGGGTTAAGGGAAATCTGGACTTGCACTGCTCCAGGCTGGTATCATCAGCATAGCTGGAATGTAGCAATGCAGAGTATATCCACCGGGATTAACAACACAGAGCAGGACATTCGTTTCCACAACCATTTTCACAGGAATGACCATGAAATCGGCAGCTGAGAACAATAATTGCAAGCCACCAGAACACGTTTGTTTCACACGCAGTTGGTAAGACAAAAGCTTTTACGTTGGTTATATTTATTGATGCTTATTCATGTTACTTTCAAAGTTATGAACAACAACAGCAATAATAATAGTAGCTACAGTATTGAAAATACTAATAATAGCAGCAGTAGAAATAATAATAATAACAATAATAATAATAATAATAATAATAATAATAATAATAATGGCACTAATACAATTTAATGTTACTACAAATACTACCAATAATAGCTGTAACAGTAGAAGAGCACACTACTACCATAATACTCAACAATAATAACTATAATAATAGAAATAAGACAAAAAAAGCAGTAATGAGTACTAAAATACTACTAACACTACTAATAATAAAAGTAATAAACACATTTCTCCTGTCTAACGAGGCAAAATAATCCCAACTTAATGGAATTTAATGTAAATAAGAGAAAATCAAACTGTAATTAATTAATGATAGTGAGAGCAGCCAGCTGCCTAATGGAATAAAAATGCATGTTTATACCTCGTACAAAGACATTCTCCTGAAATCTTATTGTAGAAAGCTGTGATGCCCATGAAGCAGGCAGGGTTAGAGGCCTTGATGAAGCCCCCAGCAACAGCAGCTTTCTGGACATGGGCATCAAACCCACAACCCTGTGAGCAGTAACTCATGGGAGTTGAGAGAAGGGCCTTGTAACATCAGTGTCAAACTAAAAAAGCCTTCAGACACCAAACATGTCTCGACTCACTGACTACATATGACATAAACAGACAACTGTAACACTAGTTCACTCATGACCTGCCCAACCTCAGTGCAGATAATCACTGGACAGAGCTCCGAGGTCTGTTCCTCCATATACCATGATTCCTACAGACAGTGTGACATATCTGTCTGAAGAGCGTCAGACTCCTTTTCGCCCCGGACTGTGCAGGAGACAGGAGCAATGGTCATTGTTTTCCAGGCCACTCTCTCTCTCTCTCTCTCTCTCTCTCTCTCTCTCTCTCTCTCTCTCTCTCTCTCTCTCTCTGTCAATGCCAGTGAATCCTCTTTCAGTAAATCAATACTTTGACCCTTTGGGCATTTGAATAAAATTCAAATTCTGCACGAGCACCAAACCAGCATCCAGAAATAGAGAGGCGGTGTGTGTGTGTGGCCCCCATGTGGGAATTCATGCAGAGAGAGCAAACACACAAACACACACACACACACACACACACACACACACACACACACACACACACACACACACACCACTCTGTATATACCTACCACCTGATATCTTACTGAAAGAGTGAATGATTCAGGTAGAATCTGGGAGGGTGTGTTTTTACAGGCCCATATGCTGAGTGGTAGGGTTCTAGCGGTTTACCGGTTCTAGGCCAAATTTTGTGGGACCTTCTCGTATTTGAAAGTACATTAATTCACCAGAAAATCAGAAAAGTGTTCATTGGAGAAAGTCACACATACCAGAAATTTGTAAAACATTTTAAGTAATTTGACCATGTCTTCAGAAAAATGTTTGTGTGTGTCTGTGTGTGTGTGTGTGTGTGTGTGTGTGTGTGTGTGTGTGTGTGTGTGTGTGTGTGTGTGTTAAACCTTTTCCAGTGCTCTTGGTCACATCTGCACAGAGAGAGAGAGAGAGAGAGAGAGAGAGAGAGAGAGAGAGAGATCAGCAAATTGTAGCAGAGAGTACAGTAAAAAGCTTGTAGTGGCAGGTATATAAATGATGGCAGTGTGTACTGCCTGAGTGTACACACACACACACACACACACACACATTTATTACACACACTGACATGAAAGAGTTATGTACCCCACACCTCCACCACCCGTCCCACCTGGCAAAGTTTGCAGGAGTTATATTAATATTAGTCACAGTCTGTAAAAAATACACCTACACCTGGCTAACCCCACCCCCACCCCCACCCCCACCACTCCCCCATAATAATAATAATAATAATAATAACAGTAGCAGCAGCAGTTACAATGTAACTGTAGTAGTAATAGTAGTAACGTAATAGTCATGAAGCCCAGAAATAAAGAACAAATAAGAAATAAATAAAGGACAGTGATGAGTTTATTCTACCATCTACCAGCACAGCTGCAAACAGAGCCAAACATGAGCGACGAGGGATTGATTTATAAACCAACAGATCATCAGAAAATGGCTAATGCAGCCAACAAGTACTGAAAGCTTATGCTCCACCAACTAAATCATCACTTACTTACTGCATCCCAAACCATGAGGACATTCCCCAGCTGAGGCTGACTAACATCTACGGGCTCTGTTATTCCTGTAGCACAGTAACGTACAGAGCACATATCTTTCACGTAACTGGTTGCAATACTTTCTAACTGAATATTTCGCAGTTGTTTATGCATGGAATGCAATTATTGTTTTATTTAGAGCTCCTGCATTGGGCAAAATACATAACCATCCATCCCTGCACATGACACTGAAATTTAATCCTGCACAGTTAAAAGTACAATATCTGGAGGAGGATTTGGGTGTTTGAGGACCTAGACTGGCAGAAGGTATGGACTGAGTAAGTCTACTAAGCTAACATTTTTACTACTTACTTATATAACATCTGTTTTCAAAAGTAAGATGATGTTAAAGCATATTTAAGCTGTTGGTCTGGTTTTTGTGAAGGAACTGTGTGTAATATTTGATGTTCGTGTTTTTCAGATGAGGTTAACCCATCTCCTCAGCATTGCAGCCAAGAACATTTTGCACTTTTGGAGTAAGGATGCCATTCCATAATAAAATCATGGCCTTATAATAGGTCATATTTGGTTCCTTGGACACCCTGGAGAAAGTCTGGGACCCCAACCTATGACCTACTGAACCTACATTGTGATCTTCATTGATATATGGGTTTCCTAACCTGTTATATGGAAAAGGCGATAAAACTCTGGAGGAACTTCTTCAGGTGCTTCAAGGTACTTCCAAGAACCTCCAAGAACCTTGTCCTTTTATCAAAAGTTCCTTGAGGAGCTAGAGGTTCTTCAATTTAAAAATGTGGAGGAACCATTTTAGGTGCTTCAAGGAACGTTCAAGAACCTTGTCCTTTTATCAACAAATTTTCATTATTTGTTACATTAATTAGCTGACTGTTTGTTAAACTAGTGTTTTCACCTAACGTAAAGGTAACGTCAAGATTGCTATGAATGAAGAAACGCTTCATGCAGGAAGAGTCTCTGCCCTTGCATGGCTTTTGCCTGCCAGTAAGAAGGACAGATACATGCTAGATTATGCCAGTTCCCCTCTTCACTTTTCAATTCCTTGTTTTAAGACTTCCACAGGGACTCCTAAATCTTCTGATCCGCTTAAAGAAAGAAGAGGAGAAAAAATAAGAGTTTGTTCTCTTGCCCCCTTCCCCCCTCCTCCATTCTTTCTTTTCTCCTTGACGCCAGTGGTCCCAGCTGTCAGCTTTAGCATTGTAATTCTCTTAGCCGTAAACTCACATCCAACAGCTCGCACACTCGATCTTTGCCTAAAGGAAACCGTCCATTCGACGCTGACCAAAGAAAAAACACGTAAGAACTCATGCCATTCACAGCAGATGGCACTCCAGCACTGGCATTCAGCTATTAAAACAGTACAGCTTATTATATTAGCAAAACTAGGCCATATAGAGCCAATGATGGCATTGCAGTTTGCATTAAATATTACAATCAGAATTATTTGCAAAACATTATTGTTGTTTTTCTGTACATTTATAAACACATAACCACCCAATAAACATCCCTATACACTAGAAAAGGAGATATTAGTCCATAAACACCTCAATAATCACTCCTTTATACTAGAATATGATATATCAGTCTATAAACACCCCAATAGAAACAATAATACACTACAATAAGAGATATTAGTCCATAAAACCCCCCAATAAACACAGTTAATAAACACCTCAATAAGCTATTCCATACACCACAATATGAGCTATTACTCCATAACCACCTCAATAAACACTCAAATACACTACAATAAGAGATATTAGTCCATACACACCCTCAATAAACACTATTAAACACTAGAAAATGAGATATTAGTCCATAAACACCCTCAATAAACACTACTAAATGCTAGAAAATTTGAAATTACTCCATAACCACCTCAATAAACACTATTAAACACTAGAAAATGAGCTATTGCTCCATAACCACCTCAATAAACACTCAAATACACTATAATAAGAGATATTAGTCAATAAACACCCTCAATAAACACTATTAAACACTAGAAAATGAGATATTAGTCAATAAACACCCTCAATAAACACTATTAAACACTAGAAAATGAGATATTAGTCCATAAACACCCTTAATAAACACTATTAAACACTAGAAAATGAGATATTACTCCATAAACACCCTCAATAAACACTATTATACACTAGAATAAGAGAAATTACTCCATAACCACATCAATAAAGACTCCTTAAAGAATAGAATAAGAGATATTAGTATCATAAACACCTCAATCGTGGATAAGATATTGACTGACTGACTGACTGACTACTAATAGGCACAAAGCAATGAAGCAGGTAGACAGACAAACTGCCTGATTTGCCAAAGTACATGTAGAAATTGTCTATATTTTCAAACTAGGGCTTGCTTTTTAGGTCAGTGTTTCTTGTCTCATAGGAAAAAAGCTGCATCTTCCTCACTGAAAGAATTGAGAAGCAGAGATGCTATAAAGGCAACTTGGGATTTTGTCTGATAGGGATAAATGTGAGATCAATACAGACCACAAGAGTCAGATACAGTCAGCCATAGCGAACACACTCTGAGTTGAATGGACAGAAAAGAGAATGTACTTGAATTTGAGATCAAACTGAAAAAACAACTGATTTTTTTTCTACCAGAACTTTTTCCAGTTTTTCCATTTGGAATGTTTAAACTGTATGATCCCACTGCACTGGTTCACCATTTCTTGTATTCTACATTTACCATACCTGAAAGTACTGAGATCTTTCAGTCTGAACCTGAAAGTACTGAGATCTTTCAGTCTGAACCTAAAAGTACTGAGATCTTTCAGTCTGAACCTAAAAGTACTGAGATCTTTCAGTCTGAACCTGAAAGTAGTTTGAGATCTTTCATTCTGAACCTGAAAGTAGTTTGAGATCTTTCAGTCTGAACCTGAAAGTAGACTGAGATCTTTCTATCGGAATTCATTTTTAGTCGTATATAATTTACTCTTAATTCTTGTCTGTGATCATCCAACAGAACTGTAACTGTAACAGCAATTTGATCCCAACACCATATCCATCCAAATTCACCCTGATACGAGACCAGGTCCAGGTCAAGCAGAAAGGAGACCTGTACTAGTCAACTAAAGGCCAATTAGCAGGTTGCCATGTCCATCCATGGATGGATGGACGGGCGCGAGCGAGAGGAAGAAAGCGTGACTGTGGGTGAAAATGAAAGCAGGTTTTGTCTTATTATTGTTCAATTAGTGCAGTGACAGCTAGCATTCCCTGTGCTGGTGTCACATTTTAGCCTGATCAACAGAGCGTAAACTCCAGCAGCTGCTTTACACACCAGGCTCTGAGAGAGAGAGAGAGAGAGAGAGAGAGAGAGAGAGAGAGAGAGAGAGAGAGAGAGAGAACTACTACCACTGCCAATAAAACAAACATGAACCTATTGGCACCATGCCAGTGGCACTAATGCCAGGCGTGGGTTAGAGGGACATAAAGCCCCCCAGCATTTAGCAGTGGAGCAGTAGAACTGTGTTCCTTGGAAAGATCCATTACTTTTGGAATGAGGGTGGGTGGTAACCATTCTCCATCATCCTGACCTCGCCAAAGCTCTCGATGTCTTCTCTGGACAGCAGAGACAGTCACTCTAACAAAAGCAGGATCAACACTTTTCAACACCCTTGATCTCAGAAGAAACAAGAACAAGCAGGCGTCCCAATACTTTTGACCATATAGTGGACCTCGTTGGCGCTTGAAGTTAAGAGCTCATTAATCCAAATGAACAACAATCTCTGCATGGAGGCGTAGAGGTTCCTAATGGTGTCCTGTGATGGTCCATCCCACGCAGCTTGAATGTTCTCACTCAGTCCAGCAGATTGTGCGGTAGGGGTGGAGTGCTGACCACCGGTTGCAGGACCTCGTTTACATAACGTTGGGCTGTTAATGTGCCTGTACTGAAGTCTGAAGGTGACCTGGCAAGGTTTAAAACTGGACGGGAGACATTTGACAAACTGGTGATCTCGGTGCCTCCACACTTGAATTCGTTGGTCGTCTCCAACGACGACAAAAGCGTCTTGAAGATGACCGTGTCTTTCTGAGTGACTCGGTGACGGCTTGGCGAGACTTTTTGTCTGGACGATAAAGTTTACTGTGATACACAAACGTCTGCTTTTGTATCATTTTCCCGAAGCGGTGAGGAGTATCCTCGGCCTAATTGTATTCTGTCCCTAAATCCCATGAATCACATTAGGCGATGTGCCGTCCACAGCGACAGAGATTTGTGAAAATACAATGGAAAGATCTAAAGATAAAGCCACAAACACAGCACGATCCACTCCGGACTGGCCAACTCTCCACAGCTTAGCATTTATATGAGTCATTATACAAATCAGCTGCTGAAAAAATATCACCATAATCTACCAGCAGGAGACACAACACTGCTTAAATAACACACTGTATAGACTCAGGACTTTAATGGCCAGAGGGACATGTCTCTCTCTTACTCAATGCGCTCTCTCTCTCACTATCTCTCTCTCTCTGAAAGAGAGAGGCAAAAAACAAGTGAGAGAGAGACATAGAGTGTGTGTGAGAGTTCTCTCTCTCTCTCTCTCTCTCTCTCTCTCTCTCTCTCACACGCACTCTATGTCTCTCTCTCACTCTCTATCTCTCTCTGAAAGAGAGAGGCAAAAAACAAGTGAGAGAGAGACATAGAGTGTGTGTGAGAGCTCTCTCTCTGAAAGAGAGAGACATTTCGAAAGGCAGAGACATAAAACAAGTGAGTGAGAGACATAGAATGTGTGTGTGAGCTCTCTCTCTCTCTCTCTCTCTCTCTCTCTCTCTCACACACACTCTATGTCTCTCTCTCACTTGTCTTATGTCTCTGCCTTTTGAAATTAAACACAAAACAATAAAGAATAAGTACACTGAGAGACACCGTAACAGTGAGGTATGGCGAGGTATCTGTGAGGTACGGCAAGGTAGCTGGTCTCTCAGGCAGTGACACACTGACACACGTGGCCATGTCGCCCAGAACTATCTGTAGTTCTTTTTCATTTTTCATAATCTGGGATCAGCTGCTTCAGTCTGTGTGTGGCATCTTCTTGTGTTGGGCAGTGAAAGATCTCTGTGTTCACCTGCCTGCTCTCACACTGACCACACACTCGCTGCTCTCTGGGCAGACAGCACTGTTTATAGCTGCCCGTCCCTAAGCTGTGGTCACTGAGCTGGAACTTGGTCAGGATCCATCTCTGCCGTGGATGTCTGATGGTCAGGAGGGTTCTAGCTTACTCCGAGACTGAATATGGTTCCACCGGTGTTCCAGATACCTGTTCATGCTGTTACTGCTGAGCTGGGTGGGGTTTAGATGTGTTTGTTGGACAGTGTTGTGGTGTATTTAGGACCGGTTTAAGGGTCAGAGAGTGTCAGAACCAGCGGATTGAGGGGGTTTTGTTCAGGGGTTGGTTTCTTGGCTCTGTGGTGCTTTAAACTGCAGGGATTCTTTGGGACTTTAAGTGGTTCCGGTGATTTTGGGATCTTTTTTGAATGTTTGTAATCAGAGGGAATCTACCTAATTCTGCCCTGCAGGCAGTGGTTGGTGGTTTCCTTCGTTTGTCCTGTTGGGTGTTTGTCCCATTTAGCGTAGCTGTGCTCACTGAGTGGACCCTGTACCTCACTCCCATACAGAATAACGGGCTGGAGCACACTATCCAAAAATTTACACCAGACTCCAAACACGTCAAAAAGTGGGAAATGCCAAAAATGGAGATACAAGGTTTGTGCAGAAAAGTGACAATACCTTATTAAAGTTTGGGAAAAGTGTGAGAATCAAAATGAAGGGAATAAAGCAGATAACCCATGTGAAGAGATATGGGTTCTACAATTGAGTGTGTTTATGTTATTCTATATCAGGTGTGTGTGTGTGTGTGTGTGTGTGTGTAACCTACAGCAGATGGAGGTGGTGTGTTCCGTTGTTTTAACCCATATGTACTCTTCATTAAAACTGATCTTTGACCCTTATGCCCTGCAGGCGGCACTAATTGCTACCGTCTGCACACACACACACACACACACACACACACACACACACACACACACACACACACACACACACACACACATGCCCCTAGTTTGTGCTAGGGGCACACTGGGCAGCCCACCAACACACACACTAGACTGAAAGACAAAGACAGTGGGCTTCAATAATGTGTGTGTGTGTGTGTGTGCGTGTGTGTGTGTGTGTGTGGTGTCAGAAGAGTTGAAGGTTAGTCTTCCCTTTTAATATTGCCAATGCTGCCCCCTTTGAAAATTCATTAAAGCGATTCGACCTCTATGCCATCTGTGTGTGTGTGTGTGTGTGTGTGTGTGTGTGTGTGTGTGTGTGTGTGTGTGTGTGTGTGTGTGTCTGAGAGGAAAGAAAGGCCTGTTTGGGCGAATGGTTGTAATTCTGACAGCAGGACAGTCTGGCTACTGTCATTTATCTGCATTTGTGTTTATTCGTTAAGAATAAGCGACACTTCTCGACACTCGTTTTTGCACTTTATTTATTTTGTTTTCCACCCCAAACGCATTAGAGGCCTTTTCATGCCTTGATTAAATAATTTAGTCTCATTCGGGCTGCATTCACTACATGAATAGACTAACTGCATGAAACGAGGATGCATTCGACTCATTCTTTTTGTCATATCTCTGCGCTGGAGCCGACATCCGGAAGCGCTCGGGGATTTCCATTCATCTGATATTGACATCACTGAAAAAAAAAAAATCATATTTCAAGTGAAGTGAATCAGTCAAGACCTTGAATTTGCCATGCACGCACACTGTGTAGAGTTATTAAGAGACCGTAGAAAGGGACATTGTCTTTGGTCCGTTTGAATAATTAAAGTTCAGCAGTCCAACAGGACCACGAGCTGTAACAAGCTGTAACATCTCCAGGCACTTTGAGGCACAATGCGCATCTACAGTGTCAGTTTGTTTGTTTGTTTGTTTGTAATTCCATAAAGAATAAAATAATAGAAATGCTCCAAACACACCCTGACACCCTGATTTCTAATTTGGAACCAGCCAATAATATTAAAGTATGATGTGATGTAAATTTCCAGCTATGGGTTTTAATTCATATCCACCCACTTTATGGGCACAGAGTTTGCCCAGTTTTATTTTATTATTTCTAAAAATATAATTTTTTTTTTCAGTTTCTGCTACTTTGGTGGTTTTATTTATTTATTTATTTATTTATTTATTTATTAATTACTTCAATCTATAAATATAAACTCTGATTATGATCAGATTATGGAGTGCATTGCCACAGCTGACCATGTTTATTTCACTGGAGAACAGGCTGATGGACGTGATTTAATGGATTTAAACTCTATTCTTGGCTTCTTTTCTTTCGTTATTTCTTATTTTAGCTCTTGCCGTCATATATAACGTACATCTTTAATTCCTAGTGTCGCACAGAAACCTTGAATTTGCCTTTTGGTCTTCTGGTTTTGCCGGACACCTCTGATATACGGTGTGCTCTTACATATCGTACGTGCTTCGTATGACGTAAATAGCTCATATGAACTGGAGCGTCTCCAGGACGGTTTCAGAGACACGGCGCTTTGTAATGAGTCTGAGCTATAAAGGCCTTTTGTTTGTACTTACTAGCAGTTGAATGTTGACTATCTAACCTCTGTGTGGCATTACAGAGAATATCGTTCAGCAAGAAAAGGTCATAACCGCCAGAGACGAGGACATAAAACAGCTCAAAGCAGCCAGATGACACACACTGCCTGTTGTGATTGATGTGTGTGTGTGTGTGTGTGTGTGTGTGTGTGTGTGTGTGTGTGTGTGTGTGTGTGTGTGTGTGTGTGTGTGTCCAGGTGGCAGTGTAATACTCCAGCCTACTGAGATCATGCTAATCAGAAGACTGGCGCCCGTAACCACGGATACCAACACCCTGGCACCACAGACGGTTGGCAGCAGTTGGGTTCTCTCTCTCTCTCTCTCTCTCTCTCTCTCTCTCTTGCTCTCTTTCTCTCTCACACACACACACACACACACACACACAAAAACTCCTCTCTCCTCCATACAGCACAGGTCCACATTTACATCAACTAAAATCTAAGTGGCCACTTTATTAGAAACACCTACCTTGTGCTTCCACTCAGTGGCCACTTTATTGGAAACGGCCACCTTCCACTTCCACTGTAATCCCTCTTCTGGCTCTGACTATAACCTAGGCCGGTGTTTGTGTGACCTGTTTCTCACACACAGCACTGCTCTGTGGTCCCACCAGGGAGAGAACACCAGGCGAAACACAGACAGAGGCTTCACACAAAGGTCAGCTGGCGTAGAGAGAGACTGACCAACGGTTTAAATATCACAGAGCTAGTGGCCTTAAGAATGGCTGGGCTGTATGTGATGATATAAGACTGAAAAGTGAGCCTCAGCCAAGAAACGAAGGGACAAAATTTAAGGCGGGGAATGAAGGAGGGGGGGGATGACGAGAGCAATGCCAGACTTCTCACTGAATCATGGTGCTAAACGGACCAAATGTGACGGGAACAAACTGCCAATCAAACCGCATTTTAATAAACACCTGCTTAAATAAGTGTGCGCTCAATTAGACACCAGGCACATGCTTATGCATTTCAAAAAAAGATGAATAATAATCACACTTATAGCCAGAGCAGGCTCAGACCGGCCTCAGTCTACATAATCGCTCATTAAATCTGTCTTTCACTAAGGCATGCTGCTTGAAACATATCGCTGCTGTCCAGAGAAAAACACGTACCGCTCTGTCCGGCTCTGTACACCGTGTAAACAGTTCTAGATGAACCGACCAATAGAAATGCTCCAAAATCACTGCTAATGACTCATTCAAACTCTACACAAAGCATGCTTTTCATTGAACCCGTGACATTAATATGACATCATTAATATGACTCTGGATCAGAGTGACCAACAGACATGATACACATATCTTAAACTGGACTTTCCCCATCTAACCATTCAACCCAGTTTAAATGCCAAAGGAGCTTCCAGTGCTTGTTTACTGCTCTGCCCATGTGTGCATGCTCGACCTGCGAGGACCAGAAGGGGACAACACTGATACGACTGTCCTGTTTTATTTATTTTAATATTTGACATTAACTGGGTCATTGATTATGAAAGATTAATTATTCAAAGAAGCCTGAAGAAAGCAGCCAGTGATGCTTCAGAGCATTACGATTTCACACAGAGCAGGGAAGGCTTTAGTGAGAGAGAGAGAGAGAGAGAGAGAGAGAGAGAGAGAGAGAGAGAGAGAGAGAGAATGGTTTCTGGTTAAATAAGTTAATTATGTTATTAGATGAGTTAAAGATGCGAGGAAAAAAGTCATGGCAGGGTAATCAGTCTTCGTTTACTCTAGGTTATGCGTAACCTTTATCCCAGACCTAAAACACACCGCCGTACGGAAGGTGTACACTTGTGATGAAACTTATGATTTAATGAACACAATAAAAAAGAGCAAAGAAATGCCTTGGTGGCCCGATATGACCTTTGCTGTAATTAATGTGAGATAGGGGTGAGCAAGTGAAGGGAGAGAGAGAGAGAGAGAGAGAGAGAGAGAGAGAGAGAGACAGAGAGAGAGAGAGAGAGAGAGACAGAGAGACAGAGAGAGAGAGAGAGAGAGATTCATTGACCTCGAACTTAAAAGTAATGGTTCTTCAAAGGGTTCTTCAGTAAGGAAAATGGTTCTATAGTGAAACCATGGACATTCCATTTTAATGGAGGCCTGATTAAAGGGGTTTTCTTTACATTGTGAAAGGGTTCATTAGGCTGTTGGAGAATGTGCTCTAGTGTTCTATGTAGAACCTTTGCTGGCTCAAGGATTCTTCTACCAATACAATGTAACTATAATTATAGAAGAACTGTTGAAAAAAGGTACTATAGAACCCTCTACAGCACACACACACACACACACACACACACACACATATATATATATATATATATATATATATATATATATATATATATATTCACTATTACTATCTCTATCGAATTCCAGCTCCAAGAGACCTTGAATGATGGCTGCAGCAGATCTGGAGGTTAATGGGCGAACAAGTTCTAAAGACACCCTATAAATATTTTGGCCTCCTGTTGTAAAAGTTGAAGGTACTCTTGAGTAAATGGCTGCATGTGGGGAAACTGGTTGATCAATATGAAAACAAAAATAAATTCATAATTAGATTTAAAAACACTCAAGAGCACATCATTCTCTTCATTATTTGGACTCGATAAATAATTCAGGGCATAGATCTCACTGCCTTCTAAAAATCAGCCCTCAAACAGAAAAAAAATCCAGACAGATTAAACACCACAGACTATACCACACTGAGATCGTTGGTGTATATGTTTAATTATACAAGATTTATATACAGATGGAAATACAATATCCAGCCTGTTTCTGCATTAGCTTTCCTTCATATAAATATAAGCATAGTATATATATATATATATATATATATATATATATATATATATATATATATATATATATATATACAACTATATTTGGATAAATATAAAGACTACAGCTGCATATAAGAACATTTAATTACTAAATTTCGACGATATAATTTTAAAAAGACTGTACTCCGCTGAGTGTCGTCCCTCCAGAAACCAAACCAATTCCACATAAAGCGACCACTTACTGTCCAACAGGTGCCCAGCTCTAATTGTGAGCTCTATAATCACTGAACTCAGACTTTTTCCACCAAGAACTCCAAACTGGTTCCATTCAAGCTTATAAGAATCTTGTTGAGAACCATCCCGCAGTTACACACCAGTTTTAGTGGAACCAAGGATGCGTCACAGAACACCGTCATCAACAGAGGGCGCTGCGGCCGGAAGTGTGAAGAGCGGCAAGCGTATAGATTACCTGCGGCGTTTGTGCTGCGTACGGTGTAGATGTAGAAGACTACACCATACAAGACCACTGGCATGTCTTTGCTTTAGTTCCGCTGCAAATTAACCGCCCGGGAGTTCCGGAAGGAATTTTTGTTGGTGGAAATGCTGCAGAAAGCGTAGCATCAGATTCATAAAAACCTGCTCTTCACTAGATCGGATTAAAGCAGCACTAACTACACATATTTGGGATAGTTTGGAGTTTTCTACCACATGTTTGAGCAGTACATTTTTTTGGAATCTGTACTAGTGAACAGAATGAAAGAAAAATACTCCCCTACATAAAACTACTCTGACACCAACCGACCACACTAACCACGTCTCTTACAAAATGCACCAAGAAAAACATCATCATCACTTTAAAAGCAATTATTTCTTTTAAAATAAATTCAAAATGTACTTACTGTGATAATCATGTGTAAAATGACAGAATATTGTAACTCAGTGAAAGAGTTAGAGAGAGAGAGAGAAGACAAGACAGAAAGAGACAAGAGGAACAA
>CM067525.1:3822444-3824944 GCA_034509495.1 Acestrorhynchus altus
TGAGGTCTGCTCGAAAGAGGCATGGACAGCAGCTGGATAGGTCTGCTCTTCAGGACCACGGATAGCAGAAGGGTGGGTCTGCCCTTCAGGACCACGGATAGCAGCTTGATGGGTCTGTTCTTCGAGGCCACAGATAGGAGGTGCACGGGTCTACTCTTCAGGACCATGGACAGCAGCCGAAGAGACCTACTCTTCGGGACTACATTTAGCAACTGTATAGGTCTTCTCTTCAGGACCACGGATAGCAGCTGGGTGGGTCTGCCCTTCAGAACCATGGACAGCAACTGAATAATGCCCGCTCTACTCAAGTCTACTTAGGCTTTTCCCTTCTACATTAGGCAAATGTGGTACCTGCTACCTGGAACCGGGTACTTTAACAGTACCTGCTCACTCGTGGTCTCAGGCAAGCAAAGCAAGGACTAAACGCATCAAGTAAACCTTGCAGGGCTTTTGTGAAGATGCAGTTTAGGCTGCTGTATCAAATGATGAAGCTGCCTCTATAACTAATCTACACAATGTTATACTTTCTGTATCACACAATATATTCTGCTCTCACTCTCTGGCAGTTTAAAGCACAAGCACTACGTTCCGAGGTTCGAACCCCGGGCTGCTTGCCAACAGCAGCTAAAACTGGCCATGCTCTCTCTGGGTGGGTAGATGGTGCTCTCTTCCCACATCTAGTGTGATGCTGGCCTGCACAGGCGTCAGTTAGCTGGGGACCTGCTGCCCAGCAATGATGCAATGGCGACACTATATATATATATATTACTACTGTGTTTGTAGTCATGTGACTCTGCCCTTTCCAGTGTGTGACATGGAAGCAACAACATGGAAGGAACCCCGATTAAACTGACGAAGTCGAGAAGCTTATAACTAAAATAATGGTTTAATAATCAGAAACGAGCTTCAATTAATCATGATATTGATTTGAGGTCATATCGCAGAGCAAAAGATGAGAAGAGAACCATAAATAATTTGGTTCAACCCAAAAGCATTGATATGAATTGTACAGATGCTTCAGCTCTCTTGTTTCTCTCTCTCTCTCTCTCTCTCTCTCTCTCTCTCTCTCTCTCTCTCTAACCCACACACACACACACACACACACACACACAATACAGCCACAGCAATCCCCACAGGTGGGACCACATTTATAAAGGGTTAAATATAGGTTTAAATCAAATTCTCAAAAGATTTCTTTCCCTCTGTCGTATCTCTCCTCCAACATCCCACATTTCTGTCATGAAAACGAAGCTTTCACACCTGCTAAAGGTGCCAAAAAGAGAGTGTGAGGAGGCAGTGCTATCACACTGAATCCAATCACAGATATTTAAAGATGTTCAAACTCTCTCTCTCTCTCTCTCCACACACAGGGATTGAAAAAAATTTGCTCAACAATATTTAGAAAGTAAAAAAAAACACACTCTACACACACTCTACACACACTCTACAAAAACCCTTGTCTCCTATCTATCTTAGCTGCCCATCTCCTGTTGCCACGGCAACAGCCCAGTGCACAGACAGGACAGCACTTGCCAGTCTGAGATGTGGACAGCGGCCGACATCCCATAGTTAGCACGGGAGACAGTCTGGAATAAACATTAAACACACACACACACACACACACACACACACACACACACACACACACACACACACACACACACACCCATCAGCTCTTTAAACCTCAGAGAGAGCCGTCCGATCCTCAAAGCTGCTCCGTTCACACAGAGCGCGGAACTGAATACATAATTTAAGATGTTTGTGTTTGCTTTTCTGCTAAATCTTCAATTACACAATGCCTCAGTGTCACTTCATACACAGGGGGGTTTAGAGGGAGAGAGAGAGAGAGAGAGAGAGAGAGAGAGAGAGAGTGTGGAACTGTGTTCTCTGGAATGATGGTGCCCCATCCAGTACTGTAAGGATGAGTTGGGAATGAGGAGGGGTGGTGATAATCCCACATCCTACCTCTTGTGGCTGTGGCTGAATGCAATCAAATTCTCACAGCAAGGCTTCAAGCTCTAGTTGAAAATCGTCCCTGGACTGTGGAGGCAGTTAATCCCACAATAGTGTGTATATTTAGTGTTGGTGTGTATCCATCTGTCCAGCCATCTACCATATATACACACATTTCCACACTACCAGTCAAAAGTTTTGGAACACCCCATATTGAACATACATTATGCAGCGTCATGTTGTTAATCAAGATCACGTCCCAGCACTGATTTGCTTTACTGGTTCACAATCAACCACACCATTAAGACCACCTTCATGTCTCTACGCTCAATTTCTATCAGCTCCTCCGATCACACAGCAGCACTTTGTGGATCTATAATTTACAGACTGTAGTTCATCTCTATCTCTGCAGACTTTATTCTCCTCCTTTCACCCTGATCTTCAATGATCAGGACCCCACAGGACCACCGCAGAGCAGCTGTTATGTGGGTGGTGTTTCATTGTCAGCACTGCAGTCACACTGACATGGTGGTGGTGTGTGAGTGTG
>CM067525.1:3827444-3894944 GCA_034509495.1 Acestrorhynchus altus
GACTGTTTTGATGGCCCTGTAAAATGGTGCGGTATCCAAAGTGGTTGCAACGATGTTGATAAGAAGCTACTAAGTGGTTGCTACATTTTACGTTTGTTTTTGTGATACCCCAGGTGGTTGCTATGGTGTTGCTGGGTGGTAAGTAGACTGTTGCGAATGTATTCAGTGCAGCCGCTATAGTATCGTTTGATACTGCAGTGAGGGTGGATCATATGGAGCCGACCTAGTAGGTCTTCTCTTATGTGGTAGCAGAAACAGAGTGACGAGCAGGAGTGCGAGCAGAGTGGATTGATTAAAGAATGCTTTGAACTTCACTCGCTCTGCTCCTTCCGGCTTTCCGTATTAATTATGCACTATTGGACAATACCATCAAACCTCTACATTAAAGACCGGTCACCCAGCACTGTGCAGTGGGTCAGTTTCTCCAACACTCCTGATTTCACCCACTACAATCATCACAATCACACTGATCTGAGGTCAGTTGCGCAGCCTGCCACCACTGAGGAACAGTGTGAGCTAATACCGAAACCCGGCAGGGAGAAAACGAATGGGACGCCAGAGAAGACCTTATTAATATTTATGGTGTAATTTCTGTGTAATCATTGACCTCATTTGCACAGGGTGAAAAGGCTTCCATAACACACTCTGAGATATTCCAACTGCAGATAGTATCACACTGAGAGTCTGTGTGTACATACACACTAGTGCACGGGAATATATTATTAATAGGGATGTTCTGATTACATCTGACCCTGATCCACTACTTTAATAAGTATCATCTTAATCAGGTTAATCAATATAATTCCATAAATAATGCAAAAAGGAGGAACTAACCAATCGTCATATACGACAATAAAGGTGTCGTGCCAGACTTTTATGGAGTCATAATGGCAGAAGTCTGTTTTCAGTACGGATCCTGCTTTTTTCTTGGTGGAGACGACCAATGAGTCTGTGTGCGGAGGCACCATGGTCAGCACCAAGATCACCAGAAGGCCTGGTGTCATGGTGTGGGCACAAACACTTTGACAGCCCAGTGTTACATTAAAGAAGACACAGATACTATGCCATGGTCTCATCTCCAGACCTGATTGGAGATGTGTGGGACGCTATTGGACGCTCTATCAACACTCCACCCCTACCGCACCATCTGCAGAACTGAGTGAGAACATCAAGCTGCATGGGATGGATCATCACAGGACACCATTAGGAACCTCTATAACTCCATGCAGAGACGTCTGGCATGTTGTGTTAAACCCAACGCTGTACTGAGAGACACCACTTCTGTATGAGTAGATTAATAGATATTGCAAATTTATTAATGCAACTTGACCAATCAGGTCATGTAAGCAACATGTTCCTCCTCTCTCACGTCAAAGAACCGCAGTTCAGCCAGATTTTGTAGATGGCATCCATTCTGGGTAGCCCTACACCTGAACTAGGGCTGGGCGATACGGACAAAAAATCACATCCCGATATATATCAGATGAATGGCGATATATGATATACGATACGATATACGATGTGAAAAACACAATGTGAAAAAAATAAGATTTCCCATGAAATTCCATGAATAGGAGCAGAAGGGAGCAGAGTAGAGGAGGAGCAAAGAGCCCAACCCTAACCCAAACCAGGGTCTGCTTGAAGCGAACCCCAGACCACTGATTTCAGGAGGACGACATAACACTTCTTGCTCCTGGGTTTGCAAAGGGCCTTCACACCAAAAGAAGGGCTTTCAGGACCAAACATACCGAGCTCTCGTAGTAAGCTCTCCCAGTTCCGAACAAAAAAGTAAAATTTTTTATCCGAGAAGCTTATTTAAACCAGTATAGCTCCTAGACTTGTAAGGGTTAAAACCCTGAGGCCTGTTGCTCCACAGGGACCTCTGCAAAAACATCCACCAGCGACAGTTTAATGGAGTATAATTGCATTCCTAAAATAGCATGCGATAATTACCGGTATGAATTTGGTTAATTAGTGTGCCGCAATAAGCCCAATCAATCGTGCCTAATTGAATTACACCTGTTTATTATTAGTGTGTACAAAGAGATAATTGAGTTATTTATGATTGTACTGGACTTCTGTTGTGGGTAAACAATGTGTCATTTTCTGCTTCAGTGGAGAGCAAGTTAAATCTGTGTGTGTGTTTGTGTGTGTGTGTGTGTGTGTTGGGGGGAATCAGTGGTAGACTAATTGATATAATCCCTGATCACTGTTAATTACAGCTCAAGAAAACACACTCAGACATGCAGAAACAAGAAAATCCTGCTCAGATATAAACAACCCGGGAGGTCAAAAGTTCAACAGCCAGTAAAATTGCAAGCCTCCAAGTTAAAGTCCGACCAGCCAGTCAGCACACACACACACACACACACACACACACACACACACGTCTCTCCACATAAGATTAAATTAATTACCACCCTAACTGAAGCAATTTCATCACTGTGTGTGTGTGTGTATATATATACACGTGTGTGTTCTGATGTTTGTTTTTAAAGACTTGTGGGGACTGAATGAACTCTGCTGTTCATATGACCACGTGAATAATCAGATAACAGCAGAAGTCTGATTACTGAGTGCATGTAAATATACTCAGCGTGTCATCAGGTTCAGAAACCACATCAGAGAGATTACTTAACAAATTCACACAATTTGTGTCAAATATTTCCGCAATTCCGGTTAAAGAGGGAATTTGCGTGAATTTTGGCCGAACCACCAAACCTCTTTAACGTGATCTAAAAGCCATTAATCCTCCTCGTCTGTGATCTCGCCGCCCTGGAAAAAGTCGGCAAGGAAACGAACAGCTCGACCTCTGCCAGCCATCACAGCGCATTTAGGCAGGAATACAAGTCAATCCCTGATTTATATGAATCTTTGAAGATTGAGGAGAAGCGATGCCCGAGGCCCTGTTTAAGGACAACGGGCTTCTCTCTCTGTGGGAGGTGGTGGTGGGGTTGTGGAGCAGGGGTTCATTTCCATTCTGCATATCAGAAGCAAGACAAGGCGTTGTGAAGTCCATACTAATGCATGCTGTCCATAGAAAAACCACTCGGAGTTATGAATTTCTAGGCCACTCTGCGAAAAAAATCATGCAAAGTAACCCAAATTTTCTGAAGCGTGGCGATCTCATCTGCAGGATGTATAACTGCTTTTTTTAAAAAAACCAATGGGACTGCAAATGAATGAAACATGAAATTTCATTTTTTATTATTTTGGCCATGGAGGAGAGCTATAAATTTCATTTAAGACATATTAAAAGTGGAAAAAATAGAAAAAACAGAAATCGTAATGCAGCCCCAGTGTTATCCACCTTAATACAATAGCCTATATGGAGGCGGATGGGTATTGGCAATATCCTTCGCGGTCAGGGACGGACGCTTGCTGCGGCCGTTTAAAATGAGGGACTTCGTTGAAATGGAACAGCCATATTATCCATGCACATCTGATACTTCCTGGCAAATGAATGAGGAGTATCAACAAACCCATGAATAACTGTTCACAGTTGATTTTTGACTGTCAAGGGTCAAGAATCCGAGTGGTCATAATAAGCAAATCCACGCTAAGCCTAAAGCTTTGACGGTGCTCAACTTCGCCGGAATTTTTTTAGGCTGTTATTTTATTTTATATATTTTTCCGGCGGCTTCTCCCATTACTGTCTATCTCCCCTCTCAGCTTTAGCCGTGGTTGTTGTCTCCTTTCCCCCCTCGTCTCACCCCCTCTTAACCTCCAGGGAAACTTTTCTTTCTTTCTTTCTTTTTTGTGCATTTTAAGCATGGGATTTTGATCATACCAGCAAGCTCTCCATCCAGCCGTCGCTGCTTTCTTTGATGTGCAGCACACTTGGATTTTGCTATTTTTTTCCTCCTCACTCTAGCACGGTTTTTAACGATCTCCCAGTCTTTCCGTCGCTTCTCCCGAGATGTCAACGAACCCCCCTGATTTTTTTTTAAAGAACGAGGCCACAGAAATGTTTAGACCTCGCAATAAGGTCAACTGGAAGAAAATAATACATAATACTGCGGACCACGTAAACACGATAATACCCCCCCCCAAAAAAAAAAATTACGACAGAAGAATTCGGCCGCGCTGTCCTTGATCCTGACATTTTCTTCATCTTCACGCTGTGCACTGCGTTCGCCTGTGTGTGTTTTCTCCTACGGTGGATAAAGTGGATTATCATTACAACTAATGGGCTAAAACACGGCACACAGAAGCGAACAAACAAACAAACATGAAAGCAGGCGAACACGTGTGTCCCTGAGAGGATATTTGTGAGCTGGTGACTGACTTCACACAGTTTGTTCCTCACGAGGAGGAAATATCCTTCACCATCTCCTCCCTCATTAAAGCCAGATAAGAGACTCGGAAAAACAAAGCTGCTCGCAACGCGCTCAGCCTGGTTTTGACCCATTTACAAACTCTTTTCATCTCCCCGCTCCTCTCCGTCGACCGCTCAAGCTCATCGAGAGCTGACCTCTTGCTGATAAGTGCTATTAACCCAAACTGAAGTTCTAGTACTAATCAATTATCAGTTAATATATTCATAAAAAGGCGTGAACATATACAAATTGAATACATTGAAGTCACGGTGGATGGCCTGGGAATTCCCACACCCGAATATCAGCCAGTAAGTTCATGGCCAGGAGATGTGATAGTGGGTGTGATGAATAGGACATTCCATTTCTGATGTTGTGGGTATTTAACATTCCTTGAGTCACATGTACAGGGAATACATCATAGAAGGCATTACCACCCACAGTAGACAGTTCAGTGGTTGAATTGTTGTGATTGGTGGCGACCAGCTAGAACTGTATATGAAGAACCTCCAAAAATTCCTCAAGGAGGTTCCTAACTGGACCTTAGAAGATTGGCAACATATGGCATGAAGCTATGAGTAAGTCATGGTATGAACCTCAGTTGACCACAAGTCACAGTATTCCCAGTACATGACCCTGCCTTGCCGTGAGCACTCTGGCCAGTGTTCAAACTCACTCTCAGCACCTCACAACTGGTATGGCCATTCCCAGGCCTCCCCCTTCGTAATCAACTTATCCAACACGTTCCCAGGACTTTTTGGAACGTCGGCGCCCAGAGAGGTAGTTGTGGTTCTGAAGATGGACCACAAAGTGGAACTCTGGCCAAAGCTCTAACACAGCGTGGCATTTATTGGGCTAATCAGGAATTTTTGAGAGCCAACTGGTGGAAAGGAAGAATGCAGAATTGAATAAAAGGCACCAGTAAAGATAATGGAGACAAATATATCCGTGTAGGTGATTCACCAAGGTACCCAAGGCAGCAGGATGTGGGTATGTTTATTAGAGCATTTCCAGTAATCATGGTAATATCCCATAACAGGAGTTAGTCCCCAGGCAAACACACATAATGAACCTAGGTAGATCAGGAATGTTGGCTAGTTCAAAAACTAGAAAGTACGGCAGAATAAATAGTGTGCCTGAGCTGACAGACGGCTTTGCAGAAGAACCAAATCAGTAGAACCTAAGATCCAAACTTTCCATGGCATTATCTAGGCTTTCTTTGGTGGTCATAATCATTGTGTGATGAGTTCGCTCCAACTGAATTAAATCTTACCTTAAATTCCAAAGGAGCAGTGCATGTTTACTGCTCTGTCCACGAGTAAATGCTCAACCAGCATACAGACTCTGACTGATCACCCAGAGGGGCGGGGCTAAAAACATCACTGACCCAGATATTGGGCTATAATTGAAAAGGAGAAGCGAGGGGCTGTTTGCTCATTTCCTTTGCTTCACACAGTGTACAAATTTCAGAATAAAAGTCCTGAGATGGGTTAATACTGATACATACACAAATAACAAAAATAATAAAGAATATCCAGCTTGTTTTTTTTTTATTTTATTTTATTTTATTTTATTTTATTTTATTTTATTTGAACCCAGTCAATTAGTATTTTCAGCTAAAAAACACACTGGATGATCAATTTCCAACAGGATTTCTGAAGACAATTTTTGTAGCCTAGGATTTCCTGAAATGAATATCAACATGTGTGACTTCCTCCATAAATACTTTCTAACGTTTGGGTGAATAAAAGTACATCAAACTGGGAAAACACCCCACAAAACTGGCCTGGAGTTGAAAAGGTTACTGGTACTGTTGCTGTGAATCAAGCCAGGGAACGTTTCTCCAGGGAAGCTTTCAATCCATGTATATTTATGAGCATTTTTGGCAAAGCAATCAGAAAAGGCTGAAATATTGAACATTGAATAGAATCGCTATTCTCCTTGTAAATGTGATGAAGACCATATGGACAAAAGTATTGGGACACCCGCTCATTCGTGATTCTGATCATGGTAGAACATCACATCTTGTCAGTGATCCAATCCATGGATCCATGCAGGGGAAACAGGAAAGGAAAAGAAAGGAAAGGAGGGAGGACAAACAAACTGCAAAGGACAACAGGTCCAGTCACTTGATAAATGATCCCAAAGTCATGCCTTTTCTGGTCTCCGGTATGAAATCACTTGGTAATCTTATCACACATCCCTTCTGCTTGGTGAAGGTTCTACTGCATATATGCACATCTGTTTCGGCTCTGGGGGTACGGCGGGGACAAAAACCTTTCACTGAACCGACAGAGAGCACTACAGCAAGGTGTTGCTTCATTCCTGATGAGCGAATTGCCTTTGTCAAAGAGAGGAAGCTCTGCGGCGCCTTTCTGCTCCGTCCGTTTACAGTCGTTATCTGTTTGTCCATGTTTACATTATAGTGCATCTTACTCGGGCTGATCAATCACGGCAAGCATTATGATAAGGCTGGGAAAAAAAAGTGTCCCCTCGACATTAAGCTCGTTTCTGCCTAAAGAAACACATCCTCTCCCCAGCTGTCAGCTTGAAGGAGCTTGACTCTTAACTGCATATATACACAGCCCAAACTGCCAGAGCCGATAAGGCCAGGAGAGGAGACTTCAACACTAATTTTGACAGCTGACAAATGACTGGGACTGGTCTTATCAGCCAAGATACATGTAAGAGGAGGGAGCAGCTTTTTTATCCGACAGAAAGCTCAGGATTCCGAACTCACACGTACAGTACAGAGGGGAAAATGGTTTGGGGGTGGGGGGTGGGGGGGGAGTTGGCCCTCTATCTTGCTTAAAACGGTGCCTGGCGAAATTGCTTATGTAAACTACTTTCGCCCTGCTTTGGGGAAAAGCGAAGGTTTCAAGTGTGCTTGAAAGACATCGGCGACAGAAGGCCGAACGGAAAAAGCACCGTATAATGAATTCTAATATATACGGACATTTGCGCAATGTTAAAGATTAGCAGTGCCTCACGTTTAGCAGATAAATAACACGGAACACCGCTGCCGAAATTCCTTACAGCACTTGACAAAAAAAGAAAAAGAACAGACTGTCTTGGCAGACTTCCTGCATGAATATCAAGAGGTGTTTGTGTTCTTAAGGTACACTTCCTTGACCGTAATCCGTAAATGAGCCTAAAAAGTAGCGTTCCAGCTGCTTCGGAAAACTTCCCGCCGTCTTAACTCCCAAGAGGAAAATGCTACCATTTCCCTTTGAGGCAAAGAGCCGAAACTGGACCGACATCCAAAGCTGTGTCTGAGTGAGGTACTAAAGCACTAAACACACACACACACACACACACACACACACACTTCATTCCCTAAAGCCTCAGAGACCGCCCAGGAGGGAGTTCTCTTCAGTACTGCAGACACACGCTGCCAAACTAACTGTGACACACACTCACACACACACACACACACACACACACACACACACACACACACACACATACACACACACACATTCTTCACAGGGACATGTACAAGCACACAGTCACCACAGGGTATACACACAGTGCTCGGTGGGGAGATGTGAGGCTCACTGGGCCGTAAGGTTTCACTGCTGTAACGGGCAAGAGCACAGTGTGTGTTTTCAAGGCTTTACCCACATACTATTGGACGGGGACACACATACACACACACACACACACACACATGATCATCCTGCTTGCTCAAGTTACATCTCCTATCAGGATACACACCCAGATCACACTTTCTTTTTTCCTTATCTGCTCTCTCTGCACAAGGTAGGAGTTTCTAATAAAGTGGCCAGTGTGTTGACATCAAGTTAGAAGTTTCTAATAAAGCAGCCAATGAGTGGACATACAAGGTAGGTGTTTCTAATAAAGTGGCCAGTGAATGGACGTACAAGGTAGGAGTTTCTAATAAAGCGGTCAATGAGTGGACATACAAGGTAGGTGTTTCTAATAAAGTGGCCAGAAAATCAACAATCATTCATGTACCTGGAACATAAGCAGCTCATTGGCGTTTGGTGAAACAGTGTCACGTCACACACTCACTCACACTCACTCACACTCACTCACACTCACTCACACTCACTCACACTCACTCACCAGAGCCACTCAGTGTAGCAGGATTGTGGAAAAGAGTGGAGCGAAATTAGCCGTGAGATTGGGCCGCTGTTGAACAAGGCTGTTTTCCGCGGCTGTGGGTAATGGGCTCTGGGTTTTTATGGAGCAGTTTTTACGGGAGGCAATCATCGTGCCAAATCCGCTACGCTGTGACTGGCTTACAACCAAGATTATTCTCCTTAATACTCCCTTAATTAAATGCCTACTTTGCATACGAGTGATTACGGAATCTCCCAACAATTAGGCCTCTCAAAACGTGTACACCACAACACTGCACAGACCGTGAAGCTTTCTAGTTTTTCTCGCAGACTTCTGTGCCATAAGACCTTTAAGTACTATGAAACAGTTCGGTGGTAGAAAAAGCTTCAGTAATCTCCATGCAAGGCTGTCTGTGAACAGCAGGGAGTGAAACTCAAATCAGCAGCAGCTCAGTTTTGCATCAAAATTGGCCTAAAACTGCTTATAAGTGCAATGTGAACCTCGCTGCAAAACAGGCGCGAGGAGTCGAGAAGGTGAGATGACGGCGTAACAGTGATTCAATTATTTAAACATGTATATTATTGAAATTTAAAAGTTTGTATTTTGATAAACTTTTGTTTTCAACATTCATTTATAGTCCAAACAGTCTCCAAAACAAGAGCAGTGTGTGTTCTCAGGACTTTTATTCTGAAATTTGAACACTGAGTGAACAAAGACAGAGGAACAGCCTCTCCCTTCTCATTGTCCTCTGTAATATATATATAATAAAAGTCCTGAGAACGAATAATACTGATACGTCCATAAGTGACGCATATTATAAAGGATATTCAGGTTATTTTTTTATTAAATTTATTGAAGCAAGTATTATAATCCATAAAAGTCTTTTATTTTCAGCTCAAAAACATTCACAAGTGATCAATTTCCTAAAGGATTTCTCAGATGTGTTTTAGTCCTTATAAGCAAAATAAAAGCTTGCATAACGATGGGTCTATCTGCATGTTTACATTTACAACAACGTTCTTCCCAACAACCTTCCGAAGTGCGGAATGTGGGAATGTGAACAGTGTGTGTGAGCAGCCGCTGCCAGGAAGCAGCCTGCGGCGCTACAGCAGCAGCAGGAGGGCAGGTGTGACCTCGTTCACGTTTTTAAAGATATTTCAAAGCTGTTTTACAGTTAGATCCGTGTGTGTGTGAGAGACAGATGAAGTGGCCGAGTCTCGGAGCTGCAGCAGAAGTGTGTGTGTGTGTGTGTGTGTGTGTGTGTGTGTGTGTGTGTGTGTGTACGCATGTGCATGTCAGCTGCTGATCTGGGAAACAGCTTGGACTCTTCAGATCTTATCTCAGCCCTTCTGGACTGACACTTCTCCACACACACACAGACACACATACACACACACACACACACACACAGACACAAACACACACACACACACGTATATATAGCCATCATGCACAATAGAAAAGACAACCAGAAAGCAGCAGGAAACAGAAGAACACGTACACACACACACCACATGTCCTTAACAAATACACACACGCACACACCCACACACATACACACACACACACACCTTCTCCCAAAGAAAACATACAAAGTACTGTGTAAGTCTCTCATTAGGGTGAATATTAATAACTCTAAATGTAGGTATTGTGATATACACTGAGGAGGAGGAGCTACAGTCTCTCATTAGGGTGAATATTAATAACTCTAAATGTAGGTATTGTGGTATACACTGAGGAGGAGGAGCTACAGTCTCTCATTAGGGTGAATATTAATAACTCTACACAGAGGAGGAGCTTAAAGCTGCCACTTCAGGTCTTGCTCCAAACACCCTAAGCTTCTCTCTTCCCAAAAACCTCCTTTCCATCTCCAGTGGGAAGGAATTAAAGTAAAAAAATGGTACTTCATGTGTAGAACGCAGTAGAAGAGAGGGAAGTGCTTGTGCAATCAGTGATAAAACTCAGAGGCTGTGTGTTAGAGCACCAGAAACTTCCTTTAGGGCCACTGTCAGAGTGGGTATGAGAGAAAGACAGAGAGAGAGAGAGAGAGAGAGAGAGAGAGAGGGCGATTTCCACATTCCTCTATATTCAAGAGGTATTCTCTATCTCTCTCTGTCCCCCTCCCTTTCTCTCTCTCTAACTCTCAGCCCCTAGAGGCGCAGTATCTCTGTCTCTGTTGCTGCTCATTCTGGCGTGTCTCTCTCCTTCATTCCCCCAGGTCTTCTATCTCCCTCTATCTCTTTTTCTCTCGCGCACACTCTCTCTCAGCTAACAGGTCCTGCCACGTCTCCTGTCCAGTCAAATTATCTCCACATTTAGCCATTCAAATTACCAGCCTAATGCTCTGACTCACGGCATAATGTTACTACAAATCACCGGGAGAACTCGAACTTCACTCTAATGACAGCTCGACTACCTCAGCTTAAATCACACCTGCACAGTCACGGCACGGCGCCGTCCAAAGGAGCATCCACGCGACGCCTTTTCCAACTCTCTAAAGTGCACTTCTTTTCATAGTGTGCCTATTGAGTAGGGAGCACCTCACGTCCACTGAAAAGCTGGTCTCCACCAAAACATCACATTTGAAAGCCATACGTTCAAGCATGAATCTTTCCTGCTGGGAGCCTAGAAAAGAACATCATACAACCAAGCACGAGCATGCCTTCTCTCTGGCCACTCGTCCAGAATGGGGTTTTGGATGTTGTTCATTTTTGCATTGTGGACTATATTTTATTTATCTTATCTTATAAGGTGTAAAAATTAGTGGTTGACTGATTAATCAGGCCAATTATTGCCGTTTTGAGATAATGGGCATCAGCCGAATTCTCCGCTCATAACGCAAATTATTTAAAAATGTCTACAGGCGCAGCCCCAGGAAGCCCCGTCAGTCGGGCTGCTGTGGAGTGATGTCAGAGCTCCTCCTTGTGTCCATTTACCGTTCTACATGCGGATGATATGAAACGTGGCTGGACATAATGTCTTGAGAGAACACTGTAAGACTTGAATTTAACTCAAGAGCTCAATAACCACAATAAGTAATGGAACAAACAATCAAGTTTAGAACTACGTTCAGATGGCTGTCAGATGTTCTAGCAGTAGCTATTTCATTTATAGTCCAGAAAACCTCCAACTTAAATCTTCCACTGACAGCAACTTGTGTAAAAAATATCCTAACTCCAAAAATCTCGAACTGCTAAGCCCAACAGGACACCACATTACAACATCTGAGAAATGCAGTGGGGCAGAAGATGTTTGAGGTCTCCACGCTCTATTAACAAGGATCTTCATGTATGTAATGTGGGACGGGTTGTTAATTTTTTAAGGGGAAAAACAGGCCTGGCTCCATACAGAGTGTGTGAAGTGTTGGATCCCGTCTCATCCGGCTCTGAGCCCAGTCCTGAATTCCCGAGTTTCCTCGGGGAGCTCTTCACAGCCGGAGATGAGAGAGAGGACGTCTGGATCAGTATCAAAGTTCGAAGCCATTTGGATGGTGTTCCAAAAGCAGATTACTAATCAGCACTACGGATTCTGGAACAGCACAGACCCACTCCAGATGAGGCTCAGGGTGGACGACAGGGAAAACTTATAACATCACCGTACCGGAGGTAACATATACATACTGTACGAATTAAAAAAAGGTTGTAGGTAAATTATTCTAACGCTGAAGTCGTGTACATTTACAGGTTCTATAGAATATAACTCTATAAACAAATGATTTGTATCCAAAATGATGAACCACACACACGTTTTTTACCCAAAACATGAAAATTTGGTCTGTTGAATATTGGCATCAGTATGGCATCAGTATGGCATCAGTATGAATTATACAGTGTGTGTCCCCTATGAATTATTCTGTAACCAGTATAAAGTATTCAGCATCTACTATGAATTATTCTTTGGTATCCACTATGAATTATTTAATTTCTGTACTGGATTTTTCAATTTCTCCTATTTTTACTATTTTACGAGTCAGTATCCACTATGAATTATTTAATTTCCGTACTGGATTTTTCAATTTCTACTATTTTTGCTATTCTACGAGTCACTATCCACTACGAATTATTCTGTAACCACTATGAATTACTCAGTAGCCTCTTATGAATTATTCAACTTCCAGTACTATTATTCAGCATCTCCTAAAAATTATTCAGTTTCTACAATGAATTATTCACAAATAACTTTTAAAAAGTCAGTAACTATTGAATATCAATTACTACATTATATATTCCATCATAGGGTTTATTGACATGTTGGTCGATATGGTTAATAATTTGGAGCTAAACTATGTTAGAAATGATACGAAAGATCTGAAGTCGTATATGTTACAAAGCTGCAAGTTTACACTTTGCAGAGAGAACAGTTTGGAAGTGCTGTAATCTTTAATTCACAGACACAAGTGTGATGAGTGTTCACGTGTTGTGCTGTACAGCAGTGTGTGAGAGGCGTTCTGCGGCTCTGTAGGTGGCAGAGCGTTTCTCACCGCATTTGTCATCAAATCCTGGCAGACGCAAAACACAGTAGCCTCATATCCGCTACAGCGGAACAGGCCAGATTGTGTGTGTGTGTGTGTGTGTGTCTGTGTGTGTGTGTGTGTGTGTGTGTGTGTGTGTGTGTGTGTGTGTGTGGGAGAAATCATTCTCCACGTGACAATACAAATGTCCAAATCTAAAATTCATGCCTCCTTCTAGCTCGGAACATACAACAATGGCCTGCCTATACATAAGGGTGGGCAATGTGGAAAAAATATAACATCATAATATTTCACACACACACACACACACACACACACACACACACACACACACACACACACACATACACACACACACACACACACACACACAATCATGGACCCCCAGACACAAACAAACTAAAGCTCCAGCCCTGTGTTCCTCAACCCCGACAGCGTTTCTTTCGGAATTGAAGCAGATGCCCAACCGCTGGCTGCAAGGTCACATGTGATCAGATCTTTCTTCAACAGAGCGACAGCGCTGAAGGAATGAGGGATAGAGGCAGAATTACTAGAGAGAAAAGAGGAAAGTGTGGAATGGACAAACATGGTGCAGCAGGAGAAAAAGGGTTTGCCTTGGCTTGAACCCACCCTCTGTTACAACGGGGGCCGGAGGAAAAAACCTCATTAGGCCTCAAAGACAAAAAAAGAACACAGAACCCGGACAAACCACAAACACGAGCACCATTTCCTTTAACATGGTAATTCAGTATCAATTTAACCTGTTTTAGGTTCAATCTTCAGTTTACGGGCATTACTTCACAACAGAAATAATACTGAGTGGATCAAATGGACGGATGGATGGATGGATGGATGGAAGGATGGATGGATGGATGGGTGAGTGGGTGGAAGGATAGATGAATGGATGGATGGGTGGGTAGGTGAGTGAGTGGGTGGATGGATGGATGGATGGATGGATGGATGGATGGATGGATGGATGGATGGATGGATGGAATGGACGAAGTTTGAAGGATGGATGGTGGGTGGGTGTTTGATGGATGGATGGATGGATGGATGGATGGATGGATGGATGATGGACGGACTGATGTATGGATGGGTGGATGGATGGATGATGGATGATGTGGATGGGTGGGTAGATGAGGAGGAGGAGTGGAGTGAGTGAGTGAGTGAGAGGAGGAGCAGTGATGGATGGATGGATGGATGGATGGATGGATGGATGGGTAGGGTGGTGGGTGGGAGTTTTTGGATGGTGGATGGATCGGACTGATGGATGGATGGATGGACGGATGGACGACGGACTAACGGACAGATGGGTGAGTGAGTGAGTGGGTGGGTGGATGGACGAACGGATGTATGGATGGATGGACGGACGGATGATGGATAAATGATATAGATGGATGAAGAGATGAGAATAGCCTGAACTAAATGAATGTATGTGGATGTTGATGTTGATCTGGTTCTGAGCCCTTGATCTCCATATTCAGCCATGAGAGCATCAGTACGGTTAGTTACTGATGATGGATGATTGCTTCTGAATCACAAACGTCACTCAAACTCTGTCATCCCAAAGGTGCCCTTGTAGAGTCCATCACTTTGGGACTACACAGATCACTGCCTCAGCCCCATGATTTTATAAATTTCGCGCCTGATGCAAAACAACACAGTGTTATCGCAACATCTGGCAACATCGGCACATCAAATTCCATGCAGGTTTGGATTCAGGCACATATTTTGAATTCTAAATACACAAGTTGCCACAGTTTTAGCTGTTTATGTGTCATTTAGCCAACGTCTTTGCCCAAAGCAAAAACCGCTATATTTGTGAAGCTGACCTGAGAAAAAAACAGGAATGAAGGACTTTGCTCCAGGACAAAATGTTTAATTATTTACTGAAAAACTGAAAAAAAATTACGTTATCTGTCATTGCTGAGGACGAATCTACTGTGCATTAAAGCTACTGTTACCTGTATGGACACTAAATAACAAAGTTAAACCCATATTACTAACACTATAATAATATAATTATAATAATTAATGTAGGTATTGTGATAAACACTGAGGAGGAGGAGGAGCTACAGTCTCTCATTAGGGTGAATATTAATAACTCTAAATGTAGGTATTGTGATATACACTGAGTGAGGAGGAGGAGCTGGGCAGTCTCTCATTAGGTGGATATTAATAACTCTAAATGTAGGCCAGATATACACTGAGGAGGAGGAGCTACAGTCTCATTAGGGTGGATATTAATAACTCTAAATGTAGGTATTGTGATATACACTGAGGAGGAGGAGCTACAGTCTCTCATTAGGGTGGATATTAATAACTGTAAATGTAGGTATTGTGATATACACTGAGGAGGAGGAGCTACAGTCTCTCATTAGGGTGAATATTAATAACTCTAAATGTAGGTATTGTGACATACACTGAGGAGGAGGAGCTACAGTCTCTCATTAGGGTGAATATTAATAACTCTGAATGTAGGTATTGTGATATACACTGAGGAGGAGGAGCTACAGTCTCATTAGGTGAATATTAATAACTCTAAATGTAGGTATTGTGATATACACTGAGGAGGAGAGCTACAGTCTCATTAGGTGAATATTAATAACTCTAAATGTAGGTATTGTGATATACACTGAGGGAGGAGGAGCTACAGTCTTCATTCTAAATGTAGGTATACACTTACATTTCTAAACTAAAGTTAGAAGAAACTGTTAATATATCTATAATAGTTCATCTTATCTCTCTCTCTCTCTCTCTCTTCTCTATATATATATATATTATATATATATATATATATATATATATATATATATATATATATATATATATATATATATATATATCTTGGGCTAACCCACACTGCCTCAGTGCTGCACATTTCCCTTTTACAAAGGACTTCCGAAAGGCTGTCTTTCACACCAGGCTTCATTTTTTTTTTCCCTAAACAGAAACTGCTCCTGAAATCAGCCAGGTATTGGAAGGTTAAGGATCTTATTTTCTATTTTCAGCTGCGTGACTCGCTGCTTTGAAGACAAAAGAACAAAGAAATAATGGGACTGGAAAAAAATAATATGGGAAAAAAAAGAAGTTGGAACGGATTAAGAAAGAAAAAGAGTCACACCTCCCTCGCTTATCCCACATCCAACAGTCCGGAGCGCCATAATTAGCTTCCCAGTACGCCTCTGTCTATTTTACACAGATTTGGTACCCAATGCCAAGGACGTCCATATGCTCGCATTATTGTTGATATCAAACCCCAGGGATGGAGTCATAAAGAAGAATAATAAAGCACCTACAGTCATTAGAGGAGGCGCTCAGCTCCGCTAATTAGCCATAGTTCACTGCCCGTTTGTGATAGGCCAATTAGCAGACGGTAAGATATTGATGAGCCATATCACTAATTACAATGTAAGATCATTGTTGATGATTAGCAGAGATGGTTTTACACCTCTTCGTGGTTTCATAGCTTAGTATAGAGACTGTGCAGTGAAATAAATGCCCCTGAATGGTTCTAGACTCAGACATATGGCTGTAAGAAAAACAAAGCAATAATTTGACAGTTTTCTGTTCTAAGCTACTGCTGAAATTGTCCCTCAAAGGACGCTATTTAGAAAAAAGCGACAGCGAGGAGGTAAGTCACTGCAGCCCTGTTTTCTTTAAAAAAAAAAAGAAAAATAGGTACTAAACTGTCGATGGAGTGGAAAATGGAATATAAATGCGTCATGTTCTTTTGAAACCGTTATTTTAAATTCCATTACGCCCATAAAAAAAGAATCTAAAGAGAATGCAGTTACTCACAATTGGACCTTAAAGGAACACGTGGCTACATTTAGTTTGTTTGAACTAGGCCTGAAAAACTCACCGTATTAATATTATTATTTAATTATTTATCAGTCGTAACTGGGAGTAATATTCTTGTGCATCTCAAAAGAGAAAACGGATTTCTTTTTGCTCAGAATTTAATTTTTTTTTGGTTTCTTTTGTTTTACTGTAATGTTGATACTCTAATAATAATAGGCTATGTCCTATATTTATTTATTACGTATTAAAATGGTTGTTATTCGTTTCAATTTTCATGGTAGTGGATGGTATGGACAAAAACGGCATGTTTAACCCTGATTTTGAAAATGTATAATAAAAAAAATAAATAAATAAATAAATAAATAAAATTAATATATATTTATAAAATCATAAAGAAGAAAGGCTTTCATTTTGACATTATCATGTTCAGAAAGTGCTTTGCACCCACTCCCGGGTGTGTGTGTGTGTGTGTGTGTGTGTGTGTGTGTGTGTGTGTGTGTGTGTGTGTGTGTGTGTACAGAAAGGAAGAGACAGAGCGAGAAAAAGAGTGAGAAAGTTATAAGTCTCTACGTGGCTGTGGCTGAAGTGTCTCTCAGAGCTGTGGTTTCATTCTGCTACATAAACGGTGTTTCTGTACGTAGGAAATGAAAAAAATACGCACTTTTCTCTGACGGTATAAGGTCATTTTTAGACGAATCAATAAATCGTATTGTTCTGCCAGCTAAGGAAACAGTCATTAGGTGCAGTCCAATTTCTGCTTGCTCACTGTATCACAATAACGATTGATAAATGATTGAACGTGCAACCCTGATGGTGCTTCATCTCCAACGTGAAGGGCTCCAAGTGGCTCAGCTAACTAATGCACTGGCTAATGCACTGGCCCAAGGATCACAAGTTCCAAGAATCCTGGGTCCTGCTGCTTTGCCATCAGCCCCAATGAGCCCTCCCTGGGTTGGTAGATGGCGCTTTCTTCTGAGTATGTTGGCTGCCTACTGATGCTACATTGGCAGGAGTTTGAAAAGAGGCAGAGGCTGACTTCACATTTCAGAGGAGGCATGTGTTTGTCCTCACCTTCCTTCTAGTGTTGGGAGAACTGCGAGTGACGGGGGAGTCCTAGGGTGGGTAGGCTAATGTGGTGGCTTAATGGACACTCTCCCATGCACAGTCAACACGTCATCTATAAAAAATCCAACACTCTTCACTTTCTGATCATCTGAACATCCCCACATTTCCAGTCAGGGACAGGTCTGGAGATGAGCCTGACCACAGCACAGTATCTGTGACTTCAAGACGAGATCTTGAGTCGGCAGCAGTGTGTGGACGAGCGTCGCCCTGTTGGAATAGAGCACCGGAGTGTGTGTTCAGAGAAGGTAGAACCACTGCCTGCAGGACCTCATTAACGTAATGTTGGACTGTCAAAGTGTCTGTAATGAAGATCAAAGGTGATCTGGAATCGTACGAAAATTGCACCCACACCATCACACCAGGCCTTTTGGACATGACAGGTGGTGTTCTCTGGTCGTCTCCACCCAGACTAAAGTGGAACACTGAAGATGACCTGCAATGGTCTGGCGTAACACCACTGCAGACTTGATGGACTCTTCCAGTCCATCTCCAAACACCATGAACTTCTCTCCTCCACAAAGCCCACTTTCCATCTCCATTGGCAAAGAAATAAAGGTTAAAGAAAACGACATTTTATGTCTGGAAGATGGTGGAAGAGAGGGAAGCGCCTGTGCAATCAGCGATAAAACGCAGCCACGGTGTGCACCAGATCTCTCTTTCACCCACCTCTTTCTTCTTCTCTTCCTCTGCCTCCTATCAATTCTCTTCTCCCTTTCTGCTCATCTCTCTCTCTCTCTCTTTCTCTCTCTCTCTCTCTCTCCCTCTCTCTCTCTCTGACAGAAACAGTTCTCTCTAAACTGTGTCAGGTTTACCTGTGAGTTTACTGGAGCGTCTGACAGCAGTATGGTCCTGAAAGTGTAGCCAAACAACTCCAACAACTACTTTACACACACACACACACACACACACACACACACACACACACACACACACACACATTTATAAATAAATATATAACTATATAGGAAAGCTGCTGCACACAGAAACAAACCAGAAGGGAGAAGTTTGACTCTATGAAGGCAGGATGCAGGATGAGAAAGGGAGGATGAAAAAAAGAGGAAGATAAAGGAGAACAAACATGAGGGGGAGATGAGAGGAACTCTCGAAAGATAGCCAGCACACACCATCTGTTAAACAGAGACAGAGAGAACAAAAAAAGGAGACTAAATACACCCCGGACCTGCCAAAATCTACCTGCAGTCCTTCAGACAAATGAAACTTCCGTTGTTAATTACATGTCCAAAATGTTTAATTAGAGAACCTACAGCCAGAAGACATGTTCACTGAATACCGTTCGGGAAGCCCACCATTATTATTCCCATTTTGCCACATCACTTATATACGTCCATCTTCTTATCTGCTTCATCCGGCTCAGGGTTGTAGGTGGGTCAATGCCTACACTGAATCATCAAGAATGAAATATGTACCCCCTCGACAGGACATCACTCCATCACCACTCCATGACCAATTCATCCATTATGGGTGTTTGGAAAGATGGGAGAACCCCTCACAGGTAGAGACACAGCAGTGTTGCTGAAATGCAACACTGGTCACTGGTCACTAGAGGATGACCAACACAAGCTGTGCAGAAACAGATGAGCTTCTGTCTCTGACTTTACATCTACAAGGTGGAGACACTCGGTGTGGACACTGTCTGACCCACTCGTACCAGCGCAACACACACTAACACACCACCACCATGTCAATGTCACTGCAGTGCTGTGAATGAACCGCCCCTGTTAACTCCATGATACTGGACACCTCATCTGGGCAAATGAGGATGCAACTAGAGCCTAAGGGGCTGGTAACATCTGGCGTGGTACCAATAGTTTTGGGCTGAGGTAGGCCCGGGTTGGCACATGGACCCTAGATGTCAATAAGGCACTGTGCAGGCTGGTGCATTTTTGTGGCATGGGTTGGATCCACTGGTCAACCTAAATTCGTCAATGTCCGGTGACCATTTGCAGCCCTTCATAGACTCAGAGAGCTTGTCTTCTACGATGCTACACTAAAAACTAAACCCCTAAAACAAGAGCACATGTACTTCCTCCTTCCAACTGCCATGACATGAGTTCATCTCACACTAGCTATTTGTAACGCATCTGTACAACCTTCTCGCTTCTCTTCAGCTTGTTCCTCTGTTCCATCCCACTCCAAACACACCATACAGAACCTACTTAGGACTTTTCTTCTCCAAGTTTGCCATGCATTCTTCAGCCTTCAAAGATTTGCGGGCATCGGAAATTCCCACGGTTGCAAACCTGAACCCTGGGGATGCTGAGGTGCTTTTGCGGCATCTAAAATGTATGAGGAGAAAAAAAAGATAACAAAGCAAAGCGCTTCCGCTCAACAAAGCAGGGGAAACTGGAGCAGCCACACGCACATACCTGCAGTTGTTATGGCTGAAGCTGCTGGAGTGTTTTATTGACACATCAATAGAAGCGTGAGCTGTTAGAGACAGCAGCTGAGCCAGACATGCAGAAACGAGAGGACGACTAATGAGGGAGAGAGAGAGAGAGAGAGAGAGAGAGAGAGAGAGAGAGAGAGAGAGAGAGAGATGGCTACGACGAGAGGAAGACTCAAATTCGCTGTTCGAGTCCAACTTTGAACCATAAACTGTATTATATATATATATATATATATATCAAGTGGCATAAATTGATCTTACATGCTTACCCATCTGGGATGTACAGAACATGGGACCTAGATGGGACTCTTTCTCGATGCCCAAGGATGCTCAGCAATCAACCAACACACACCAAAAAAAAGGCAGCCCATCATGTGATCAATTTAGAGTAGCCAGTGGGAGAAAACACGGCATTGCAAAACTCCACCCACGTAGGTCCTCAAACCCAAGATCCCAGTGCTGGGAGGTGAGCGTGCTAACCATCAAGCCACTGTTCAGCCCAAACCTGTGTGAGATTAGGACGGGGCACAGGAACCCACCTGAGTTCCATAACCCATGCCCACCTGGACCCCACCTAGCTCATGTTCAGCCCACGTGCATGTGCCCAGCACTGTTAGCCTATGAGCTTATCTAACTGCTGAGTAAAATACTGCGTCCACATGGACACAACCACAATATTGTGTTACACTTATTACATTATTATTCAATATTATCACAAGACAGCTGAATATGCACCCCTCTCTCTCTCTCTCTCTATCTCTCTCTCTCTCTCTCTCTCTCTCTCTCTCTCTCTCTCTTTTCCCTTGTAATGAAGCTGGTATTATATTAACCTGAGCTCATTTCAAATGCCAGGCGAAAAGCAGCAATGAGACGTGGACGAGTAAAAAGCCTCTGGAGGATAAATGCCAAAAGCAACAGATATGATCACAAATACAAAGTAGGTCTCACACAATTAGCTCGAGCAAAGACCCTGAATGAGTCGCCAGAAAGACACTAGGTAGGATAAGGCAACAGTATGTAGGGGTTGTACCTTAAAATAGGTGATGGTACAACAGGAAGAACGGCATCTCCATCATTCCCATTTACACTCCACACAGGAATGTCGAGATCCACACTTCATGGGCGAGTACATGCCGAGTTCTAGGCTTCAAAACTCAGGATCAGAGTAACCTACAGACATAACCTGCACACATCATAAAAAACTACATACTTATGTCAACATGGTCATCACTGAACTATCAGAAAGTAATCCAGTTCAGAAAACAGCCCAAAGTCAATTGTGATTATCACTATTTGGTGAAGTAACACCATTAAAATCCAAAATGTGCAGAGCTTTGCAGTCATGCTGCCAGATCCCTCTTTTTTTTGTTAATTGTGTGTCTATAAGTCACTTTTATTGTTCTACACCTTCACTGTGGAGAGCATCCTGACAGGCTGCATCACCACCTGGTACAGGAACTATATCACCTCCAGAAGGTGTTGATTTGGCGTTCTGGTAAACCTATGAGCAGCTCTATCTGAGTATTTCTTCTTCCAGACCTTCACCATTCCTTAAAACAGATCATTTCCTTAACAAATTCATCGCAAACTGAGGAATCAGAGACCTAAAAATACTTTGCTGTCTTCTCCTACTTCGTAAAATTCAATTTCTAAAATGTTTCATTGTTCAGAGTGTTCAGAGGGAGTATTCCAAATGACATTTGCATCACCTGGCCTAGCTTGTATCTCTTATCGCCATATTTCGGTTTCAAAAAGAGGACACTGGGGACACATGAGTGTCCTGCTATGAGGGGGTCAAGCATCTCTAAAATCATGGCTATGTTAATGAACACTAATACATAACAGTCAATCGTCCATGGCCAAAACTGTCATGGAATTCTGAACATGGTTTATTTACTGTGGGTGGGCCACAGACTAAAAAGAGGTGGGTCTGGGTCCACTGGACCCGATCGCTCAGTCCACGCTGAATTAAGCGACTCCATGTGGACCTGCTAGTTTTAGCTCATACTCTACTGGAGTGTGATAAGATTGGTTGCATTCCCACCCTCCACACAATCGCATCCAAAAGCATTTGATTGACAGGCCTGTAGTCAAGGCTTTGTTGAATGCCTCTGGGGGATACCCGTCTGCCAGATATCTCCACTAATTAGTGGAGCTATTAACAAAAAGAGTCTGACTCAGCAGGGAGAAGATGGCAGTGTACTGGCAGAAATGAAGGACGGAGATCCAGGCTTTCTGATCAGGATTTCGGAGGCGTACATTCGGGTTAAGCCACTTTATGAAGACAAACGGGAGATTTACTCGAGAAAGATGGAGGAAACTCTGATTGCTTGTCAAGATTTGTTCCCCATGATGCCCACCTTAAAATGTTCTGAGGTGCTGCATTTGGGTTCAGCCACTTTATCAGGAGAAACGGGAGTTTGTCCTAGGTTTTCCAAGGTGTATAAACAATGGCTCGGATTTTTTCGAGTCAAATCAATCTTGGTCTGAATGTTCCGATATCAATTCCTATAAAGCTGAAATGGAACTTTAACCCTCTGGAGATGTTGCTTCCAATGATCCAATGTCTGGTGGTGCTGTAAACAGGGAAAAAACAGAAGCTGCTCAACCCAACTTTTCCACAAGGGGTGTATGGAAGAAAACACATTGTACACACAAGTAGGGACGGCAGAGAAACAGCCAAAGAGGGTCTTCTACATTCAGACTGGGTTTTAATCTATGTTTTGGAAAGACAACAGCTAAAGTAAGCTTAGAACAGACACCACAGTTCCCCTTCTGTGGACACAGGACTTCAGGGGACAGACTGACACGACTGACACACATGTCATAACAAAGAGCAGAAAGCTAGTGATCGAGCTGTTGTTAAGTGTGAATGAGTAATCCGTTTTGGGAAAAAAGAAAGGCGGAAAAAGAAAAGAGAGAGAAAAGAAAGGCAACAAGGAGGGTTGAGCATGGAATCTTACGAGAATTGTGACACTAGCTCCAAAAGTGCTCATAATCAACAGATTAGTTATTTACTTACTATATATTGGGATATTCCAGAGTTGGGTGTGGTTATATACCCTGTTTTGCTCTTTTTGTCTATGTCATGGACATAGATTCCCCTTTCTGGAACATTCAGGGAGGCGGGGTTATAATGCCACAGCCAGGGTGCACATTCCGCATCCACACCATACAGCCATGCCTACTTCCGAGAGTGTCTCTTCAGCTTTTGTGTAGAACTTCAAAATAAATGTACAAATTCATAAACACAGAGCATGAGCAGTATAATGTGCTCAGTTTGAAGATGTCACAATAATAGGATGAGCAGAATTTGATTTGAACAACAGATAAACAAAACAACACAAACAGAGTGCTGTTTGTGGAAAAGCATGTAATTTATTCATTTTCAGAACAAATCACGTTCGCTCGAGGTGGCTGTTCTGCTTTAGGGCTCAAAACGCTTCTGCTGGTGGGCTGGGTGTGATTTATTACATAACTGTGATAAATTATTACAAAAATAACTATATAAATAAATATCATTTTAATATTTCAAAAGTATATTTTCATAAATTTGTGATGCAAAAGGAGTTAAATGTGCAACAGAAGGTGACATCTCAAAGTAAAGCTGGGGGTTCATCCTGAGGCACGCACACACACACACACACACACACACACACACACACACACACACACACGAAGAAACCCACTGTCACATTATACTGTTCAGTACACAAACAGAACTGACCCTGAACATCAAACAGCAAACCCGAACCTGGATGACACAGGACAACACAATCCAACCCAACAGTGAACACAGTGATCACATTAATCATAGCAAACACAGTAAACACAGGGATCACAGTGACCACACTGACCACAGTGACCACAGTTAACGTAGTGACCACAGTGAACACAGTGACCACAGTGAACACAGTGACCACAGTTAACGTAGTGAACACAGTGACCACAATGACCACAGTGAACACAGTGACCACAGTGACCACAGTTAACGTAGTGACCACAGTGACCACAGTGAACACAGTTAACGTAGTGACCACAGTGACCACAGTGAACACAGTTAGCAAAATAAACACAGTGACCACAGTTAACGCAGGGCAATGTGAGGACAGACTTCATGCTTCATGGCTTGTTCTGCTCAGACTAATATTTCACACGCATCAGCGGTGCTTCACAATTCTCTCTCTCACTCTCTCTCTCTCTCTCTCTCTCTCTCTCTCTCTCTCTCGCTCTCTCTCTCTCACTCATTTTGTTCTCTCTCTCACTCTGTCATTGTCTTTATATTTTTCCTCATCTCTTTAATCTCATTTATTAAATCTCTTCTTGTATTTCTTTCTCACTCTATTCTTGCTGAACTAATCTCTAGTTTCTCATTTTTCTCTTTTACACTGTTTGACTCCCCTCATCTCCTTTTTCTTTCTCTTGCTACATGTCAGGTTTTTTTCTCTTTCTTACTATCTTGTTTATTTCTCTCTATCATTTCTTTTTCTGTCTTTTTGCTCTTATTTGTAATTTTTGCTCTCTCTCTCTCTCTCTCTCTCTCTCTCTCTCTCTCTCTCTCTCTCTCTCTCTCTGCAAGGACAGAAAGTGCTGTGTTTTGCACTCTTTCTCCAGCTCCTTCCCTAATTGCGTGTCTACATATTGGCCGCCACTGGGCATTCTGATGGCCCGGGTGCAAAACTACAGCCTCAAACTGTGAAGATCAGCAGGATCTAATTCTGCTCAGGAAACAGTAAACACACACACACACACACACACACACACACACACACACACACACACACACATACATACACAAACACAGGCATATACACTATCGCTTAACCTTCAGTCTTAAAGCCAAGAAAAAGCTGCACACGCCGACCAAAATCTCCAGAAGCTTCATAAACACAAAGCAAAATCAGCACGGAATCAGGTCTCATTCCAGAACCTCCTTCTGTGACCTTCCAGTAATGTGACCAACAACCAACACAGCACTAAAACACCCTAAAATCTGCAATATTTGTGCAATAATGTGCAATTATCTGTAAAAAAAAATATTCTTCAGTTTTTGACCTTTATTATTTACAATGTAGTGCATAAAGTACTGTTTATTTATGTTTCTAGTACTGTTTACTATATTTCCTCACAGCGACTTTTATTTATATTTAATTATGTATTTTGTTTATTTATTTATTGTATTTGTTTATACATCCTGGGGGGGGCATTTTAATTTAATGCATTAATCCCAAAATCACTGGACAATCTCAAAGCTGGGGGGGGTTTATAACCCTCAAGCCCACACCTATCATTAGGCATGGTGCCAATATGTTTACCAATAGGTTTATCGGTTCCGGAGAACTCCGAGTCACTACCACTGACTCGGAAGTAACATATCAGGCACTGGGACCCAGAGATGCTCCAGCATCTTGCAAGTGCAATAGCCGCAGGACACCAATTAGTCAGCTGTGAAGCCCCCAAACAGGGAGTCAACTGCATACGTGGCAATGATGACCAATAAAGTGCAACTTCCCCCATATCCCCCTGCTCTGCTATGTCCAACTGGGGGCTTTTTCTGAGCGTGATTGTTTGAAACCCTCCGTTTTAGTCATATCGTGAGCTGATTTTTAAAAGTCTATGTTTTGGTTTTGTTTTTGACTGCAATAGAGCCATCTGGGCTTCTATATTTGCAGGGAAAACAGCTTTGATGTTATTTTCAGTGCAAAAAAATAAATAAAAAATAGCAACGCTACTTGGCTTATTTCCTCTTAACATATAAGACCTCAGTTTAAGAAGACAAAGTAAAAGACAGACATGTTGAAAAAAAATGAGATTTCATTCACAATAAAATTGGTCCAAAATGAAATAAACAGCATAATTTATAGAAATGAGGCAGTTTGGGCCAATTAACGCCATTTACAGATATCGGGTTCGGCCAACGACCCCACCGCGACACCAATTATCTAAAAATGCACAGCCGCAGGAAGCCCCGTCAGTCGGGCCGCCGTGAAGCGTTGTTAGAGCTCCACCTTGTGTCCATTTCTTTTTTCAACATGCAGATGATATGAACCGTGCCTGGACACAATTCCTGAGAGACACATTAAGACTTTCAAAGCTCAAGCTTAAAAGCTGAATATAATAATTATTTATTTATTACGTTCACAAATGTGTTTTATTCATAAGAAACAAAGATGCAGGTCTCTGCTGGTAAATGCTGTTAAGAGCACTGAGGCATTATTTTCTCGGCGTAAGTTGTTTTTATCACCTGTGGACGTTCGTTTAGCTGATGTGTTTTTATGTAAAATAAGTCACTTCGGAGTGCAAACAGCAGAGACTATAATAATGCTATATGAATTTCATTTTAATCCAGCAATTATGTATGTCATTTATTATTATTATTACAATAATTATTAACCATTATATTATTATTATTATTATAATTATTATTATTACTAATACTACTAAAAAAAGTTTAGTTGCAAAAAATATGATATGGTTATTATATATTGCATTATCTTGACATACACACACACACACACACACACACACAGTAGTGAGCAGTAGAGACAGTTACTCAAACAAAAGCAGGATAAACTCGTTATAATAGCCTTGATCACAGGATATGAAACAATGGATGAGCAGGTGTCCCAATACTTTTGTCCATATCGAGTAAGTAGGTCAGCAATGTTATTCATATGTCGTTTAGAGAAGCAGAGTTAGAAGATTTCTGCACTGCTTCTGTAAATAGCATGTGCTAGTGGAGGCCATAATATGACCACCCTCAGGCCAGCATGTACTGTCTTTCCCTTCTGTTGTATTCCTGGAGCTTTCTGCGTGCGCGCACACACACACACACACACACACACACACACACACACACACACACACAGTTACCTTTCTCTGAGCTAAATGTGGCAAACGCCTGCACACTTGGCCAGCCTTGGTGCTTCTCCTTCTGAGAGAAACAAACCAGCCAACGTGGAAACTCTATTTTTGGTGTTGGGGCTATAAATCCTTCCCACAAACTTACGAAGGACCGGCACCATAAATAAGCCTTAACCTTTAGAACTCAAGGCCATCTTTTCAAAGTTTGACATACTTTTATTCGCCAAACAACTATAAAAGTATTTATAGGAGACAGTCACACAACACATGAGATATTGTTCTTTTCAGAAGAGCCTAGACTGTATAAACAGTTTTTTTGCTCATAAGAACTTAGAACACTTCTCTCAGAAATCCTCCTGGAAGCTGAACATCCAGAGTGTTTTTGATGTTTATAATAAGACGTTCTTGACATTGGTCCAAATAATATGAAAACGAATGTTTTGTTATGTATATATGTGACAGTATTATAATATGTGACGAAAGAGAGCAAACAGCCCCTCCGTTCTCATTTTCCTCTACATCTCAACGTCTGGGCCAGTCTGTATGCAGCTTGATCGTGTAAATGAGCAGTAAACATGCACTGGAACACAGGGTTTAAACACTCCAGCAGCACTGCTGTGTCTGAAATCCAGTGCAACACACACTAATACATCAATGCTGCATAATAGCTGCTCTGTGGTGGTCCTTTGGGGTCCTGACCATTAAGTGAAGTGCTTCTGTATGGTCAGTTTATACATATATATACATATATATACCCCAATTGTGGTTATTTTATTTTACATTTAAATATTCAGCACCAAAAGCTTCAGTTTAAATATGACAAGTGAGATTGTTCCCCGTTATGATTATGATTATTTCAACAACCCTAAAATTTTACTTAAAGACTTTTATTTTAACCTACTTATCAAATAACGATTTACACTGAGAAATGATGAACAAGACTGTGGCGTTCATGTCTCTTAGGGCGCGCGCGCGTGTGTGTGTGTGTGTGTGTGTGTGTGTGTGTGTGTGTGCGTGTGTGTGTGTGTGTTCAGAAAAAGCTGACTGTGGCATCAGCAGGCCCTCCATCCATCATTATCTGATGTTTCTGGGCAGACACACAGATTAATACTCCAGATAGCAGATCCAAGGGGATGAACACTGCAGAAATATGGCTCTGGAAGACTCTTAGTACATCTAGATCAAGAGTCAGGACTTCAGAACGCTGCACAAAACTGCAATGAGATGTAATCTGGTCGAGCTTAACCCCTTAAACTGCAGGCCAATAACGCAATTAACCCATTCGTGTCCAGCGGCTACATTTAGTGTGAGGTTAGTGTACGTCTACAGTGATAAAATTGTGTATAGCTGTATTGTAGATGAATATATACTATTCCGACCTTCATTCATAAAAAAACACACACACACAGTTATCTTTCATGCATGATGTCCTCTCTGGACCAAAATCTGCTCCGTTAGGGAGCCTGACGAAGCGCACGCCGGACCTGTGGGCAGCAGGCGATGGGCAGCTCTGTCCCAATAACACACCCACCCATTCTTCATATTCGATACAGAGTTTCCTGTGCTTGGTCAGGCTCCCTACTCTCCCGACATCATGCAGAATATGAGGGACCAGCTGCGGACCTTCTAAAAAGAAGCGTTTCCAGCACAGAACCACCAGGAGAGATGTGTTGCAGCCCAAGGGCACTGAAGGAGATGTACGATTGTTGTATCGAAATATGATTATTTTTTATGAATAAAGGTCAGATGGTCAGATACATTTTGAGCACACCTTGTATGTTCATATATATATATACACACACACACACACACACACACACACACACACACACACACACACACACACACACAATGGTATAGTTTTCCCCTAATTATCTTTCAGTTACAAATGCTGTGGGTTTCTGACAGGCACTTATTTCTGTCTTCACTCCACCACAACAAGGCTTCAGATATGTAAAAGAGGCTGTCACTGCCCACTGCCGTATGAGCTTATTCATTCCCATCTGCATAAATTAGCCTACTGTAGATAGAGAGTGTACGCAGAGAGGACCGATCATTTCCTGCAATCTGGAGTGCGAGATTGACACCAAAGTTAATTAGACAAAAGTTCAAAGTCCTGACAATAGAGCAACTGGCAGAGTTCACTGGTCTGGAAAATGATTACGAAAGACGTCCGTTCGTTCTATTCAACCTATAAAAAAAAAAAGGAAGTGTTTGGAGAGCAGATGCCAGAGGAACAAACCCCCGAAACAAAGCACACACCCTCATGTTCACCCTCAGCACAATTTCAAAATCCAATGCCACTTCCTGTCATTTATCTTGAGATCGGAATTTAAATAATATAAAACTCTCATTTGCATGAAGAAAGGAAAGGCCTCCTTATCGTTCAAAGAAAGTCAACGTGAATAAACATTTATAGTCCGTGTCCAGCAAATAAACGACGAACATCCGTTTTTTCATTATATATTTATGCGCAGGTTTCTGGGAATGAAGCGAACTATGTGTTATCAGATTATTCCTGGTAAGCATATTGTCTGCTCGTGCTGAGGTTGCTGTGTGAGCTCAGTGTTTAAGCTTAGGCTCTTGTTTTTTTTCCAGCTGAGAAAAGCAGAATATTTCAGCTCTTTAGATTCCAGTTACAGCACAGCCTCACTTTTAACCTACAGAAAAACAACAGTCACTGGAGGAACTCTCACTCACTTTTTACAGATATTACAGTCAATCTCTGTCTCCTTATCTCTGGTTTCCTCTCTAGATCTGTAGATACTGGTTGCCATTTTTCTGACAGTTAATATTAATGGTCGACCGATAAGAGTTTTTAATGGCTGATGCTGATATCTAAAGAGCACGGCGACTGGTGGCCGATATATAATTCAAATACCATGTTTATTTTCCAACTTTCAAACTATTATCATATTTATTAATATTATTATTATTAAACATAATAATAAAAATAACGCCAAAAACAATAATAATAAATAAGATACAAAATTGCTGAATTAAATGAACATTGATTTAACACTATTACTGTCTGCACTGTCTCCGCTGTTTGCACTCAGCAATGACCTACTTTAAATAAAACAAATCAACTAAATGAACAGGCGATAAAAACCACTTTGTATAAAAAAATGATGGACGACAAATAACATCTCAGTGCTCTTAACAGCATTTACAAGCTTTGTTTCTCATGAATAAAACAAACATTCGAAAACCTACATAAATAAATGTTATATTCAGCTTTTGAGCTTTGAAAGCTAGGAATTAAAGTCTTACTGTGTCCCTGAGGAACCAAGTCCAGGCACGCTTCATATCATCTGCATGTAGAAACGAGAAACAGACACAAGGTGGAGCTCTAACATCGCTCCGCAGCAGCCCGACTGACGGGGCTTCCTGCGGCTGTGTCTGTCGGCGTTTTTAGATAATGGTGTCACAGAGTCTCTCTAAACGATTAATTGGTGGACCACTAGATAATACATAATGTAGTGTATACACCTACAGTATACACACCCTCACACACAGTCAAGAAAGGACAAACAATTGCCCCCTTATACAAAAAAACAACTTGCCAACTTTACTTATTTGTTTCTCTTACAAAGCAATAAAGTGGGAGTGACCTGTCTTGGAGGAGTGCCGGACTGGGCCTAAAGCCCTGTAGAAAGTGGAAGAAACAAAGCTGGGCGAGACTCACTCATCAGAGAGAGAGAGAGAGAGAGAGAGAGAGAGAGAGAGGGAGAGAGAGCACTCTGTCATCTGTCAGTTTCCATACGAAGGCAGCCTGTAAGAGCAGAATGATCTATTAGAGATGAACCACATTGATCCAGAGTGACGAATAACCGCTGTCTGCAAAAGAATGTTAAATTAATCTGAGCGATTCTTCTCCAGCATGAGTGGAGAGTTGCTGTTTCACAGGAGGTCACAGTAGATGGAGATCGGAACGAAAGCAGGACAGTAATGACCAATAGCATTATGTGAAAAACAGGACAGTATACACTAAACATGGTCTGGTCTTGTGACTGGGAATTTGCCAGTTTGATTCCCTGAACTGGCAGGAATTGAGCAATGCTGGCCCAACGCTCTGAGCATGTGTGCTCACTGCCCCCTAGTATATCATTTTCCGTGATTACCATGACAATACATTTCATATTAGATATCAGATATTCAAGAGAAGTGGACCAATAGAAATGCTCATCCAGCACATCGTCTGTGGGCCTCATCCAGAATCACCTTATCATTCTGGCTACAGGCTCCTTCAAAGTTGTGGCCATGGGGTTACAATGCAACCTGTAGGCCTCACCTAGAACGGCCACTGCAGTGTTATCAGGCTACCAGCCTCCTCCAACATTGCTGCTGCAGTGTGGATCAACAGAAATGCTCCCAAAATGTTCTGAACTGGTAAGACAACCCAGGGGAGCACAGGGGGGATGGACGGGGTGAGCATTCTTCAGAAGTGTGGGAGAGGAACTGTGGGGAGAAATCCTCTGGAGTTCCGGGTGGACTTTTAAAGACCAGAATGATCCACACAGGTTTGAGCTGCTAGCTGGGATTAGATCCGGAGTTGCCAGGAGTGAGAGAGAGACAGACAGACCCAGAGAGCGCTGGCGGCAGGAAGCCTGTCAGTAAGACATTGTGCTGCCAATTAGCATCAATCCAGAGAGGAAAATAAAAGTGGTGTGTGAGTGTGTGTGTGCTGGTGCTGGTTTTACAGCTCCTACACTCCCCTTTACAGCCAGCGACACCTTTTTTCTATTCTCGGCAGCCGCCTGGCATATGCAGCACAGCGTTCCCACAATACGAGGTGTGTTAAACCGGCTGATCAAACCCAAAAACCACACTTGACCCACAAAGCAAGTGTCTGCTTCTAACAATACCGGCGTCTCCGTGGCTGAGACAAACACAGAGGCAGAAAAACGAGTAAAATATGTCTGTCAATAAAGGCCCGTGGACTTGGATAGGAAAGCTCCACCTTGCTGGTGTGTATTCAGCCACTGCAGCCCATCTGTTGATGTGTTGATGTCCATCCTGTAGGCCTTCTTCAGGGGTCAGTGGTCCGCCTGGCTGTGACAGTGGCACTACAGCAACAGATGGGCTACAGTTTCTAACCGAACACCTATATATTTATTTTCATATTTGATTAAAATGGACAGTAAGGGGAGGCGCAGACGTTTCTAATAAAGTGGCCAATGCTTATGATGCATCCTGTCTTTAACTGGATCTAAAGCTCAATGCACAGCAAAGGGGGAAAAGGGGTTCCAGATAATATCAATATCAACCAGTATATAAATGAGGGAACGGCTGGATTGATAAACACCGATGGGACATTTCGTCTTTGTCTGGGAGGACACTAGAGGTGTGTCCCCTCCTCAACTCTGCTTACCTCCACCCCAGTCATGCGCTCACGTACACACTATGTAGGGGACAAAAGACTTGTGTGTATAAGGAAGAAATTATCAAATATTGTAGACAGAAGATGGATTTCATGGAACGTCCACATTGTTCCACATCATAAATTGTATCGTAAATTGTGTATCGCCATTCAGCTACAAAATATTGGGATCATCCAGCCCTTGCGGGAAGCAGGTACTATCTTCTGCCATATGATATTTGAGTGTACCATCACTTTGACATTAAGACCTTGTTATAATGCTTTGTTTTCTGGGTGGACTTTATCGTTCTCTAGAGAGAGAAAGAGAAAGAGAGAGAGAGAGAGAGAGAGAGAGAGAGAGAGAGAGAGAGAGAGAGAGGTGTGATTACACATGATGAATGCAGCCATGTAAACCCAGTGTCACTAATATATTTGCAAATGAACATGTTGAGGTGATTTCAATACAGACACCGGTTCAGCAGAGTACTAAACACACACACACACACACACACACACACACACACACACACACACACACACACACACACACACAGCTTCAAATATACTACATGACTCTCTCTCTCCCCTTTCTCTCGCTCATAACGAGGTGACAGGGGGTGACAGGAGCGGAACCAGGCTTCAGGCATCTCCCTGTGTGTGTGTGTGTGTGTGTGTGTGTGTGTGTGTGTGTGTGTGTGTAGCCTCCATGTGTGAGCTGTAGGGCACTGAAGCATCATACTCAAGGGCCTGAAATCCTATTATGTGGTACAGTCACTGACTCCTTCTAATAGTGTACACAAGGGGAAAGAGAGAGAGAGAGAGAGAGAGAGAGAGAGAGAGAGAGAGAGAGAGAGGCAGAGAGAGAGAGAGAGGCAGAGAGAGAGAGAGAGAGAGACAGACAGACAGACAGAAGAAAAAAGACGAATAGGGTAAGTATGAAATGCACTGTCCATGGTCAAGAACTGAGAAATGGGGTGATACCAAACATAAATACCTCTAGTAAGCTTTCGTTTATCCCCTCCCTCTCTCTCTCTCTCTCTCTCCCTCTCTCTCTCTGTACTCAGGCAGTGAAAATGCAAGCTTGCATATCTCTAGCTGTCATTAAAGTTTAAAGTGGCGTGGATTATGTCGTTAAAGAGCTCGTTTACTGTGGACTAACAGGAAAGCCCTCTTTATGAGCCACATCTGAGGAGTAACAGCAGCACCAACACACTCTTGTAGCTGGTTGTGTCTGATAGTGTTCGACTTTCCTCAAAAACAACGTCTCAGTTTAGTGTTAGGTTGTAAAGACAAGCGGTCCGTTAGCAGTTCTAGATGGGGGTCGTATTCCCTAACATCCATTTAACCCATCCATGCAGTGATACACACACACACACACCAGTGACTTCACACACTAGGGGGCAGTGAGCACATGTGCCCTGAGTGGTGGGCAGCCCTATCCATGGCACCCTGGGAGCAGCGGGGGAGTTAAGTGTTCAAGTGCACTTCAGTCATTTCCTGTCAGTTAAGGGAAGCGAACCGACAACCTTACAGTCACAAAGCTGATTCCCTGACCTCCATGGCTGTCCCACGGTAGTGATGTTGTAGTGATGCTGGAGGAGGTCAGCAGCCAGCATGCTAACGCCACACCGTGGTAGCGATGTCGGAGGAAGCTACACTACACTAATGATTCTAGGCAAAGCCTGTAGCTGGTGTGCTGATTTGAGGATTGAGGATTTGATTGTATTCAGCTACAACAGCATTAGTGAGTTCAGGATTTGGATAGATGATCACCAACCCACCCCATCCCCAACTCCACAACTCAATACTCCATCAGTACTGGATGGAGCCCCTTCCTTTCAGGGAACACAGTTCCACCGCTCCGCCCATCTCAACCTCCTTAAGACCACAAGTAAGAACCACCAAGAGGAAAAAAGACTCCAAAGTGGTTCTGTGCTGCATCAGATACAAGGCAGGTTAGGTTAGGATACGAGTAACACGGGTTGTTTGCCGCTGCTGTGAATCATATTGTTGGGTATTGCTTCTACTGTGATACATATCGGATACATATCGTTAAGCCTGGAGGGGAAGCATTTCCGTGTAACACTCCAGGCCCTTCATCATCTCTTGTTTCTATAATGCATTCGGCTAAGTAAGAGATAAAGACGAGGTTTATACACCAAGCAACACAAACCCTCTCCGCAGGGACACTGTAGCTATAACTGTACTGACGTGACTGGACTTCACAGTACGTTTTTAATTGGCCCCCATTGCGATTCTACACAGGTGAGACTCACGGGCAGAGAGTGAGCAAACGGGAAAGAGGGAGAGAGAAAGGAGTAATAATGAGGTGGCTGATTATTCAGAATAACTAAACAGAGATGTTATTAGTCTGTAGTGTTTATATAAGCGATCGAGATGCTGCATATAATTACTGCTACACTGGAAACGGTGCCTAAAACTAATTGGAGACTCCTTACAGTATCAACCTGCTCGTCCGTCAGGTACAAGGCAGACAGTAGTGATGTGACTCGCTTCTATTTCTTGTAATTATTAATTTTTTTAAGCACTGACGTACTGTGTTCTTGCCCACTGAGGTAGATATTTTCTGACAATTCTATCAAATACAAGAAAAACACAATTAATACATACAGTAACATTTAACTCCCCGGCTGCTCCGCAGGCACTGTGGACAGGGCTGCCCACCGCTCTGGGCACATGTGCTCACTGCACCCCAGTGTATGAATTCACTAGTGTGTGTGTTTCAGTGTGCGGATAGGTTAAAATTCCCATGTGTAGGCACAGTGGGTCTTTACGCACCTTTCCTAGCTATTTAAGTACTAAACTAGAGCGCCCCCTTGTGGATCTTCAGCATGCTGCTAAAGGTGCGCGAGTCACTGAGGGAGAAGAAGATGAAGTTGAGTCCAGAGGACATTCTCGTCACATCTGTCACTGAAAGACACAACTAATGGACAGGGATCCGTTAGGCTTTAAACGAAAATCCCTTCTAGAAATCGATGTGGAACCCTAAACAGGGCTCTGCAGAGCATGAACATATGGGACCTCAAAGTCAGGTCGCAAGTCTTTAGACTAGAGACCAAGTCAATTCACTGGTCTTTACACAAGAGTCAAAGTGCAGATATCGAGTTCTAAGGTTAGCCACGTGTGGACGTATTTAAGTGCGGTGCATAAATATATGCATTTTTCAGTAGCAGAGATGTGAACCCAATCATTCCGAGAGGTTAGGTGTGCAGTCCTTCACTGTAGAGAGACAAACAGTCCTGGATTACTTTGTATTACATGTATATAAATATTTGCAATATGCTTGAAAATATGTTGGTAAGCTCCCAAAAGTTACAGTTTATGAAGGACCCAAAGGGTTAATGACAGAAAGACTGGAGCAGAATCTAAACGAACTCTATTCTAATCAGATGCTATTTATAGGGCATTAAAACGAGAATAATAAATGTCTTCGGCAGTGAAGTCCTGGGTCAGACGCTGACATTTCTCTTTGAATGCCTGCTATTTTGAAAGGCTCATGCTTTAATAACAACAAGAAAGGTTACAATTCCATCCAATTTCATGTCCAAATCTTGGTGGACACCACTTCTAATGAATGCATTCAGCTACATTAAGTTGCACAGCTGGTCTGGTCCCTGTAGAGAGGTACCGCCAATAGAATAGGAGCCTCAGGAGCAGATAAACAAACATGGCCCTATTGGCACTACACCTAGAGGGGTATAAAGCCCCCCCGGCATTGAGCTCTGGAATTGTGGTGATACTTTTTGGAGGAATTGAGGAGGAATGGGGTGGGGTGGTGATCATCCATCCAACATCCAGACTTCACAGCAAAGCTCCAGTCAAGTAAGCCTTGAGCAGGTGTCCCAATAATTTGTCCACATAGAAATGTGTGTGCATGTTTCAGTGTGTGCATAACAGACACCGTGTATTGATTAATATCATCATTAGGCATAATCGAATATTCACATTGAATTATTGAAGAGAATGCCACTGAGCATCTCCGTTGGTGTGTAAATAAATGATGAAATAATTAACAAGTGCAAAGCAAACTGAGCCACGCCAGGAATCTGTGAGCTGAGCTGATTCAAACATATCAGGAATAATAGTTTAGGATAAACAAAAGCCCCGAAAAGGGTGGAATGTCCTCTCTGAGCTGGGAACGAGTTCCTGCATCAAGTGAAGGAGTTCAGGCATCTCGGGAGTTTGTTCACGAGGGAATGATGGAGCGCGAGGCTGACAGGTGGCTCGGTGTAGCGTCTGCAGTGATGCTGACTCTGAGACGTCCACACCTATGACCACAAGCTTAGGGTCCGAAAGGCTGAGATCCAGATACAAGTGGCTGAAATGAGTTTCGTCCACAGAGTCAGATTCTTCTCCACGTCGAGAGGAGCCAGGTGGTTCAACCACCTCCTGGACGCCTCCCTTATGAGGTGTTCCGGGCATGTCTGACTGAGAGGAGGCTCCAGGGAAGAGCCAGAACAAGCTGGAGAGAATATATCTAGGAATGCCGTAGAATTCTCCCGGAAGGGCTGAAGAGCTGGCTGGGGAGAAGGAGGTGTAGACCTCTTTAGGCTGCTGCCCCGGTGACCCAGACGTGGAAAAAATGAACAGGCACACTTTCTTTTCAAGGTACCTTTAACAGTTAATACTTGGGTCCATACATACTGTTTATACTAACCTCATAAATCTACAACGTCTACATGCAAAGAGCGCTAGAGTTCGGATCTCCACAAGTGAATAAATGTGCAAATATATAATGGTCTATTTATGAATTTATAATCCATCATTTTATGACTCGCAGAGTTGCTTAAAACCAGAAACGCACACTTTCCAACGTGCTGCTTTTCTAGGCTTCAAAACTCAGGACGAGAATAAACTACAAACATAGATCCACATAAAACAAACAGCAAGAGGTACCCGATATAACCAGCGCACTTCCCTTAACCGTCAATTATAAGTGAGGAATCCAGCTCACAAAATTCAAAAATTCATAAAATCCCTGTTTAAATGCCAAAGCAGCCATTCAGTGCATATTCACTGTTCCGCCCACGTAAACAGCACGGTTAAAAGCTATTTCTATCAGCGATAAGAGAGTAAAATCACACTAAAACTGATGCAATTAAAAAAAAACACAGTAACGAGGAAGAAGAATTCCTGGTTCTGAATCTGAGACTGTTAGTCTGAAGAAAAAGCTCAGTTCCTGCTTTCTCCTGGACTCTCCCAGCCGGTGCATGGACGTGTTCAATTCCATCAGCAGCTCACCTGGTTTTGACTGGTTAATCACTGATTTAATAAAGCAGGTGCTGAATGAGCATTACCAATGATGCTGGTAGAAAAGGAGAGAGAGAAAGTGGAGCACATTCTCCACATCTAACCGTAACACAGAGGTGTGTTTTAACTCTGCTGCCTCAGAGGCAGCAACAATAAGAAGCAAAATTGATTTGTCTTCTAACAGTGCTGTGTAATCGACTCCGGCTGCTGCCTTTTACGCACACACACACACACACACACACACACACACACACACACACACACACACACACACACACACACACACGCACACATTTTCTCCCCATTGGCGCTCAGCTGCTCTCAAACGAGTGAATCAGTAACGCACTTGTTGTCTTCTTTAGTAAATTTATTGTGCAGAAAAGTGAACAATTGGTCGGAGATAAAGGAACTGCGAGAGGAAGAGTACCGAAGCATTTTGCCGCTTCGCTGATCTGATACGTTTTAAGCTGAACTTGCATAATTAACTTCAGCTTAGACAGCAGAGGCTAGAGGCAAATCAGTAAGGTCATCGCTGCCTGGTAGGAGTGCAGGATATATTGGTGGCTACAGGACTTCTGAAGGTACCCTGTGGTGTTCTGCACATCGCAGCAGAAACTCGAAGGCCCAGTTCACACTATGTAACTTTGAGAGTCGTCAGATGGTCGTACTCTTCAAACTGCACAACCTCTTGCCATCAGTTTCAAGTTTCTTCTACTTATATAGCACCTTTACAGACAAGATCACAAGTGCTTCACAAAAGAGAACAAGCTCACAAAGACGAAGACTGGCTGCGAGAGGCTCAGCGTTACCACTGCGATCTGAGGATCGCAGGTTTGAATCCCGGGTCATGTTGCTTGCCAGCCATTGGCAGCCGGAGTCAGAGGGAAAGTGAAATTGGCCTGCTCTCCTTCTCTGGGTGGATAGATGGTGCTTTCTCCCCACATCACACTCACTGTGATGCTGGTCGGCACAGGCGTCTGGTAGCCATTGTATCAGAGCTGAGAACCCAGTGCTTTCCTCAGAGTGTGTTGGCTGTCTCCACACCCTGTCTTGCGCTCTTATTGGGGGTAGCTAGTTGCTGTACTAACTTCCAGTCACAACACTTTTCAAACTACCAGATTTCATCACCAAGAGTCGTCAACAAGTACGACAATGACTTGGACACAGACACAGGAAGAACACACCACACTCCTCACAGCAGGAATCGAACCCACAACCACAGAAGCTGTGGAATGCACGTCCTACCTGCAGGACTGCGGTCTTAATGGTATTTAAAGATACATTTCAATGCATTCTCCAACTCCAAAAAGAATTCAATTTCCTTAATTAGTCACAAAAACATATTTATATTATTATTTTGAAATATTCTGCACTCTTGTCAGAGCGTTTTAAAACATCAATGAGGCGACATTCTGCTTAGCGCGCTGCTTTTAACTTATAGGCCCAAATTGGAGGCCTCCAGATGGGGGAAGAAAAAGTTTGCAAAGTAAATGAATGACAGCACGCGGACGTTCTGCTAAACCTCCGCTTCTGTTGTTTCAGCATTCCTGCAGTAAAAGTTTCAGTAATTACGGACTGTGGCGGCCACTGGGGGCGGAGCACGAGAGATTCTTCTGATAAAACGTCCTTGGCACACACAATGACACTGTTTCATCTTCACTAACGCACCGTCTTAACGAAAGGAACGGCAAGCGGCTTGTTAATTTCGCCAGCATTCTGTTCACTCTTCTTCATCTCTCTCTCTGTTTTTCCACACAGTTCAATGTTGCCCAATATGAAGCCCTCATTAGGACACAAAATGGCGTTTCAGGAGTGAGAGGAAGAGAGAGAGAGAGAGAGAGAGAGAGAGAGAGAGAGAGAGAGAGTGAGAAAGAGAGAGAGTGAGAGAGAGACTGGCAGATGAAAAGAGAAAAAGGTGTTTCAAAATGAGCTTCTGTATCTTTCCAAATTCGAAGCCCTAAGCTCCCTACTGAAGCTCACGGATCAGCCCGCAGGTGATCAAAGCAGAAACCAGGACTAGGAAAATGTGTGTGTGTGTGTGTGTGTGTGTGTGTGTGTGTGTGTGTGTGTGTGTGTGTGTGTGTGTGTGTGTGTGTGCATATGATGAACGCCATTAACCGGGAACTTGCACACCAGTCCGGCTGCTCATTGCATGTCCAAACATATATAAATAATAAACACGTTTGTTTGTTAAAATCATTTCCCACTTTTCCCCTTTTGCTTTGATGCACCTGCCCAGATGCCTCTTCTAAAGGTTACGTATGAAACCCGTCTGAAACGGTTGGGACTGTGCTGTGGGCTGCTTTCCCAGACGTGGATTAAGTGGAGTCTTCGACTTAAACGCAATGCCAATGATAATTCAAAACCGAAAATTCTTTTTATCCGAGGTTTAAATTTAAGCTGGGTGTGGGAATCCAACTCCATATGCTTTGGGAGTAGAGCACCATCAGTACTGGTCAAACAACTCCCCCCTGGACAAAGGTGACCCTTTATCTAAATAACAGTGACGACTTTCCCACTTCGTTAGAAACACCCACCTTGTGCTTCCCCTCACTGGCCACTTTATTAGAAACACCTCCGCTCATTAATACTCACATTATGTTTCAAGCTTATTAAACCCCAAAGACCTGAAACCACACTCTGTCTGACTGTAAGATGACGGTGTATGACCTGTGCTGCACACAGCTACAGTGTATGCCTTTATTACAGTAATATATATGGATATGTCTATATTGGCTTTTTATTTAGCTCGTCGGCTGCTTGGATTCAAACAAATGCGTGCAGATGCAGCGTTGCATGCAGCGTCTCCACGGCGCCCGGGAACGAGAATGAAAAATGGAGCGAAGGCGAAAAAAGCTCTGTGTTTTGTTTTCCCCCTCTCTCGCTCTACCCTAAAGATACAACCTCGTTATTCTTTCCAGATTTCCAGCCTGCAGCTCCGTGAATATCTCAGTGATGAAAGGCCTAAAAGCAGGGAAGGTCCACACACCATAACTCAGGAACAACGCTGATGTACTTCAAGCTCTGAAAAGGTATAGATTGCAAATGAGTCTGAATCCATTCCTTGGACACCTCCTTGGGTCAACACTGTCCATCCATTTCACCAACTCCACTGAGCATACTTTGATCACCTCCTTTCACCCTGATCTTCAATGGTCAGGACCACCACAGAGCAGCTGTTATGTGGGTGGTGGGTCATTCTCACGTGGTGTGACGTGGTGGTGTGTTAGTGTGTCCATCTCCTACCTCACTGCTCCACCTTTCAGATGTAAAGCCAGAGACAGAAGCTCATCTTCTGAACTATTGACCGTGAGAGGTTTAAAACCTCCAGCAGCACTGCTGTGTCTGATGCACTACCTGCATCTGACCTAAAGGGGTCTAAACTCTCACTTATTGATCTGAGACAGACGTTGAAGCAAATATCAACTTTACATGCATTTCTATTGGTCCATTAAAAAATGCGATACAGTGTAAAATACAACCACCAGAATGACATCATATCGGAAAGTGGATAACGTTCAAAACAGGTATACAATTTTTGTTAATGTGTTAATGACCATGAACTACTACACACTGACAAGGAGAAACATACAGAACAATCCCAGCACCTGCGGCCTTGCCTCTCTGTGTGTGTGTGTGTGTGTGTGTGTGTGTGTGTGTGTGTGTGTGTGTGTGTGTGTGTGTGTGTGTGTGTGTGCGCTTGTAGACAGCCTATTGTGGCAGGACGGTCCTCAGGGAGAAAGCTGTCAATAAGAAAGAGGGAGGCTTTTCACCACGCTGGGAGAGAAAAGACGTGAGCTTTAAAAAGAGCATGGAGTGCATTCAATTCAGCTGTCACCTGAATGTGTGTGTGTGTGTGTGTGTGTGTGTGTGTGTGTGTGTGTGTGTGTGTGTGTGTGTGTGTGTGTGTGTGTGCAACAAGGAGAAGCCTGGCCTGTATCTGGCTGCTGATTGGATAACAGACCATTTGATTTCACACAGACCAATTTCACCTGCTCTGCACCACATCTGTCAACTCTAGCTAACACAACGACACACATACTCACACACAAGCTATAGACACACACTTCAGTGTCTGGCTGTGTGTGTGTGTGTGTGTGTGTGTGTGTGTGTGTGTGTGTGTGTGTGTGTGTGTGTTGTGATTGTCTGTAAGCCTGTGTTTCTACTGTCCTCTCAAGTACAAAGAGAAGAACAGACCTTGTAAGCCTGGGTTTCTTCTGAATATCAGCACCATTGCTGGACGATAGGATCTCAAATCAGTATCACCGAACCTAACACATGAAGGTATAATATAAACGCGCACGCCACCCAATTGAGCAGCACACACAGGGTCCACGTTAACCCGTTTCGACAGTGAAACACATACGCACACTCAGTGAATTCACAGTGAGGTAGGCAGGTAGGTAGGCAGGTGGCAGGTGTAGGCAGGCAGGTAGGTAGGTAGATAGATAGATAGATAGATAGATAGATAGATAGATAGATAGATAGATAGATAGATAGATAGATAGATCAGTTATCTATCTATCAGCTGTTTAATGAGTTAATAAAGGAACGCTGATGTAACCATTTTGAAACGTTATAAAATCCCAGAAGGGCGGAGCCTATAAACCGAAAATGATTCAAATCAACACTGCTGTGCAGAAACATCCCTTTCTCTCCTCCGTCAATCATTCACTGTGGTTTAACGACCATCAGCCGTACCACGACTTAGCACTTCCTGCCCCGACCTATTGAACACGGCAGAGAATAGACGCTAAACCTTTGGCCTTTACATGCACAAGAGAGCGCTGCGATTAATCCATTATGCATGCGAGACCCAACGGGACCCACACACACACATGCAAACAGAGCAAGTGGGACAGAATACCAATAGAGAGAGAGAGAGTCTCATACTCTACACTAATCTGACACTTCATCACAATCGGTGTGGTGTGTGTGTGTGTGTGTGTGTGTGTGTGTGTGTGTGTGTGTGTGTGGCAGCATCAAGTACTCTAAACAATACATCCAGTTCATTAGAAGTGATCGAGCTTGGGAAATATGGGGTGATGCTCCTCTATGTGTGTGTGTGTGTGTGTTTGGGTATTCCCAGATATGAGGACCAAATGTCCTCACAAACATGGCATAGCATTAGATATAGGGACGTCCCCATCAGCTTATATGGGCCCCTGATCCGAGTGTCAGCCGCTCTGATCTTCATTACAGTCCCACTGTTTACATACGACGTGCTGCTGATTAGTTTCTGGAGGTTCTTCTGAAAATGCTCTTAATAGTGTGTTTAACATCTTATAATCCAGTCTAACATGGCAGTCAAATCTCAGCAGCAGCCTGCCACTTCACCGTCTCATACATGGGGTGGGAGTCATTCTCCAGCACGGACGCCAGCTTGACTACCATCCTTCTGTCTCCCACCACCTGCACTGGGTCTAAGGAGCTTCCCAGGATGGAACTGGCCTTCTCAATGAGTAATACGGCAGACCGCTCCATAAAGGACGGCAGATGCCACCAAACCACCAAAAGACAAAGAAGTAGAACAACGGTGACACCTCGTAAACCGCCATACCGTGTGATCCTACAATGAAGATCTCGTACCGCTGCCCCAGTTCCAACGGGGGCAAAATGTTCCTTGTTATGTAACACATTGTGTAAACGGGTAACTCCGCGAAACAACGTGCACGGACAAAAGGAAGAGAGATGTGAAGGTTGTTTTCTCTACAGACTGCTGGTGGTACATAAACAAATCTGAAAAAGAAAGAAAGAAAGCTGGACGGTATGTAGGACAGAGAGGTGGAGGGGGGACCAGGTGCACAACTAACCTGACCTGCCAGGAGAGAGAGAGAGCGAGAGAGAGAGCGAGAGAGAGAGCGAGAGAGAGAGACAGAGAGAGAGACAGAGTCATGCTGAGGGCACTTTTCCCCATGTGGTGAAAAGTTTTTGTTGGCTGACACACAGTCAGCTGTGAAAGTGCAGTGGCCAAAGCAGCTGTGATCCAAACACACACACTTCAAAGCTGGCTGGTAATTTCACCTCGCTTCCAGAACCTTAACTCCAGAGAAATCTCTCCCTCATTCTGTAAATCATCCAGACGTATGAGGCTTAATAGAGTCACTCAAAGACAAATATGTATGTACTGTGACATTAAAAATAATATTAATAACTCTAAATGTAGGTATTGTGATATACACTGAGGAGGAGGAGCTACAGTCTCTCATTAGGGTGAATATTAATAACTCTGAATGTAGGTATTGTGATATACACTGAGGAGGAGGAGCTACAGTCTCTCATTAGGGTGAATATTAATTTTTGATATTATAACTTTAGTTTTAATACACACTGACTAAGCTTTGATGTTAAGTGTGTCAGTGTAATTGTGATTGGTTACTAAACAGCTGAACTGGATGATGCCTCCATTTTCATGCAAAAAAAAAAAGAAAAGAAAAGAAAATTCTTTCAAGGATATGCAGGTGCAGATGTGAGCCTTTTTCAGCCTCACTGTTGCTCTCTCTCTCTCTCTCTCTCTCTCTCTCTCTCTCTCTCTCTCTCTCTCTCTCTCACCCACACACACATGAACACACACAGAAAAAAATGCAGCTATTTCTGTTCAACACCTGACCGATCCAATAAAAAAAAACTTTTAGAATAAAAAAGAAAGTCCAAAATAGCAAATCAGCACAATGGCCAATCCATTTTCTTCCTCTCGCGCCCACTCTCTCTCTCTCCCTCTCTCTCTCTCCCTCTCTCTCTCTCTCTCTCTTGTTCGCGCTCTTGTTCAGAATGAGGCTGTCACAGATTTTGACAGTAGAGCAGATGATAGATGGCAAATCCTAAGATTGGGAACACAACAGTGTGTGTGTGTGTGTGTGTGTGTGTGTGTGTGTGTGTGTGTGTGTGTGTGTGTGTGTGTGAGTGAGAGGAAGAGATAGATCTTTCCCTTTTCATTCTGTCTCCTTCCTCTCTCTCTCAATGCACAAACGTTAGCGCTGAACATATTTTATTAAGTTACAATAATCTTACTATTACACTAACACTACAACTAATACCACCACCACCACTACTACTACAGTACTACTACAGTACTACTGCTACGACTGCAACTACTACCACCACTACACTACTACTACTAGTACTACTATTGCTACTACTATAACCACAGCACTACTTCATTACAACTACTACTATCACTACTAACACCCCTGCTACTATACTACTACTACCACAGTACTACTAGCACCACCGCTACTACACTACTACTACTATTATGCTACTACTATCACTATTATGACACTACAACTACTGTCACTACTACTTCTACCACCAGTACTACTAACACCACTACTATTACCTTCTACTATCACTAAAAGTACTACTACTACACTACTTCTACTACATCACTACTTACTGCTAATACTGCTGCTACTACTGTTACTACTACTAATGTAGTATGTAATACCACACACTCTCCTCTTCTGGCAGTAGGTCTGTGGGTGTTTATACCTGCCCATCTCCCTATCCAGGCTGTGGACCCAGTCGGTACCGGGTCAGGATCTGTCTGTGCTGTGGATCTCTGACATTGTCCCAGTGTTCTAGATAAACTGATCAGCTGTTTGATGAGTTGGTCCACTCTGATTGGAGCAGTGCTGGCCTGAGGCTGCGGTGTGTTCAGGGTTAGTGGGTCAGTTAGTCTTAAAACCAGCTGCGGGGACAGTACGGGCTCTGTCATTCTACCTGCTTCATGTACTTCCCTCTCTCTGTCTTGCCCCCCCCCCCTTCTTTTTTATCTCTCTCTCTCTCTCTCTCTCTCTCTCTCTCTCTCTCTCTCTCGTCCCAGAAATCCTGCAGTTAGTCTTGCTCTCATTAATTACGTTTCAGCACCTTCCTAATTAAGCCTGTGCTTTAATGAAATCTCTCACACGCCGGCAGCGGTGAAGTGCATTGCGATAATGAGGGAGAAATGTTAATCTATAGGAGAAATCTTAACAAGGTGTTAAAAATAATTTTTCATTTTCACTTAGCGTGGAATGAATGAGGTTTCCCACCACTACCAAGAAAAATACACAAGGGTCGGGGTGACGAGAGAAGAGGTGAGACAGGCAAGGAGGGGGAGGGGAAGAGGGATGAATCTTCTTTTCCACAGTTAGAACAAAGTTATTATTATTATTATTATTATTATTATTATTATTATTATTATTATTATTATTATTATTATTAAACAATGAGGTTCTACACACCTTTGGTGCTGGAACCCAAACTATGTCCTTACCGACAGGAAGTCAACCATGTAGGTGAACTGTCCATGATGTCTGAGGAATGGTTCCATATTGATACATTGAGCCTCATTGGGCTTATAGGTGCTTGAACCCCATATAAACCTTTTATTTATTTGTTTGTTTGTTTGTTTGTTTGCTTAGTTTTTGTTTACTGAGCAAAAGAATGAGAAACAGAGAGACTGAGAAAGAGACTGAGAGAATAAAATGCAATAATGCATTTCATATTCCTCAGCTCTGGAATCCTCACAAATCCTCAAATCCCCCTGCAGACATTCATTACAACGGCATGGAAAACTGCAGTTTTACCACAACTGCTGCTTTAACAGGGAGAGAGTGCGAGAGAGAGAGAGAGAGAGAGAGAGTGAGAGAGAGAGATAGAAAGAGAGAGAGAGACCCAGAGACACTACCCTATTTATTAGGAGAACACAGAGGGTGCTGCTCACTCGCGGCTCAGTACACCCGCGCCTGCCACCTTCAACGAGACAGAGAGTGACCATAATACACATTACACACACACACACACAGACACATACACACACAAACACTCACACACCCCTTCCATAAGAACCAACATGACTGTATGACCATCCGTGGAGCCAGAGAGAAATTAAAGACGTGTAACATCACATTCAGCTCACTTCACCCTGATTTAATTAAAGCCATGTTGAGTTAAAGTGCTCTTCACTCAAGACTCTGCGACGCCGGTTCTGAATAAAATGTGTGAATTATCATAACAATGTAGTAATTAATGTCATTTACATTGGAAATGATCTCCTGCTTATGTAGAACCAGCAGTTAAACATCAACACTTTGTGTGTGTGTGCGTGCGTGTGTGCGTGTGTGTGTGTGAGAGAGAGAGAGAGAGAATGTGTGTGAGAGCGAGAAAAAGAGAAAGAGAGACAGAGTGTGTGTGTGTGTGTGTGTGTGAGAGAGAGAGAAATAGACAGAGACAGAAAGAGAAACAGTGGCAAACAGTAGAGGCTGTCGAGGGAGAGAGAGTGTAGTAGTTGTATTAGTAGTAGTGTTGTGGTACAGCAGTAGTGGTAGTAGGAGTAGTTGTTGAGTAGCAGTAATTGTAGAATTAGAAGTAGTGGAGTAGAAGCAGTACTGTATTAGTAGTAATGTAGTAGTAGCACTGGCCAGCCTTCACGCTTAGAGTAAAGTTTGGGATCCCCAGCTCTGATACATCAGCCAACAGAACCCAGTGGGAGTGTTGGGAGTGTTGGGAGTATTGGGAGTGGTGGGAGTGGTGGGAAGAGAGCCATCTGCCCTCACTGAGAGAGAACTACTGGCCATGATGAGATTCAACAAGATATATCATATCACCCATGCTTTGGCAACTCAACAGCCCTGTGTGTGTGTGTGTGTGTGTGTGTGTGTGTGTGTGTGTGTGTGTGTGTGTGTGTGTGTGTGTGTGTGTGTGTGCGTGCATGCATGTGACTCTTTAATGTATAATATGTGGGTTATGTCAAGCTGGGTCAGTGCCAGCTTAGAGTCAAACCTAATGATAGAAAGGTCAATCAAGAGGAAAGAATAATGAATGTAACTCTCTCTCCCTCTCGCTCTCTCTCACTCTCTCTCTCTCGCACTCTCTCTCTTCCGCAGGGCAGCCCACAGTGGATCAGCTCGGATATGAGATATGACCTGCAGCCCCTGTGTGATGCTGTGTGATGTTCAGGCATGCAAAAGGCTTCGATTTCACATACACCATTTAAAGGAAGGGTAATACTACAGGGAGAGAGAGAGAGAGAGAGAGAGAGAGAGAGAGAGAGAGAGAGAGAGAGAGAAACATCATGGAAAGCAGATATGAAATGACCTTTGAAATGTTATTAGATCTTCATCACAGGTCCTAAAGCTATGTTATGGAGAAATCCATTCAACGAATAATGCAACATATTTATTTATTCATAAAAATATAATACCTTTGTCATTAGAATGCTCCCTTGTTTTCAATAACCGGTTCCCCCCTTGCGCAACAACTACTCCAACCAAACATCTCCTCTATGTAGTAATCAATCCTGCACAGTCTGGGAAATTCAGAGCCATTCCACCTCACTAAACTGCCTCGACTCAGTGACCTTGGTTAAGTGCTTAGGGTCGTTGTCTTGCTACCAGACCTACTTAGGGTTAAGCTTCAGTTCACAATCTATTGCAGTGCTGGCTGGCACAATCCAGAATCTGTAGCTCCATCAGTGGAGCATGACAAGCAATCCTGAACCTGAGGCAGCAAATCAGCCCCCACCCATAATACCTCCACCCCCATGCTTAATAGCTGGAATGAGATGGTTTACTTTTTAAGTCCATTCTCCCAGTAATCAGGATTCTCCATGTGGTCTGATCACATGCCGTTCTTGTTCAAGGATTGCCGTATGGTGGACTTGTGAACTCGTGGACTTGTGAAAAGACTCTGTTGGTTTAAAGGGTAGGAAAGGGTTCCCACATGAAATCAAAAAGTGCATTTCCTGACGGATGGTTCCAGATAAAGTGATTCCCACCGGATGCTATGGTTTCCACGGTGGTTGCTATGGTGTTGCTAAGCAGTTGCTAGGTTCCAGTCGTATGTGCAGATCTACCATTAAAAATGTAATCATATACGGTGGTAGCTATTGATATATACACAATTCAACTCCAACCAGACCAGTTTCAGCACCTTGGACAGCATCGAATATAACACCCTGAAATATGTCTCACTAATTAGATTTATCCAAGTGTCCTCTACTTCTGCAAAGAGATGTCCAAACCTGGACAGTGCTGGCCTTTTCTGGACGTCACAAAGGCCACTGGTCTCATGGGAATAACATATGTGCTTGTGAGGCTGTATACTTGAGACACCCTCGAATATAACAAGTTCATATCTATAATTAACTTGCATGAACTTTGTCGGACCTTGGAGGACACTCAGGCTGAATGCTGCTGGCAGTGAATGTAAATTTGACTGCAATTTATTGCAGGACTGTGGACAGATTTCTAAAGATTTACCTGTTCAAGGTGAGTGCTGCACAAGAAACAGACACACCTCATATATACATTTTTACCCAGAAGCACACTCTACCACCACCACCCCCCCATTTCTCCTGTGACTGCAATCGTCTTCTCCCTCTACAAATGCCTCTGTGAATACACCGTCAATAGACCATTGTAAACAGCTATGTTTACTTGAACCTTGAGAACTTTGCTACTAATAGTACTCTATTACCACACACTTCCTACCTGTACACATTCCTGCTGCAGAGATAACCCCCTAAATGGGTTTCCCTGAACCCAACTTGTACAAATTCTTAAGCCACTGTGACAAAGCATACTGTATTCTGGGAATTAATAACACTAAATGTAGGTATTGTGATATACACTGAGGAGGAGGAGCTACAGTCTCTCATTAGGGTGAATATTAATAACTCTAAATGTAGGTATTGTGATATACACCGAGGAGGAGGAGCTACAGTCTCATTAGGGTGTACCTTATTGTTCATTCTGAGACAGAAATCTAAATTACGCAGCTCCAGGGTGGAGCAACTGTCTAACTGCCCACTTGCCAAGAGACTCAGTAGATCAAAAGTTCAAATCTCATCAGCACCACAGCCCGTTATGGTCAGGAGTGAGAATTACTGGGAATAGGAAGGGCTCACCGATGTGATTGGGTGAGTTCTTACCTGCATATGGGAAAGAACAATAAATATTTTGGGGGAGGAGCCACAGACTAGAGGCTCCGCTTAATATGTATTGTTGGCCAAACTGAGATGCAGCTAAAGGCAACTGGACTTACATACTGGAACTCAATATCCGGTGAAATGCACATTCCCGATTCCATTTGTAATTCCGACCTAGGTCCTGACTACTGGACTCTTACAAGGCAGCAAATCCCATCTCGCAGGCTCTCTGCCATCATTTGGTTCACTACAATTAAAAGACTGACTTGTATTTGACACATGCGTGCTCCCAGAGTGGCAGGCCTGATTGCGCTGGAGCATTGCTGTGTGAAATTGAGCCGAGCAGCATATTAACTTAGTGATGAAGATAATCACGCAAATCAGATACTGACCTTAAGAGAAGGGAATGTAACAGCAGACACCTTTACCACTACTGCGATACAGCAGATGAGATTTCATATTATGGACCATAAAACAAACATCTGGTGTATTACACTTCTTCCAGAAGACCGAGAGTGTACGATTTTACAGTACATTGCCGACCAGCTCTCAGCTCTATGTCAGAAGAAGAGAAAAAGGGGTAGATATCAACCATACCTCTAATAATGTTCCCTTAGGTCACGATTCACGTCATCTCGAAATCTTAAATCAGACAACAGTCAGCTACAACATTAAAACCATCTGCCTACTAGACCCCCTTCATGTCACCAAAACTGCTCTTAACCCCCTAAGACATGGACTTCACAAGACAAGGATCTTCACAGCAGATCCTTTAGGTCCTGCACACGAGCTAGTCTTCAACCCCCAATCATCAAAGAGCCTTGGTGTGTCCACGACCCTGTTGCTAGTTCACTGCTTGTCTTGCTTGGGGTACTTTTTGTACCCCGTCTGACGTTTTGGAGATGTTCTGACCCAGAACCCTACCTTCTTCAACACACCAACTTCCAGAACTTACTCATTTAACTTGTTCATTTCACCAGAAGCTGGGAAGAAGCATTTTAAGAATATTCTTATATCATTTATTCATTTTATACATTTTCACGCCACAGATCTTGACATTTGCACGTTCTCCTCCTCTTTCCTGGCCACTAGTTCTGCTCCAAACCCAATATCAGTGCAACTTTAATTAGTAATTAGTGTGGAAATAATCCTAATTACACTGTGAGACTCTGATGTTTCAGCGCTGAGCTGAAGGACGTCAACATCAGCCCGAGAGTGCAGATGTTCCCAAACAAGCCAGGAGACACGAGAGTGATGCAAAGACATGAACAGTTCAGACTAAGCAGCTTTACTCTTTCTTCCTTTCTTCCTTTCCTTTTTTTTTTTTTTCCTTTTCACTGGACAACTTCATCTCATTCATCCGTCTGGATTTACAAAAAAGAAAATCTCTTTGAATATCAAACATGTTGTTTGGAAGAGAGCGTCTTCTACGCTTTGGGAAAAGGCTTGGGGAGGAAAAAAAAATGAGAAAAGACAAAAAGAAAAAGAAAATCAATGCCTGGCTCGCTCCCCCTTACTTAAACGCTCCGGCTAAGACGGGAGATGGACAAACGAATATAACACCAATAAAAACTTAATGACATCTGCGCTTAGGGCGATATAAGCTCATAAAAAGATGCTGAAAGTGTGTGCGTTGTGTTCATGAAATAACCGAGCGGGACTTATTGTACTTAGACTCGGATTGCGGAGGGTGAAATTTCCGACTGTTCTGGAATAAATGATGTAAATGCGAGACTGGGTTTGATTTTTAATGTCTCCTAAATCTCCCTTTAAAGGCATTGTACTAGAATAAACCATCTGTTGCTGATTCCCCCATAACCTGCTTGCTCCAGATCCTGCCACGAAATTCCTACTCCATTAAGGTCAGATCTTTGACTTAAGGTCAGACCTATGTGTTTTGGGTCACTCTCCTGTTGCATCTTCTCCTTGCAAACCTGCTATGAACAACAATTGCTATTAATGTTCTGCTGATGGTGAACTTCCCTTAGGGCCTTCTGTGAGCTTTCAGACCATTCCATTGATCTTCTAGGGAGCGTAATAATGGTTTTGAATTTCCTCCATTTGTACGCAATCTGTCTGACTGGATTGATGGAGTCCAACCTCTTTAGAGATGACCTTTTCCAGCCTGATGAGCTTCAAAAACTCTTGGAAACCTCCTTTGTTTAGCCAATGTGAGAAAGGCCTTTAGTTGCTTAGAAGTTACCTCGGTGTGCATGGTGACCTCGAACACAATTACAAACTTTGCTCTTGGCGTGATCTTTGTAGGAGAACCACTCCTGGGGAGGGTAATAGTGGTCTTGAATGTCTCTTGAAGCTCTCCATTTCAAGTCATTTAACATTTCTCAATCCACAGAGTCACGTGTAAGTGCTCTTAACCAATAAAATGGGTAGAAACGAGTGTGACAGACAAATCTGTACGTTACACTTATTATTAAAGGTTATTCAGTCCCTTCCTTTCCATGTTCGACTCAGTAAGATACCATCGGTACTGAGACACGTCCTTCAAGAGGAAGACCAAATTACGAGCCCGTGTGCACCTAAGGGTTAATTGCACTCGTACAGTTCCAATTTCGTCAGGATGTTCAGTTTGTTCAGCTCAGATTGTGCGTGTGTAACGTTGAGATTACACAGAGGTTTAAGCGGCACTGCTGCCAACTCATGCTGCATCACCCGGTGGGCACAGCGAGAGGTGGACATGAGGAGGAATGCACACCTGACAGCCTAGAGAGAGAGAGAGAGGAGAGAGAGGAGAGAGAGAGAGAGAGAGAGAGAGAGATGAAGAAGGGAAGGGACTGCTGAGACAGGAGAGGAACGTAGAAACAGCGGGATAAAAACGTGCTGCTAATATGCTTAGGCTTGCTGTATTTCACTGCATTTGTGTGGGAGGGGCAAGGAGGAGAAGAAAATAAGGGCGAGAGAGAAGAGCCGAGACGGAGAAAGAATACGAGTCAGCTGAACTGTTTTAGCAACTTTGTCATGACAAGAAAGGAAAAAAAAAACAACAACAACACAAAACCCCAAAACACTTATGAGGTAAAACAGCACTGGAAATGCAATGCACCTGCCTATTCATGTTGTGTTGAATATTACCAGTAGCCGCTTGATTCCAGAGCAGTTGTGTTTGAGCTCCGTACTGTCTTTATTTAAACCCAGCTGGCCGCCAACGTCAGCAGACGTAGATATTTGGTCTAACGGTTGTGAGAGATCTGCACTTTGTGAGGAATTCTCAGCGATTTCCAACTGAATTGGGGTGGTAAATCAGCTTTAAACTTCCAAAGCAGACACGCAGTGCATGTTTACTGCTCTGTCCACGTGAACGTGCTCGACCTGCTCAACCTGCATACAGACTCTGAGTGATCAGTGAGAGGGGGAGGGGCTAGTGATGTCACTGACCCAGAGATTGGGTTGTATTGGAAAACAAGAAGAGAGCAGCTTGTTGTCCTTGTTCACAAAGTGTTCAACTTCAGAATAAAAGTCCTGAGCAGTAATACTGAGACATAGAAAAATAATAACATAGATAATGTATTCATTATTGTAAACAAATAATTCATCAAAATGATGTCAAAAGTAAAAATCTATTTTTGAGGAACGGAGACGAGATGCACAGTATCTGTTTGCATATTTTTATTTTTTTCTCATTTGTCCTTAAATGCTTTTTCTTTACTTTCCAACAATATCTTTAACTGAAACAAACTACCCGCCACTAACGTTGATAGATTTCCAATCATAATACAATGTCTGTCTAATGCTGGAGCCTGATCTCAACTTTATTTTCATTTATAACTAAAATTCAGCATCAGTCCAACGTCCTGTGCCTGTGTCCCTCTTATCCATCCATCCATTATTTCTTCTCTTTAAAAGTCTACAGTTCCACCGTTCCTGTCCATTTCTCCTTCTCAGATTAATCCACCCATTTTTACACCCCTAGAGCTACCACACCTGACTTACTCTCTCTCTCTCTCTCTCTCTCTCTCTCTCTCTCTCTCTCTCTCTCTCTCTCTCCCCCTGTTGATCGATAATTGATGGATGCAGCTGTCTCATTAGTGTGCTAAGCACTGCACTTGTTTCATGTGTTTATTCATTAGGAGCTATTTTTACGTATCTCTTTGTTTATTTATGACACACTGGCTAATGGTTCGCTGTTGACCTTTCTCTGCCTCATCCGTACAACGATGGATGGAAAAATGGATGGTGAACGAGAGAGCAGGGGAAGGAGGGATGAACTGATGTCAAACGTAATGGAGATCAGGTCATGTGAATATTAATATTTGTGAGTGTACTTAGGCTCTCTTAAAGAAGGACAAACCGATGACTCTGTCGTGATGTGTACCTGATGAGCTTCATACAATCGAACATTATCTTCAAGATAGAAAGTGTGAGCGATGTTGTGTCGTAAAAATGCGCCATATGTTCTGCCACATCTCTTGGCTCGTTAAAGAAGGACGGTCCAGACGCCAGACCCCCCCCAAAGGCATCGGAATGGCTCCCGATGTCATTTTTAAAAATGAGAAAAGATTAAGTCCCCTAATAACACACTTTGAAAAAATGAAGGCTGGCTGCCAACACCGACAGATTCCAACCAGAATTCGACGTCTGTCTCCAGAGACATTTACGTTTACGGCATTCATCAGACGCCCTTCTTCAGAGCGACGTCCAAAAGTGCTTTGCTGTTCACTCAGAGAATATCCTTCGCTAGTAGACGAGGCTGGAATCTAGAGATTCCTGACACTTAGATCCTGCTGAACACAAATGTCTTTATGGAGTCTGCGTTTGAAGACAGTGAGGGACCCCCAGGGGAAGTTCATTCCACCATTTTGGTGCCAGAACAGACTGTAAATGTCCAATTGTCTAACGTTAGAGCTCGTCATCTATGCAATGCTAGTTTCTGATGGATATGTGCCTATTTATAATTTTGCTGATGAGATTTTTTTGTACTGATTATACTGACAAGCATATTTGTTATTTACAATACTGTTTACAATAGTAGTCCAAACAAATAAAAACAAAATGCTCTTCATTATTTGTTTGGTGTTATTAAAAGTTATACATTTTTTTAGACATTTTTCCAAGCTGGACTGCTTGCTGAAACAATGACAGGTCAGTGGATCCTGGTGAGTAGACAGGGTAAGTCTGATCTGTGTATCATGTCTGTAGGTTACTCTGTACTGACGTTATGAAGCTTAGAACCCACAGTGAAATATTGTGCATCCAAATGATCTCATATTTACAGTAATATTTCAAAACAGTGCGAAAAAAGGGGATACTGCCCCACTCTGATGACAAACTAATGACTAACAAATGATTGCAGCACTAAACGGAAACGCAATATGACCAATCCATGAAGACGGAGACAATTTCTGAGGGTCCCAGTGTAAATCTCGCAAGAACTGACCCTGCCTTAAGGACACACTTATGATTTTATGATGATGTAATTTTCCTGTTTCAGTTGAAACACTCCAGCTTTCTTTCAGTTTAGCACATAGCAACAGAGAACCGGTGTGTCAAAGAGAGAGAGAGAGAGAGAGAGAGAGAGAGAGAATGAAGACAATAGGCTGTTTGTCCCAGGGGTCTCAAAAACATGTAAACAAACATATAAACTGAAACAGTCCAGCAGACTGTAGGGATGGTAAGACGGTTCTATGAGCACCTTTACCTCATGAATGCCTCACTGAAATGGTTTGGTTGCATGCGGAACCTGAACTGTGGGACCTCCCTTCATTGGCAGAGCATCAAGATTGGACCAGACATGTTTCTCTCCTGATGGGAACATGTCCTCATTATGGATGCATTTCCGAGACAACCTTCACGTGCAGTTGAATGGTTGTAGGTGTCCAATTGAGTGGCTTCTGAAAATCGTAAAATGGTTCTAAACATACAAACAAATGAAGGTGTGTTAAAATGAAGCACACCATTGTTTTTCTGGTGAAATTCTCCACTGGTTTGATATGTCACACCCCCACCTTCCCGTTTAGAAATATTAAGCAGAATGTACAGCTCCCTCTCTCTCGCACTCTTTCTCTCTCGCTCTCTCTCTTCATTTTTCCTTGTAACACTGCCATAGCATCTATAGATGCAGCTCAATTAAGTTGAGCCCAGCTTCATTCCCATAAGCCCTCTCTCTCCTCCAGCTGAGAGCGATCAGGCCCAGCCGTCTCCAAGTGTAATCCAGCGGCTCAGAGCCAGACTGAGACAGAGCTGGGACATCACACTGCATTATGAGAAAAGGGGCAGCTGATGTTCTATTCACTGATAAATGCCGTTGACAATACATGTGATGTTGGAGTTACATCATGTGCATCTGATATTTACATTGTGTGTGCATAATATGGCCAAAAGTATCTGGACACTTGGACATTCATCAAGGTATTAAAACAGCTTATACTGCTTTTGTTGGGGTAACTGTCTCCACTGTCCAGGGAAGGCTTTCTACTAGCTTCTGGAGCATTGCTGTGAGGATCTGATTGCATTCAGTCACAAGAGCTAGAATAATTGTGGTCAGGATGTTGGATGAAACCTCAACTCGCCAACTCATGCCAAAAGTACTGGATGGACAATCATCATTCCAGACAGAGTAGATAGGTAGATAGATAGATAGATAGATAGATAGATAGATAGATAGATAGATAGATAGATAGATAGATCGAGTGCCAATCCATATCTGGGCATAGAGACATACATTCGCTCACACACACACCCTCCTTCCCACACCAGCACATGTTCGTGTAGCCAATTCACCTGCTATCCATGTTTTTGTGGAATTCAGGAGGATATCAGAGTCCCCGGAGGAAACCCACGCAGATACTGGGAGAACATGGAAACTCCACATGATAGGGCCTTGATAGGGCTGGGAAGAGAACGTGATAGCCACCAAGGCACCATGCCTAATTTTATTAACTTTTATTCGATTTGATTAATTTTTGACAGAACTTGGGCGATCCATAAGTTGTGGACGTCTTCAGGAAAAGCAGATGAACACTTCAGGCATGTGTGTTGGATCTGTGATCCAGGACAGGGTTTTTATGGTGGTTTTTGCTTGAAAGTGGGCAAAACTGGAGCAGTTTGTGAAAACATCCCATATAAGTCTATGGGAAACAACAGATGGAGGGAGGGATAAAAATGAGAGACTGGGAACGTGCTGGCATGAAGAGAGAGTAGAGAGCAACATACAGTTTGGAAAGAGCTTGAGTTTGTGTTGTGTGAGTGTGTATTTATGTCTACGCACAGAAATCATGAACAAATTAAAATTGTAATTGTTCAAATTTAAATCAACCAGGATTTAAAGGAAGGAGGAGCTTGTAGTGCATGTTTACTGCTCTGTCCACATGTACGTGCTCAACCTGCATACGGACTGATAAGCAAGAAGGGGTGGGGCTAATAACATCACCGATCCTGATACTGGATCACAGAGGACAATGAGAAGTGAGGGGATGTTTGCTCTCTTTCTTTGCTCACGGTGTTCAAATTCCAGAATAAAAGTCCTGAGAAGGGATTAAACTGATACATAAATAACGAAAAAAAAAAAGATATTCAGGTTGTTGTTTTAATTTTGTTTTATTTGGACCACTGTCACATATTTTCCTCCATTTTCTATCAAAACCTGGTCAAATTCATGTAAATATTAAAATTCGTAAATGAAGATAAATAGGAGTATTCTAGGATCTCATGATGAAAACTGCAATAACAGCAAAAATAAATACTTTTCAAAATGTTTGGTGAATAAAAGTACATTAAACTAAGAAAACATCCCACAAAATTGTTCTAGAGATCTAAAGGTTAAGAGGACTCTTATGAATTCTTATGAATCCATTGTTCATTAAAATAAATGTATTAATCGTAATCAAGTTAAACATTAAAATCAATCATGACACTGATGTGAGGTCATATCGCTCAGTACTAACTTTGAGCAAAGCACTGTTATGAAACACACACACACACACACACACACACACACACACACACTAACCTCTCTCTCTGGACAGTGACAGTGTTTTGGCCCTAATGAGTGTATTGTAGTTTCTGCCTGTCACCGAGAATCAGTGGCTACATTGATCTGCTGCTGGAGCTTTTTTAATAGATTTTTTCCTGCATATATTATTGGTTCCGTAACGGTCCCTGTGGGAGAGCAACTGTTTCTAATCACTCTTTAGAGAGAGAGAGAGAGATAGAGAGACCGAGAGAGAGAGACCGAGAGAGAGAGATAGAGAGACCAAGAGAGAGAGGTGTGCATGTGCAGGAGAAATGTTCCAGAATAATCTACCAGGTGGGAGCGATGTCAGTAGAGACATGATGCTAATCAAAATGATTTGCTGCCAGCATATGTGTGTGTGTGTGTGTGTGTGTGTGTGTGTGTCTGGCAGAAGGGCAGGAATCTGACACATCACGGGATCCATTTTAATCATCTCCTAGTTTCCTGCTCGCTTGTTTATTTATGATTTATTTGTTCAAGTAATACCCAGGTAAGGGTGCAAACACACACACACACACACACACACACACACACATATACCTCATTAATTCTGGTTTAATGACCACACTCCCTTCAATCAAAGCCCTAAAGCTCAAACCCTACAGGGTCACAGCACTGCAGTTTAGTCTCTCTGCTCTGACACACCTGGATCAGGCCGATAATGAGCTCATGAGTGGAAATTGCGGCTGCGGCCTTCTGCCATCGGAGTGGAAGGAGCCTGCTGCACTGAACAGCCCGCTGCCACAGTCTTATACCACCTTAAATATCTAGATATCAGTATGTCAAATGATTTTGATAGATTATTGATTATTTTAACTTAGGAACGCCAAGATGGATCATTCCGGAGAACACTGTTCCACTCCTCCACTGGCTCACCTTATACCCCTGTAGCCCAGTGGTTCTCAACCTTTGTGCTGCTTGCATCAGATGACAAAACCTAAATAAACACTTTGCCCTTTGTTTATTGTCCAAAGCCTTATCAATGTCAGTCCCCATGTCAATGGGTGTCCACAAACACTGAGTGTACCGTACCATTACCAGTCAAAAGTTTGGACACACTGACAATGTATTATAGGTTACATAGCTTGGCTGCTATGGACACCTTCTCATTCGTTCGGCAATCAAGAGTATTATGAAGAGATTATGGACTCTGCAAACCATAGGCCTAAAATAAGTCTACAGTGTGTTAAAGATATTGCATTAGTGCTCTGTGTGTGTGTGTGTGTGTGTGTGTGTGTGTGTGTGTGTGTGTGTGTGTGTGTGTGTGTGTGTGTGTGAGAGAGAGAGAGAGAGAGAGAGAATGGTGACTATAGCCCTAATGCTTACTGAGGAAGGAACCAAGGCTGTAGTTCATAAACACTTCCAGTAAAGCATAATGGAAGTGCTTTACACTCCTCAGTCCTCAGTCCGAGTGTGTGAGCATATGATGCTTTCTATCTCCTTACTGATAGTAAAAAAGAGGTGGAAGAAAAAGAAAAAGTGAAATGCTAGGCTGTGCTGTTATTGTATCGGAGAACAAGCAGAAATTTGCATTAACATTACATTAGAACAATGACACATAAATCATCAATCAAGACAATATTACTTTAAATTAATATATTTCTTTATTCTGCTCCATTGTTTATACCACTGTGTTCTAGCAGGTCTTTACAGTATCTTACATAGAACATAAAATCCTAACATAATATGCATTGTTCCAGAGATGTAGCCAGATGGCCATATGCCATTTACACTTAATAACTCGTCAACTCGTGAACTTACATGCATGATCTGTCCATTTTTTAGAGTGTACTTATTGACATACATAATATAATTAGCAACCCAGTATAGAACTCCCCAGCTGCTCCCCGGGCACTGAGGATAGGGCTCACTGCCCCCTAGTGTGTGAAGTCACTAGTGTGTATGTGTGTATCACTGTGTGTGGATGGGTTAAATGCGGAGGATTAATCCCTGTGTGTGCGTACTTTGCTCCCCCTTGGTAAGATATATGGTTAATTAATTCAACAATGGTATTCAATGATCGGTATCAGGTATCAACCGATATCAAATTAATGTAAATCAGATTGGTGCATCGATAAAAGTCATGACAATAATCCAGAGAAAAGACAAACACCACGTACAAACACCAGAATAGGAGAAAACCAACATAGGCCTTGTATGAAGGGTAGCCTCCACACTATATGTACTGCATGCTTCGTACCCACAACCTGAAAGCTGCTGTACTTTCAGGTTTAATCCTAGTTGCCAAGGCAACATGTTTCACTCAGTGTGTTGGACATTTTTCATTAACCATAAAATCAGCAAAACTCAGTAGGCAAGTGAGATACCCAGACCTTTTTGTAAGGGACTGTTTTCACTTGATCGGAGTAGATCACATTCGCATTTCTGCGTGAAACGTCTGCATGAAACATCAGGCATGAACACCTCTATTAGCCATCAGCAGCTGGAGTCTGAGAGAGCAAAAGTGACCATGCTCTCACTGGGTGGGTAGATGGCGCTCTCTACCCACATCACACTTAATGATTACCTAACGAGGTTCCGAACTGGGATAAAATTAACAAAAGAAGAAAGAAAAAGTTTCTTTACGTAGAAAAGTAACATTGGGTCTCATCTGGTCACACTCGGGACACATTTTAGGGACCTAAGGTTATACAAATGCTATCGGATATAAAAAGCATGTTAAAGGCAGATCTAAACAGGCCCGAAAAGTCATTTAGTGAAGCCAAGACCTCCCTTAACTGTGGATTATTTATAGAAACACAGCGATCAGATCAATATCACCTTGTTCTCAAAATTACAAAAACTCCGGACGTCTCTCCTGCTGATACAAATTCCCCGCCTTCATTTCTCTCCGTCTCTCTCTCTCTCTCTCTCTCTCTCTCTCTCTCTCTCTCTCTCTCTCAATGTTTATAAGCCTCCTGGGACAGTTTATCAAAAATTCATCAGCTTGCTGGGCCTCTTGTAGGTCTAATGCTGAACTCGGCTTTCGCTCCAGATATCTGTCATACGGTTGAACAGTTAGATGGGCAAAAGAGACAGAAGACAGACAGAGAGAGAGCAAGTCATTATGAGTTGGTGTGTGTGTGTGTGTGTGTTTGTGTGTGTCAGTCATTCTCAGTTTCAGATAGATGGATTATCATTGCGCTGATGGCAGCACTGTTGTAACACCACAGAGGAAAACTAGAGCTTATGAATGTAACTCATGATCCACACACAGTGTAACACAGTGTAAATCTCTATTCACGCAGCATTAGTGATACGTGGGGAGCCATGGTAATGTAATTTTGACTTCCTCAGCGATTCTAGACCCATGTTAGCATGTTAGGATGGGCAATTTGGATTGTATTAACCATAAAATATATTTTTACAATATTACACCTAATTAAACAGCACTAGTTGCATTTTCTATCCAGCTATTCAGACTATTTAACCTTCAGAGCACCAGTTTTTTAGGCCAGTTTATTTGTGGGACGTTTTTGTAGTTTAACATACTTTTATCCAGTGTTTTTAGTAATAATTAGTTTGACAAAGATATTTATATTAAAAAGTTCTTCAAAATAGTGGTCCAAATAAAAAAATAGAACATACATATCTCTTATTGTTTTTGTTATTGTATTTTGTTATTATCCCATCTCAGAACTTTTATTCTGAAATTTGAAGATTGCATCAGCAAAGAAAGAGTGCAAACAGCCCCTCCCATCTCATTTTCAATTAGTGTAATATCTTAGTCAGTGACATCATTAGCCCTCCCCCTCTCTCTGCTCAGTCAGAGTCTGTACGCAGGTTGATCATGTACGTGTGGACAGAGCAGTAAACATGCACTGAAAGCGAATTATGAGCCTTATAGTGTTACCTGGGGAGTTAAGTGCTAGTTCAGGGAACTGAACCAACAACCTTCCAGTCATAAGGCTGGTTCCCGAACCACCAGACCATATCAACACCTGATGCACTGTTGACCACGAGAATCAGTTGATACATTACTGTCTAACATACATCCTGGACATGTTCATCTCTGCAGGATAAACAGTGTTAGTCACTCATGGTCTTAATGTTTTGGCTAATCAATGTTTGCTTAATATTACTGCATAAAACGTATAAAACATACACCCATCAGCCATTACATTAAAACCACTTGGCCTTGCTGAGGCCTCCATAAGTCCTTTGAAGGTGTTCTGGTACCTGGTACCAAGACCAACAATAAAGCAAATCCTCTGTAAGTTGAGAGGTGGGACCTCCATGAGCATCAATTTGGGCAACCATGACTCCAGTTGTCCATCCTTAGAAAACGTTTGGTAGGTATTGACCACTGTATACCAGGAACACCCCAAATGTTTTGGAGATGTTCTGACCCAATCGTCTAGAACATCACAGTTGGGTTCTTGTCAAACTTACACACACCAACTGCCTATCATCAGGTGCCACTTTAGATGAAGATAATCAGTGTGTTCCACTACAATAGTAATGTTATGGTTGGTTGGTGTAAAAGCTAAGTTTGAAATGAAATTATTAAAGCATTAAACTATGAAACTATGAAATATAGGTGTTGACCTTCCAAACATAAGCAAAAATTTGGTTACGGGGAGCAGGGCAGCACATCTGCCTCTCAGCACTCTATAGTTTTAGCATTAGTGTTACCGATCCGGCCTAACTCGAAGAGACAGGCGGAGTCTATGGCTAAAAGCTCCATTAGCTGAAATAATTTGACTTAAAGCACACTGCCAGCTTACATTACCAAACAGCGTCTCAGTCTCAGAGATGTGGCTGGTCTAACTGTGGCTGAGTCAGTTTCAGGCTTTCAGAGCAAAGTGATTGTGATCGGAAAGAATGGAGAGTAACTGGCCTTGGATCAGCTGGGAAAGTTTTACGGAGAACACATTTCAGGGCAGAGGTCGATGTGCTAGTGCTGTCATACACATTGGGACATTTAGCACAAGAGAAAAAGAAGGATGGAGAGAGAGAGAGAGAGAGAGAGAGAGAGAGAGTTACCAACTAATGCTCATAAGATCCAATACACTGGTGTCACATAACAATACTAATAAATTAATAGCTTTTAAAAATAATTTTTTAGAATTTTATGTAATTTTCACTTGATGTCCCACAGCTGACATTTAACTCCAGTGTAATTGACTGGGCACTTCAGATTGTTCTGAAATAAAGTGGATCCTGAAGTGTTGCTATGGTATAGGGCAGGGGTCGGAATGCGGCACCTCAACAAAAAAGAGACAATCAGTTTGCTGGTTATGAATAAAGTGCTGCCCTTCAACAAAACAGCCAATCAGCTTTCAGCTTATGAATAAAGTTCTGTCCTTTAACAAAAGAGTCAATCACATTGCTGCTTACGAAAAAGTCATACCCTTCAACAAAAGAGCCAATCAGCCAAGTCGCAAGGTTTCATCAGACATTCTATGAACCTGACAACAATAAAATGTGTCTCAGAGACAGTTTGATTTGGTTCAAACGGGACAATTTGACTCTTCTTAAAATCTGGGTTGCCGACTCCTTTCTCCTGAACAAATGAGACTGTAGATCAGAACAGACAAGGTAGAAAACAGCAAATGAAAGAATACTTTGTAAGATGTTTCATTCCTTTCAGCTCAGCTCAGATTTCACACTGAGCTTGGATTTTAATACTTAGAAAACTTTTACAGTTAAACAGAGTCACTTTTTTTTATCAGCCCAGAACAATCGCTAAAACCAATTCTATCATTTAAAAACTTGAAAACAGTCATCCGTGCTTTTATCACACCATGCCTGGACTACTACAACTCAGAGAACACGGGAAATACGCAGAGAAAGTTGATCTAGAATGCTTTCCTTCATTTGTTATCAGTAAAATTCAGAATTGAGTTTAAGATTTAAAATACTTAACAGTGGTCCAAGTAATATACTGTCATTTATTATTTGTGTTATTTATTTATATATGTATTATCCCGTCTCAGGACTTTTATGTGGAACAGCACCTAACTTCGCATTGTCCTGTGTAATCCAATATCTGGGTCAGTGATGTCATCGGCCCCACCCCCTCCCCCTGATCAGTCAGAGTCTGTATGCAGGTTGAGCATGTACATGTGGACAGAGCAGTAAACATGCACTAGAAGCTAAATTGGGATTAAGTTGGATTAAAAAGAAGTGTTTAGGTAGTGTTTGTAATGATATGTGTATCATGTCTGTAGGTTACTCTATTCCTGAGATAAGAAGCAGCATGTAAAGTGCAGATCTTGGGTTCTAAGAGTTGGTGTTTAACTTGTAGATGTAAGTTTTCTATTTTTTTCTATCTAATTTATTTTATTTTGGTGATTTCGTGGTTTTTGTTTTTGTTTTATATCTCCGTCTGTTTATCTGAAATTGTAAAACACTTTTAACCTCACTTGCAGTGTGGGTAGATAGAAGGGGTCACGATTGGGACTGAACCCTGGCATTAGTGACCCCGAAGTGACCCTACATTCAAGAGGGTGAACAGGATTTCTGTTCCACTAAAACTGGTGTAAACACTGGAAGGTCCAGACCTGGATTACCAACCACTATCTGGAAATACCATGATGACAAGTGACCATGCAAGTACGTCTGAACTGAATTACACTGAGGAGGACATATAGGGAGGTGAAGAGTGTGCGCGTATGTGTGTTAGTCAGCTGATTTTTCCTCTCCCACCCGCTGAAATGGAGCTGAATACGGGCTCCCGTATGGATATGAGTGGAGGCACAGCGGGACGAAAGAATAAATGAACTGATGAACTGCCTTAGAGGAGAGAAACGGAGGCGTGAGTCCGACTGACAGCAGAGAGTTCTCAAATTACAGCAGCTTAGAGATCACTGCATACGCACACACTTTAATGCATACTTACAAAGAATAGTCATGAGCAAGAGATCTAGGCAGAGAGAGAGAGAGAGAGAGAGAGAGAGAGAGAGAGAGAGAGAGAGAGAGAGAAATGATTACTGTAATGCTTTATTCCCTGTCTATGATGGAACGTGATCTGTATACTGGCATAGATACATGTTCTTCTGCAAAGTAGGACATACAGTACACGCTACATGATACAAAAGTATTGGGACGCCTGCTCATTCATTCTTCATTCATTCTGAACAACAGTCATACCACTGCTTAGTGCTGGGGTGTGTTATATACCCCTCTAACGCACACCTGGCATGAACCACTAAGTTCTTCAGTAGGAGTCATATTCTATAGGCAGTACTTCTCCACAGGGTCTAGACCATGTCTGCACATCTGCACGTCTTCCAACGCATGTTGCGTCTTTTCTGAGTTCTGTCCAGTCATTTAGCCTCAAATGACCATGAGAACAGCTGCATTTTGCTGCACGTTTCAATAAAAAATATGTTCAACTCGATTCAAAAGATGCATTCCAGCTCTGGTGTGAGAACATTTTCCAAATGAACAATAATGACTTTCACTGTTATTTATGTAGGATACCTAACCAGGCAGCATGGTGGTGCCACAGGTATTCAGGAGAACTGGCCATGCTAAACTGGGAATGTTTGTGTGCAATGGATTACCACCCTATCCAGGAATATTCCTGCCTTGGACCCAGTGATTTCGAACTCTAGACCAAATCAATATCACGATTAATTCAACATTTTAGCTCAATTCTAATTATTTAATGATTATTTTAATGAATGACAGCATTTTTTTGGTATCAGTGTTCGAGATCCTCAGTTAAATCAGTGTTTTTCATGTTGCTTTCATGTGGCAGACTGGACAGGGCGAAGTCCCCTAACTACATATATAATAGTATGTTGTCATGGAGACAGTACATGAATACAATAAAATTGTTTATTATATACAATATATTGTCAAAAATAGGTTTTATAATAGGCCTAAACACAAGTGACTAATGCAGAAAAGCTTTTTTGTTTGATAATCCATTTACAAACTGCATTCATACACGATTCTCTCATAGTGACGTAACATAAACTGTACATTTTGTTCTTGATAGGACTATGACTGACCTCCCCCCCCAAAAAACGAGGCATCTCAGGTCAAAGGTTAGACTACACTGGAGAGCAGACAGTATGGCAAACCTCTACGGTCAGCCATAAGGACTTCTTGTGACCCCAGTGTGTGTGAATGTGTGAAACAGAGCGAAAGATGACGTAAGGGTCACCGTTCAACCCTCTCTATGTCTACCCAGCTTAATGACCACTCTGGAGATTCCGCTGTCTGTGCTGTTGAGTTTAGAGAGATTAATGCCTGCTCTGTATGTGGGAGAGAGCAAGAACGCTCTCGCTATAAGCCCCAGCACTAAACATTCATTCTGAAAAGCACAGATCATACAGATTGATCCAGGGAGAGAGATGCTACAGTCACAGGTTCGTGCCTTTAAGAACTTGAGAGCCAACTTTGGAAGGTTCATCTGAAACCATCCTGTTAATAAGGACGAAGGACGTTTTGGTGAGTCGACTGAATGAGCAATGCACTTTAATAATCAGTCAGAATTAGCTGGAATATTATAGGACGATAAAGACGTTTCCACAATATACAATATTTATAGGGACATTTTAAACAGGACTAATTACTCTCTCATGAACATTATAGAGCGATTTAGAGCACTTTTAAATAAAACAGAAGCCAAAAGAATCACTTCCTATAGTACTGCAGAATAATCTACAAGCTGTCAAAATGACTGCATCGATTATATGAACATTATGGAGCGATTTAATGCAGTTTAAATGAAACTGCAGAAGCCAGATACACCCCTACACTTCCTACACAATCTGGCAGAACGACTGTATGGATCCTTTGAACATTACAGAGCAATTTAGAGCTTTTAATTTAAATAAAACAAGAAATATCGCTCTCTACACTCCCTATAGTACTTTACCATAATCTACAATCTGTCACAGTGACTGTATAGATTATTAGAACATTATAGAGCAATTTAGAGCTGTTTTATTGAAACTGCTGAAGCCAGATAGACCTACACTTCCTACACAATCTGGCAGAACGACCGTACGGATCATATGAACACTATAGAGCATTTTAGAGCACTTTAAATAAAGTTTTTTATTTTATTTTTAGCTTGAATAAAGTCTAATACGTCTAATTAAAAAGTCTAGAATAAAAGTCACTATGGGGAGCAAAGAAAAAGAAGACAATATGAGAAAATAAACATCGTATTTTAAAGACATGTATTTTCTCATCTTATTTCAAATCATATTTCAGTGAAAGTCATTTTGGAGCATCTCTGTAGGTCCATTCATCCTTAAATTTGGTTACAACGTGAAAGTCAACTACCAGATTCACATTCACATAAAAAGTTAAAAATGGTTTCTGTGCGAGAGTAACAACAAAAAGTATATTTTAACAGTACTGAGAATCCCAAGATTCTTTATTCCACTTGCTGATCCCACGATCGTGTGGTATAATAGTGTCCTTCCGCTATTTTATGCAACTTGCAGAGGACTGAATACAGAGCAAAGCTGCACCCCACCCTCTAAAATAATGCAAAATAATCACTGGGCAGGGAATGAAGAGTGCTGAGAAAGGAGGAAAGCAGAAGAGAGAGAGAGAGAGAGAGAGAGAGAGAGAGAGAGAGAGAGAGAGAGAGAAAGGTAGAAGGATTTTAGAAGGTCTGCATTCTCTGGTTCTCTAGGGTCTGAGCTTCTATAGCTTACTACAGAGCTTTATTTTCTGCGATTTCCTCTCTTTGTTAAGAAAGGGACAGTGATATATGAGTTGGGAGCAAAGGGCCTGACAAAAAAAAAACTGTCCTACTCTGGATTCTCCCACTATAGACTTACTGTGGAGGATTGTGGGATGGAGAGTTAGAGAAGAATCTCTTTGTGAAGAAACTGTCAGTGATGGTTCTGTAATTAGTACAGTGATCCCGCCTTTACAATACAATACATCTGCATTTAAACCACCTTCATAAAAGCACAAAACCAAAGAAGCAAGCTTGCGAA
>CM067525.1:3899944-3967444 GCA_034509495.1 Acestrorhynchus altus
ATCTTTTTATTTTTTCATCTTTATTAATGAAAAATCACCCTTAAAGGGTAAAGCAGACTTGGTTTTGGTGGAAGGAACACTTTACTGCAGTTAATAATTGAAAGGTAATGGAAGTATATGTATAAAGAGTCCATGCATCCATCTGCTGCTTATCTGGGTTCCGGGTCACGTGGGCAGCAGCCTACGCAAAGAGCCCCAGACCTCCTTCTCCCCAGCCACCTCTTCCAGGTTTCCAGGGGGATTCCAAAGTGTTCCCAGTCCAGCCGAGAGATCTAATCTCTCTAGCATATCCTAGGTCTTCCCCAGGGCCTCCTTGTGTTCAGACATGATCGGAACACCTCACAAGGGAGGTGTCCAGGAGGCATCTGAAAATGTGTCCCAGATGCCCAAAAAGTGTCTCTTTTGGTGAATAAATAAGTAAATAAGAAAGCTGTGCATGAAGTTGAGCTCTGTTATGAACCAATAAAATCTACTGAATTACGAACACAGAGTTACAGCCACCTCACTGGGGGGTTAGTTAATCACACTGACCTGGTACCATAAAAAGCAAGTGTAAAAGCAACCAAGATGCATAGAAATCCGACACAAATCCAATCACTCAAACCACTTCAGCAGGTGGTCCGAGCCTTAGGGACAAAAATATTGGGACACCTGCTCGCTGATTGTTTCTTCTGAAATCCAGGGTGTTAATTCCACTGTTCCACAGCTCAATGTTCATTTCACAGTCCTATAGATCATGCCTGAGAGTCTGTGTGTGTGTGCACTTGCACATATGTCAGCAATGCGTGCAACGTAGAAATATGTGAATGTGTTCATCATATTTGGACATACAGTGTATGTGCTACAATATGTTCCACTACTGTGCGTGCGTGCGTGCGTGCGTGTGTGTGTGTGTGTGTGTGTGTGTGTAGATGCAGGCATTTATAATCAGACTAATGGCATTACCTGGCCTGCATCCTCTGACGTTAATTAACGCTTTGTTACTAATCGCAGTGGAGAGTACCTGAGCCTTCCTCGTTCTCTCCTCCATCACAGCAGATGGCATTCACTCGTCTTACCCCGCCCTACACATGCACACACACACACACACACACACACACACATAACCTACTGCTGTCAGGCTGTAGGACTATTCACACTAAAAACCCTCCAATCTTTCTTAACCAGAAACACCAGCAAACCTAAAAGCAGCGATTTGGTATTCACCGTATTCACTGCCCAACTTTAGCCTTAAGAGGAACAGGAGGAAATTATGAAAACACAGCCAACGGCAGCAAAGCCAGCCTGTGTTTAAATGTGTGATCAACACTGCCAGCTGTGAGACTCTGGCATAGGACAAGTGAGAACAACAGCATGTGCATTCCTGATGGGGCCGAAAAACAAGAGCCTATAACCCCCGAACCTTAAACACACCCAGGACAGGTTTATATCAGATCTGATTTCTCAATATTCCTAAAGAATCACAATCGAAAGCCAAACAGAGGGTGGCAGGTTTCTATTGAGGTACTATAGAATATAAATGTAGACAATGCAACCACAAAACAATGACTGCAGGTCTGGTTTTGGCACAAGAGGACATGCGTCCCCCGCTGTCCTATAAAAAGCCTCCAGGAGGCTACTTTTGGGTAGTCTACCTCTTGGTAAGTTATCTTGCATTGACGCACTAAGACACTATATCCAATTGTCATACTTTAAGAAGGACGCCATCCCAGACACCCCACCCCCGAAATAAAAATGAATAAATTGATCGAAAGGGACCAGGTGGACAAAACTAAACCAATCAAAAGGGAATAATCCACCCCGATTACAAGGGACCCCACTAGTCATCAATGTCTGTATAAAAATGCCAATCGAGGATTTATGGGAGTAGCTTGGACGTCAGCTTCAGTAAACTACTAGTGTGCAGGATCTACAGGTCCATCTGCAACATCTCCATGCTTCGTGTCTCATCTTCTCTCCAGACTAATAAAGACTATTGAGATTCCCTAATAAGTAAGGAAGAGCTTTTCCATTTAAAAGGGAAGCACAAAGAATTGCTCGCATTGTGAAAGCATCAGTGTCTTCTAAACCCTGTGCTGTGAGTGAGGACGAATCATTTTATGTGCCTGGATGAATGTGTGTGTCTTCAGTTGATGGAGACAGTGACCAAGTGCTTTCTGGCAGCTACATGGCAGTAAACACAGCACTACATGCAACCTCTGAACTCTCCCTGATAACCCACGGGCTCTGCACTTACGTCCCTGCCTAGAAATGAAGGCTGTCTTTTCCTCCCTTCACAAGCTGAGGACCATTAGTATAATATTACCAACTGAGGACTGAGCACCAATCAGCCATAACAGTAAAACCATCTGCCTATTGAGTAGGTCCCCTTGTGGCCTCAGGACCCTTAAAAATATACATGCGGGGTTGGGAAATATGGAGAAAAAATCATATTGTGATATATTTAAGCTGAATGGCAATATACGATAACCAATACAATATATCGCGTCTATCCTGCTGTCTATATCCCAATACAGATATAAATATCGATATATCACTCAGCCCGTATCCCACTCTGTTTATATCCCGATATAGATATTAATATCGATATATCACTCAGCCCGTATCCCACTCTGTTTATACCCCGATATAGATATAAATATCGATATATCTCTCAGCCCGTATCCCACTCTGTTTATATCCCGATATAGATATTAATATCGATATATCACTCAGCCCGTATCCCACTCTGTTTATACCCCGATATAGATATAAATATCGATATATCTCTCAGCCCGTATCCCACTCTGTTTATATCCCGATATAGATATTAATATCGATATATCACTCAGCCCGTATCCCACTCTGTTTATACCCCGATATAGATATAAATATCGATATATCTCTCAGCCCGTATCCCACTCTGTTTATATCCCGATATAGATATTAATATCGATATATCACTCAGCCCGTATCCCACTCTGTTTATACCCCGATATAGATATAAATATCGATATATCTCTCAGCCCGTATCCCACTCTGTTTATATCCCGATATAGATATTAATATCGATATATCACTCAGCCCGTATCCCACTCTGTTTATACCCCGATATAGATATAAATATCGATATATCTCTCAGCCCGTATCCCACTCTGTTTATATCCCGATATAGATATTAATATCGATATATCGCTCAGCCCGTATCCCGCTCTGATTATATCCCGATATAGATATAAATATCGATATATCACTCAGCCCGTATCCCACTCTGTTTATATCCCGATATAGATATTAATATCGATATATTACTCAGCCCATATCCCACTCTGTTTATATCCCAATATAAATATAAATATCAATATATCGCCTCAGTCCATATCCCACATTCAGTAATCAATTAATTCATAAAATGTTCAGTTAATACCAATATTGATTTGAGGTCACATTGCCAAACCATAATGAAAAAAATGTATAGGTTCTTCTTCAACACATCAATATCAGAATGATACAAGACAAAGAGAGAGAGAGAGAGAGAGAGAGAGAGAGAGAGAGAGAGAGAGAGAGAGAAATAGCTGCAGGGTTTAATTAGCGATATCTCCTCTGAGCTTCAGAGGTGAAAACAGATCTTCCTCTCGTTTTTTTTGTAGTTTTCTCTGTCATCCCCCCTTTGCTTTCGCAGTGTTCCCCATTCACATACATGAGTTCTTTCACTTTCTGACCTCGTCAGGCTCTCTCTACATCCCCTTTTCTCTCTCTCTCTCTCTCTCTCTCCCTCTTTTCTCCACTACTCTCTCTGGGAGACCAGTACAACAGATGGCGCTTCTCACAGTTAGACCATGCTGCTCTCTCCTGCTCTCTCTCTCTGTCTCTCTCTCTCTCCCTCTCTCTTCTCTCTCTCTCCACTGTTGTTCTTTGTGCAGTGACATCCTGCTCCTTAATTGATTTCTCTTGTTCCTGTCACCAGAGAGAAGACTTCAAGAGTAGGATAAGACCAAATTCTCTCTCACTCTATTTTCTCTCTTTCCCTTTCAATCATTTATTTCTTTAAATATTCTTCTCTCTCCTTCATACTGTATCCTTGGGACAATCACTGATATCAAATACTGTGATGATTATATTACTGCATAACATGACCCTTTAAATCTGTGGCACATCATGCAATTTATCATCTTTTCACTTTCTATAATGGGATTTTAATTCACCAAAAAAAAAAGTTTTCATAAACTGTGACGAGGGCTCCAAGTGGCTCAGCAGTCTACTGTGCTAACCCAAATCACAGGTTCGAATCCCGGGTCATGCTGTGTGCCATCGGCAGCCGGAGTCTGAGGGAACCAAATTGGACATGCTCTCTCTGGGTGGGTAGATGGTGCTCTCTCCCCACATCCCACCCAGTGCAATGGTGGTCAGCACAGGCGTCTGTTGGCCATTGTATTGGAGCTGGGGACCTGTCGCTTTCCTCTGAGTGTGTGGATGCAATAGTGGCAGTTCAAACAGAGCTCATATATATATCTTGTCTTGTGCTTGTCTACATCCTCCTAGTTCAAACAGGTTTGGGTCATTGGCACTTCCAAATTGTGTAGAAAATTGGAATAAATATAATTTTAAAAAATGAAATAAACATCCCAAATCAAAAGTCAACTCGCAAGATCTCAGGTCTGAAGCATATTCAAGACATAGTCCTAAAATACCAGCACCTTGACAACTCTCTGCAAACGTATTGTCCTGCTCTACAAACTTAGCCTTCATTCTTCATTGGAATGAAACTTTTAGAGAAGATATAAGGGTTATATAAGTGTGTGTGTGTGTGTGTGTGTGTGTGTGTGTGTGTGTGAGTGTAAGAGAGAGAGGGAGAGAGAGGGGGAGAGAGAGAGAGAGAGAGAGAGGGGGAGAAGAGAGAAGAGAGAAGAGATTGAACATCTGAAAGTGAGAAAGCTGGTGTGGAGGTGAGCTGAAGCACCTTCATTTGAGAACCCAAAATATAAACAACATCATCTATCAGATCAGCATATGGTTCTAATTAACATAATAACATAAACTACACACACACACACTTTCTCTCTCTCTCTCTCTCTCTCTTTCTCTCTCTCTCACGCACACACATTCATACACTCATACATACACACACTCAGAGAGAGAGAAAGATATGAGAAAAGAAGAGAGAGAAGAAGAAAAGAAGAGAGAGTGAGAGAGAGAGTTGGACAGATGTGAGAATGCTTGAGTGAATGTAAGCCTCAAGTCGTCCAAATGATGTGAGGCGAGGGCGTGGGAGAGGAAAAATTACAAACTAAATAGGTGAGATGTAGGTTTTCATCTCAGATCACACACAAAAACCAGCCAAAACATTACAAACACCAGAGAGGAGAGAGACTCTGGAACATTGCTGTGGATCTGAAGTGTGGGATTGTATGCAGGCCCTTATGTAGGAACCTCAGTATGGTGTATATGAGTAAATACACACATTGCTATAGGATCTTTGCCCACTGGTCATGTGTTTTAAATATACAAAGCATTTCATTTGGTTTTATACAGAACTGAATAGCAAGATTATTCTAAGGTTTTTGTTTTAAAAGGTTTAAAAAGTGCAGTGTCCAAACTTCTGATTGGGTAAAATTCTATGTACTCGTGAAAATATAATTAGCTATAAACCTATTTAACGTTCCATTCTTGGACAAATCATTTCCTCCTAGTGTCAGAGCCTAACAGGGTTGGGTAATTGGCACTTCCCAATTGGGACAAAAAAATTGGGGTAAAATGTAACCTGTTTAATGGATGCAAAATTAAGGTTTGGTCATCTTTATATCTTTATAAAATAGTTGGCAATATATCAACATTCACAATCAACTATTACTGGTTGAGCACAGAAGGTGCCTTTCAGCCATTGAACTGTTTCTCCTGTTTTTCAGCATAAAATATTACTGTCGAAACACCAAACCTGTTAATTTAAACCAATGTTCACCCCTACTAACAAACACACACACACACACACACACACACACACACACACACACACACACACACACACACACACACACACATCTCCTCTCCACTTCTGCACCCATTTCTCTCAGAAGTCCTGTATGAATCAGCAGTAGTGGCACTGATGTCACTGCTGCTGTGCCGATTCCTCCTTAACTACTTAATAAATGACAGATTTTATGAAAGAGAGAGAGAGAGAGAGAGAGATGGAAGGACAGAAAGGGAGAAATTAACACCACTGTGATATAGTGTAGGGGTCATGTTTCTGCAAATGTCTGTTTTCTAATCAACACCAGCAGAGGTAAAGTGCTACCTTCTGTGAGTGTGTGTGTGTGTATGTGTGTGTGTGTGTGTATATATTTATCCCTGCTGTAAATCAGTCGATGTATTAACCAGAAGAAAAGCTCTGATTCTCTACACACACTATACTACACACAGAAAGCTATCTGCTTCTGTTTACTTGTGTCAAAAATAATGAAATAATGCGCTCTAATGTAAAGCTGGGCTGAGGCGATATATCAAAATTTATATCTATATCGGGATATAAACAGAAGCGGGATCACGGGCTAGTGATATATGGATATTTATATATCTATAGGGATATAAACAAGGCGGATCTGGGCTGGCGATATATTGATATTGTCCTATATCGCGATATAGACAGAAAACAGGATATGGGCACAGGCGATATAATCGATATATCTATATTTATATCTATATCGGGATATAAACAGAGCGGGATACGGGCTGAATGATATATCGATATTTATACCTATATCGCGATATAGACAGAGCAGGATAAGGGCTGAAGCGTGCTCTTGGGGAAATATATATCTATATCGGGATATAAGCGGGATACAAACCCGGCGATAAGGATCAGGGTCCTAGAATGGTCATAAAAAGTGAGCCAAAGAGCTTTTCCAAAGGGTTAACCTTCAATACCAAGAAGTTTCTATGTGATGTATCGAAGAAAAGCTCTGAAAAAAATTAACTCACGCATCCTTCTGTGTAACAAATTCAGCCTTTTGCCCAAACACATACTGTAATCTTTATTTTACATCAATCTGCCTCTTGCTCTCTCTCTCTCCCTCTCTCCTAAGCCGCTTTCCCCCTCTGATGAGTAACCATACTGTCTACATCAACCCAGAAAAAAAGCGGCAGCGACGCCCGTCGAAGGAAGAAGGTGAATAAAATAGCCCGCTTTTATGTAAGCAAAGCAGGAGGAAACTGGCGGAAGAGGAGGAAGAAGATATTGTTTTAGGACGAACTGGAACGTAGCCTTGGCACCAGATGTATCTAATTATCTGTCAGTGTGTTCTCATTATTAAACCGTCTGTGTGTGTGTGTGTGTGTGTGTGTGTGTGTGTGTGTGTGTTTGTGTGTGTGTGTGTGTGTGTGTTTACTGCGTGTTTGCCAGTGATTCAGCTCTCTACAGTGATAATGGAGCATTATACTGCATGGCAAAACACAATGTCATACAACATATAAAGAGGCTGTGAAATACAGAGTGCTGTCAGTGTGTGATTACACACATAAAAGGAAAAAGCAACGAAAAACAGACGTCTGCTCTGTGTGTGGGGTGGGTGGGTGGGGTGGGTGGTGGTGGGTGGATGATGTTTGCTTACACTATCATTCAAATGTTTGGAATCATTGGTTTCTCCGCTGCCACCAATCTGTATACCCTCCACCCACCAAACACTGTATACCCTCCACCCATCAAGACTGTCTCCTCCACCCATCAAGACTGTCTCCTGCTGCACCCACAAGACTGTCTCCCTGCACCCACCAAAAAGAGTTCTCCAACTGCACCCACCAAAGACTGTCTCCAACTGCACCCACCAAACACTGTCTCCACTGCATCCACCAAGACTGTCTCCAACTGCACCCAGCAAACACTGTCTCCCACTGCACCCATCAAAGAGTTTCTCCCACTGCACCCACCAATTCTGTCTCCCGCTGCATCCATCGGAGCTAATGCTCCAACGCCCTGCCCACCAAACACTGTCTCCCACTGCACCCGTAAAATTTCTCCCTGCACCCACCAATTCTGTCTCCCACTGCATCCATCAAGCAGCACTGTCTCCCACTGCACCCACAAAGCCACTGTCTCCCTGCACTCTAAGAGACTGTCTCCCTGCACCCATCAAAAGGTTTCTCCCTCCACCCACCAATCACTGTCTCCCACACCCAGCAAACACTGTCTCCGCTGCATCCATCAAACACATCCTCCCCACTGCACTCACCTAAAGACTGGCCTTCCCATGATCAATGGACCAATAAAGGCTCTAAAGCTTTTGCTTTGACTTCCATTGAATCTGAAGATTATTTCTTGTCCTGGAAATTTAAAAATATGTGAGCAGAGAATTTTTTCACGTAACAGCAATGACATTTACATTAATGGTTCAACAGTGGTCCAAACTCATGAACAGTGGTGTGTTACACATTTACACCCTCCCCAGGCCCTGTACGGTTACAGTACCATCTTCAACCACAGCAAAGACAGCACAGAACAGAAGGCATCAGCAGAAATGCATGGTGGGAATGGAAGTGGAGTGTGAGACTGAGTTAAAGTTGCTCATTAATTGGCCATTTTTTTTAAGAGAAGTGACTATTTATGTGTGTTTTGTAGCTAAAGTCCAAAGCTATCAGTTTCCCCTGGCCTAGTTATGTCAGAGAGAAAAAGCTGTATAGAGAGAGAGAGAGAGAGAGAGAGAGAGAGAGAGCAGGGGATATAATGAGAGTGGTTTTGGAAGCATGCAGGCTGCACTTGAGATATGAGATGGATAGTGGGAAGGAGAGAACACTGAACACACACACACACACACACACACACACACTCACCCCCTGATCTGTCTCATTTAAAACTTTCTTGTACTGGCTGTCACACTCCTTAGATTTGCCTCCCACTCACTAAAGCCTGCGATGACTAATGCAGCTTACACACACACCTTTCTTTAAAGCACATAACAATGTGAACAAAATGAGCCACAGACTACAATAAAGACTGCTTTATGTTTCAGTAGAAACAACACACCACACACACACACACACACACACACACACACACACACACACACACACACACACACACACTGTGTCGGATGACTCCACCACTCATTGCCCAAATCATCAAACTCATCAAAGCCACAATTACTTCTACTCATTTTAAGCTGGTTAAGCTGGTGCATGCGCACACACACCCCCACACACACACACACACACACTCTTTGTGACACATTTGAGCATCATTTTTTTCCTGGAAGTGAGCAGTTCTCTGAACAACAGAGGCTCCTAGGACAACTCTCCAGTCTATCTCTGTCTCTCTCCTCCCTCATTTTTGAAATTTCATCTCAGTCTCTCTTTCTTCATTCTCTTTTATCTCTCTTAAACTCTCTCCTTTTACTGTCTCTTAAACTCTTTCTCTTTCATCTCCTTTTTCTTTTAAGAAAGCTCTTTCTTCATTTCTGACTCTCTGAAACTCTGTCCCTCTCTGTCTTCTCTCTCTCTCTCTCTCTCTCTCTCTCTCTCTCTCTCAGTCTCTCTCTCCTCTCAGTCTCTCTCTCTCCTCTTATTTTCTCTTTGTTCTGGTTGATTCTCTCCATACGCTGAACACAGCAAGTCAGTATTGGTGGTGTTGAGTGTGTGCATACCCACACACACACACACACACACACACACACACTGCATTTGTCGTTGTGATGTGCTTTGCTGTCTGTTGTATCTTTGTATTTATTAGGTTTTATACTTTTGTGTGTCTCCTTTTACATAGTCGGCAGCTCGAAGCATCGAGTGCAGATTTATTCCACCAGTCAAAAGTTTGGGATTCTGGCTGTGTCTCCTGTTCACTTATTCAAGGAGTGTGCTTTGTCAGTGTACAGGGCCGTTACTGTCACACAAAAACCTCCAGAAAGAAACACCTTCTTAACGTTCAGCGTAAAACATTTATCCCAGTGTATCCATCCAGTACTTGTGGGATGTATCGGGGTTTTGATAATGATCATCCATTGAGCGATGCTCTTGTTGCTGAATGCAATCAAATCCTCACATCAATGTTCAGCATCTGGTGAAAAGCCCCCCCTGGACAGCAGAGGCAGTTACTCCAAAAACTCAGGATGAACCCTTGAATACCCTCGATCCCAGAAGAAACAAATAAGCAGGCGTCCCTTTACTTTTGTCCATGTAGCGTGCAAAGGACTTTGATAATGACAGCGACGATCTCTTTTTAGACTATCCACGTCTCACCAGCAGCTTCGTCCAAAGTGTATTTGGAAATGCAAGCCAGTGGCTTCTCCGGTGACTTGCCTTTCCTTGGTCCGCACGCAAACGTGATCTTCCGAAATAATTAGGGTATCCGACTTATTCCGTATTTCCGCTTTGATCCGACATATCCGTGTCGGAATGTGAATGCGAACAGCTTCTGTGTACATGGATGACATCACTATGCACTCCATATTGAATGTATTTATCACTGGGGGCAGAAGCGAGGTCATCAACTACTGCCCCCTCAACACCATATAAACACATCAATCAATCAATCAATCAATCAATCAATAAATAAATCAATAAATAAATAAAGACAGATGGAATATATATGTTAAGGCTATTTTTACTGTAAATACATATGAAAGACAGATGCACTCACACACTCTCGCACACCTTCATCACCAGCATTCTTATTTAGGGGGTGACCTGTGTAGTCCTCTCTCGGACACACACATGCACGATCTTCGCACTTTTGGGTGAAGGGGTGTGATATATCCACTATGCACGACGTTAGTAATGGTGATTTGATAGTGCAAGTGCAGGACCGCAGTACGTCTGCTTTATATCATCACTGGTTCCAGCTCTGGAAACATCTCCCTAGCTGACTGTCTGCAAAAACACCCCTCAGCTCTGAACACCAGATCATCCCATGTATAGGTGTGTAAGTGTGAGTGTGTGGTGTAATCACACCTGCCATGGAGTTTTGGTGTGGTAGCACTGTGGTCAGCAACCAGGGCCTGGTGTCTCATGGTGTAGGGGCAATTTGATGCGATACCCAGATCACCGTTGGTCTCCATCACAGGCAGCTCTACATTGCATTAGTGAGGATCTGCAACCAGTGGTTCTACCTTCTCTGAACACACACTCCTGCTCTATTCCAGCAGGACGACACTCATCCACACTGCCGTCTCAGATCTTGTCTTGAAGACAGATACCTCGCCAGTGGTCAGTCCTCATCTCCCAGACCTGTCCTGATTGAAAATGTGTGGATGCTACTGGACGCTGTATCTGCTCCACCCCTACACACCATCTGCAGAACTGGTGAGACATTACCAGCTGCGCAACCCAATCCGACACTTTCCTCCCCCGTTACACATTTACACACAAATACGCAAAACCAGTCCAAAACGGTCCACAGATGCTCAGTGTGAACTTTCGTGCTTAAAAGGTTATACTTTTGTGTCCACTGTCCCTCTCTCACTCACACACACAGACACACACACACACAGACACACACACACATAGCATCCAACCAGCTGGCATGAGGTCAACAGCTAGCTGTGCATCCTTTTCCTCGGGCCGGTCAAAGGATCACAAACAAGGTCTATAAACTAAACACACTTAGAGGTACACAGGCACATGCATGCACACACACACACACACACACACACACACACACACACACAGGAGTAACACAAATAATAAGATATCATGCATTATTCTCTATTCACTCTATTCATCGATCATCTCGCTCTCTAAAATCTCTCTCTCTCTCTCTCTCTCTCTCTCTCTCTCTCTCTCTCTCTCTATATATATATATATATATATATATATATATATATATATATATATATATATATATGTGTGTGTGTGTGTGTGTGTGTGTGTGTGTATACATGACTCTCTCTCTACCTGTGTGTGTCAGTTTCTCTCTGTGTGTGTGCGTGTGTGTATGACTGTGTCCCTCTATTTGTCTGTGTGTGTGTGTGTGTGTGTGTGTGTGTGTGTGTGTGTGTGTGTGTGTGTGTGTGTGTGTGTGAGACTCTCTCTCTCTCTCCCTCTCTCTCTCTCTCTCTCTCAGGTCGGTTGGGGCCTCCAACATTCCACGCTTCCATTTCCATGACATTCCCCGATTCCACAAGCAAGAGCCCTTCCTAACAGCTTTAACCGCCCGTCCACCCACCGGAACGTCTTGGCTGTTGCAGTCAGCTGAGCAGAGAGAAGCGCCGGGTACTTACAACACAGATCGAGGCAGGCGGAGGACGCGCGGGGACTGCGGGGAGAAGGACAGGGACAGTGAGACACAAAGTCCATCATCAAACAGCCAAGTGCGCGAGCGGACACCTGAGCGCTCACCTGCGCGCGCGGAGAGCGGCTCAGCGGGAAACCCGGAGGAGAGGGTCCTGTCCCCCCAGCGAGCAGCTCCTCTGTCTTAGTCCACACACACACCTCCTCACACACTGTCACACCACCTCACACACACCTAAACACGCGCGAGCAGCTCCTCACAGATACCTGCTCCGGTCTGCTCACTCCAACCCACAGAGATACGAGGAAAAGTGAGGAGGGAGAGAGAGAGAGAGAGAGAGAGAGAGAGGGAGAGAGAGAGAGAGGCTACAGAGAGAGAGAGAGATAGAGAGAGAGAGAGAGAGAGAGAACACAGAGAGAGAGAGAGAGAGAGAGAGAGAGAGAGAGAGAGAACACAGAGAAACAGAGAGACAGAAAGAGAGAACAGAGAGAACACAGAAACACACACAGAAAGAGAGAAATACACACACAGAGGCAGAGGGAGAGAGAGTGAGGGAGACCCAATAAACAAGTAAATATTTTAATATAAACATATATATATATATATAAATTAGTGTGTGTATATATATGTGTGTGTGTGTGTGTGTGTGTGTGTGTGTGTGTGTGTGTGTGTGTGTGTTAATGAAATGAAAGTATCTGTTGATTTTCCTTTGATCTGATGTGTTTTGATGATTGTTGTTGTTAAAATGTATCAGTTGGTTGTTTGTTGACGGAGCGCGAGACTCTCCGGGACAGAGCGCGCATGCGCTCCGAGGACGCTTCACACTCGGGGCACCTGCAGTTCCATCACCAACCGCTTGATGGCCAAGAGAGAGAGAGAGAGTGAGCGAGAGAGAGTGAGCGAGAGAGAGAGAGAGAGAGAGAGAGAGAGACATACAGACAGGGAGAGTGAGACAGACAGAGGGAGAGAGAGAGAAACAGAGAGACAGACAGACAGAGGGAGAGAGAGAAACAGAGAGAGAGAGAGGCTGGCAGTGATTAGTGTGTGACAGTGTTTATCTGCTCGATCGATCGATCTGTTTTCCGATTGAAATCGATCCGTTTAGGCAGATTTACAGCGACGCTGCTCAGAAACATTGACAGAAAAGTTGCCGGTTAAAGTGCTGCGTAGCCTGGATTTGGAGGAGAGCAGAGAAGAGCTACAGCCCAGGCCTCAGTCATGGTCCACGTGCACCTCTGACCCACCCACAGTGCGTTCACAGTCATCATGCAGAAACACCCCTGCTGAAAAGGCTCCATATCTCAGGATCAGTGTGACCTACAGACATGGTACACATATCATCACAAACTACAAGGTTACCATACTTGACCATAATAATCACTGTGTTCATCATTGAGCTCGGAAAAGTTCCAGCTGGATTAAATCCCAGTTTAAATGCCAGAGCAGCTTCCAGTGCATGTTTACTGCTCTGTCCATGGGTAGATGCTCAACCTGCAAAGAGACTGGGAGTGGGAGGGGCTGTTCAGTGTTCAGTGTTCACATTTCAGTACTCTCAAGTATATTCTGAAGATCATAAACATCCTTCTAATCTATTCTAATGAATCTAATCATTTCAAATTTCCAATAGGAGTAGATTTTTGATCGAAACATCTCAAGAAACCAAGGATCTCCTGAAAGAACAGTATCTGGCATGCGTGACTGTCTCCTATCAACACGAAAAACATCCCACAGAATTGGCCTAGGCTTCTTAAAGTCTCAGTACAACACTGAACCATATTCATGAATCCACAAAGCTGTCTTAACCCTGGTGCACCAGCCCATCACAGAATATAGGTCAGTTTAACTAAAACTCTTAATGAGCCCGGAATCTTCAGCCAGCCCTCTCCAGCTCGCCTTCATTATTAGCAACTTTGAAGGTGAAGTACTACTTCAATAAAAGCAAGGTTAGCATTTTTGACTCAAGTATTTCTCCAAAAGGCCAATCAGCAGCATTGACGTTTCGGATAAACTGTCCTTTCATGTCCAGCATTAGCAGTGGTCTGCGAGAATAAGCATAAGAAGAAGGCCTTTTTACTGCATTGTTAGTTGACGAGTCGCAGCCCCAACTCAGGTTGACCCACATAACAAAGTGGCGTAGAGTGCTGATTATCCCGCTCAGGCCTGTTTGAAGCTGGAACAGAACCAAAAGATGGATTGGTTTGCGGTCCGTGAAGACCGCACAGGGATGACCTCGCGCAGGTTTACTCCTCGAAATCTGCCCCTTTCCAAGATGGATCGTGTTTGGAGAAACACCTGCAACAAATTGCAGATGATAAGCGAGCCCTTAGTTAATCAGATCAGGTGCTGGCAGAACCAAAAAATAATTAACTTTTCTGGAAGATGAGGGCATGTGGAAGCCTGCACAGTGGTGCAGTCAGCCAGAACATTAGCACCACTGGTGAAGGAAAAACAACTGACCAGTGGAAATTGTAATGGCTAAACAACTGACTGGGTCAGACCATCTCCGAAGCATCAGGCAGGTCTGGTGGGGTTTTCCCAGTATGCAGTGGTCAGTATCTACCAAGACTGCTCCGTAGGAGGGCAACCGGTGAATCAGTGACAGGGTCATGGGCACCTATTGATGCACAACTTACAAGACTTATCGGACATTATTCTCGGTGCCAGATGACACAGGACACTTTCAGAGGTCTTGTGAGGTCCATGCCTTGAATGGTCATTCAACATTTTCATCTACTGTCTCTGTGGTTAGTGCGGTGGTAGCTCTGCCCTCTGGTTGAACATGGTCAGTGAATTGGCCCCTAGGTGTGAGTGTGAGTGTGATTGTGTGTGTGATACCGTCCAGGGGGTATTCCTGCCTTGTGTCCATTGACTTGAGGTGGACTCTGGATCCCCCATAAGGCCCTACTACATCAAAAGCCGAAGCAGATTTAAGTTAAACGTCTCCAGTGTTTCGGAGTGTGTCCTCGTGAGACTTAACACTGCAGTATACATAGACTCTTGAGGACAAATTAAAACTAACAGCTGTTCTCTGATCACAACCGTTCAGTACCACTTTTGTTACCATACCAATGGCTTTGGTTCGTTATATTTAAATAATTAATTAACTGAAACGGAATAATAATGAACTGAGAACACCCAGTTGTCATGCAACCAGTGAGGGCTTTCTAGATCCCACTGAAACCAGCAGGAGCTGGAGTGGAAGGAGGTTTCAAGGAGAGAACAGCAGCATATCGATAACTCATTCATTCTCAACCACGTCACATTTAGCCAAAGGTCGAGCTGAAAGAACAGTCAATGTGCAGGGTCCAACCGTCCTTCTTTGGCAAGACAGGAACGAGGACACCACTTGTGTGCGAGTGTGTGGGAGAATGTGTGTGTGCATGTATGTGTGTGTGTGTGTGTGGGGGCGAAGGATAAGGGTGTACGGACCAAGGTTAACCTTGTCCCCCAGGGGTTGGAGTATTTTATTTGTACAAATTTACTCCAATGTTGCACAAAAAAACAACATAGATATGATATAAACAAATAATTTTGCTACAGTCAGGCTTTTATATTAGCGACCGCTTTAAAAAACGCTGCCTTAAAGCTTTTGAAGGTTTGTTTGGTTGTCCAATAACTTTAGTCCCAGTGATTTGGGCAGAAATTGGTGCCAAACTAGAAAAATGCACATTAAAAATGATAATGTTAATAACAAACACATGGAGGCGGGGCTTCTAAGCATGTTCATCATGGGCTTGTCTGCAGACACCATCATGCTGACCAGTGGCAGGTCACCACCCCTTTGTTTCGTGGTCAAGACTGTCAGAACCAAGCCTAGGACACGTCAAGAGTGAAGACTAAGACTCTTAGAGTCCAGAATTGCTTGCAATTCATTTTACTTTCATCAACCCGTCAGAACAAAATTGTCACCTTGCATGTTTAAGGTGGTAGTAAATCCAGGCTCCTTCAGGTGGCACCTCCATCACCTGGCCGGGGATTCCAGGGCTATATCCCTGAATATTTGTAATGAGCCCCTCCACCCCCCCCGCTCCCCGCAATAGAGACCACCAGGAGACCACCTGGTAGATAGAGTCCCACTTCCAGTCTGTTATAAACATCACGAAAGCACCCACACATGGCAAAGCCAAATAAAACTAAAAGGCGGGACTTTGAACCATGCGAGTATCACAGGGCTTTCCTGACCCAGCTTCAGAACCGTTCATAATCAGCATGCCCACCAAATGCTCCAACCACATGCTGGCTTTGATGCATTAAAGAGCTACTCCACAGATCAGCAGAGCTGAGTGGGAAATTACACAGGTTTTTAGGGTGAGATGGTAAGAAATGTACCAATCATGATCTCAGGGACTAATTTTATTGCAGTTTAATACAGTCATGGTGATGTTAAAATATGCTGGGACGATTTAAAACATATATATTGAAAGTGTGTCTCCACAGGCATTATATTGATGGACTTTTTATTAAAACTCTCTCTCTCTCTCTCTCTCTCTCTCTCTCTCTCTCTCTCTCTCTGTATATATATATATATATAATTTTTTCCCCAATAGTCAGGACACCACAAGTGTTATGTAGTGACAATGAGGTGTTTAAACACTCCAGCAGCACTACTGTATCAGATCCACTCGTATGACACCCCCCCTCCCCCACATAATAGCTGCTATGTGGTGGTCCTGTGGGGTTCTTATCCTTCCCCCCCACACACACACAGACACACACACACACACTGTATTTATCTTACCTCCCTCCATTTTATTTCATTTCATTTCCACTTTCCATCCCAATATGTGCCGTTGCTGTGCTCTGCGGTGTCGACCAGAGGAGGATGGGTTCCTCTCTTGAGCCTTGGTTCCTCCAAATCTGAGGGAGATTTTCCTTGCCACTGTTTGCCCGCTGGCTGCCCATTTGAGGCTCGGACCCGGATCTTTGTAAAGCTGCTTTGTGACAACTTCCTGTTGTAAAAAGCGCTGTATAAATAAAATTTGATTGATTGATTGACACACACACACGACCAAAATCCCCAATATAAGTTTAACTGTTGCAAATAAACATTAATATCTGCACCTTAAAACACTGTCCCCCGTCTCAGAGTCGAGCTTTCTAAAACCCATCCTGGAATCATTTCAAATCCAGTTATCCTGAGTGAGAAGTGGTCACAAAGCTGGAAAGGGCAATCTCAGCCTGGAACAGGATTGAGTGAATCAGAATTGTTTCCGGATCCTTCACATTGAACTGATTCTCTACAGAGACAGCAGCAGCTTAAGTTTGGCCTTTGATTTCCATCTCTGAGTCAGATCTGACCCTCCATAATGTAGCAATATCAGCATCGTGAGAAGTCAAGACGCAGAGAAAACGAATCTGCAACCTTACATGACCACAACTGCAGTTTGCAAATACTGACCGCAACTGCTTATACACTCTGCATACTTGATTCTCCTCCTTTCACCCCATTCTCCAAGGTGCAGGACCCCACAGGACCACCACAAAGCAGGTATCATTTGGGTGGTGGGTCATTCTCAGCACCGCAGTGACACCGACATAGAATCCCTGCCATGAGAGGCAACACGTGTGGTCACAGGATGTGCTGCACACATCGCTGAGCTGTTACTGTCCCTCGTATCATTAAGATTGACCGACTGTCGTACGCGATGGCTTTCCAGATCATCACACAAGCAGTGGGGGCAGGATTGCTCACCACATGGTCTCCATACCTGAGCCCAACCATTGTCTGATTTCAAACGGAAACTTCATGGTTAAAGATAAAGTTCCAGTCTATTGTAGGGCTGGATGATATATTGATATTTATTTTGTTATTAAAATATTGAATCATTCATCGTGGTTAACCCTGAGGGAACCCTCATGTCTCGCAGTCAACGATCTCTCACCAAGTACACGACCCAAAAGTAGCCTCTGAGAGGAGGGGCAGTGAGGGAAGCACTTTTACCCTGTTGTGTTCCAAGTCCCAGTGTTGTTTACATATCTGCCTGAGAAATTGAGCACGATTGTTAGCCATTTAGTGGATTTGCATATCCTGTGCAACGTCTGGAGAATAAATTGGGACATCTAAAGCAACGCTGAACTGCTGGTCTGTTCCAGGAAACGCACAACATCTGGCCACTCTAACCTGAATGCAGCGACGTGCATTTAACAAACACGTCCTTCTGCCCCTGGAACAGTGACGACGGCGCTGCGTTTTGGTGTAGAAGTGAGTTAGCAGACATTATATTATATACACCTCCTTTCTTCCAGCTCTTCTCTCTCTTTCATCTTTGAGCTAAATCAGTGGATCAGAGGCTCAAATTCTGCCTCTCGCCGTCTCCCGTCTGATTTCTCGTGGATTATAGGACAAAAGGATTTACATATTATTTCACTTGGCGAGATTTCTGTTAGTTCATAATTCATAATTTTATATGCTCGGTGTGTTTCAAGGTGTGTGTGTGTGTGTGTGTGTGTGTGTGTGTGTGTGTGTGTGTGTGTTAGCTCATTTGCCCAGAAAGAACTTATATTTGTTATTATCATTACTATGATTTCGACACAGAGGAGTGAAGCACAGGAGATTATACTGTATTACATCAGAACAGATTTAATGTTCCTCCAGGTTAAATAAAGAGGCCTAAATAAATAAATTCTGATAAAGCTGACGCAGAACCCAAGACACACCGAGTTAACGCTGCTCTCAGACAATATATCGCAAATCCTCAACACACCAGAATGCAGGAGAGAACTTCTGCAACAACAGATGGGACATACTGGGTGAGGTTGTTCCTAGCACTGATCTAAGTCTCTGCTAGTAGAAAGAGAGGGAGAGACAGAGAGAGAGATGTGTGAGTCTTGGTTTCTCTCAGAGGTTCCTCTTTATGCTCTGATGGACTTTCTCCATTTGAGTTGGTTTCTCACAGATGTTCTCCCCTGTGCTCTTATTTAGTCCAGGTTTTAAGGTCGGTGTCTTGATTTCTTTCAGCAATATTGAGTCTTGGTTTCTATTACTGGTTCTTCATGCTCTTACTGAGTTTGAGTCTTGGCTTCTCTTACTGGTTCTTCTTCATGCTCTTACTGAGTTTCAGTCTTGGCTTCTCTCACTGGTTCTTCTTCATGCTCTTACTGAGTTTGAGTCTTAGCTTCTCTTACTGGTTCTTCTTCATGCTCATAGAGGTTCCTCTCTATGTTCTTAGTTATATTTCTAGCCAGAGTACAAATAAACCAAATTCTAGAAATGTCTTTGGATACATTCATAAGACCCCGTATAGTCCAAGCTAGTATGAACACCAGTATGAAGAGAGGAATTGATGTTGAGGGATTGTGTGGAGTGACAAAGTGCAACCTGACATGTCATAGTACAAGAAGAAATGTTGGATCAAGTTTGACTTCGAGGGAACAGAAGCACTCTCCGTGATCTCCACTCTGCTGATCTTTTGGACTCCTGGGCCTGGGTTGAGAAAAGTGGACCCAAGTCCAAGCCTTTGTTTCCAAATCAATATGGGAGTTTTAAAGTAAGTGGCTGAGTGTGAGTCACTGTGTGTGTGTGTGTGTGTGTGTGTGTGTGTGTGTGTGTGTGTGTGTGTGTGTGTAGGTGTGTGTGGTATATAGGTACCATATGAAGGTTTATGTATGCTGAGTGCCTTCTCTCTCGCTCTCGCCTCAGGGCGAAAAGGAAGTGCTTGTGTCCACACAGCCATGTGCTTACCCAGACGGAAAACTGGATAATGGGAACGGGAAGCAAATCTTTCCATGCCGACGTGCTGAAGTCCACTTTAACACTAAACATTTCTGTTGCTTTGCTGTATTTTTTTTTCCTCATGTCTGTCAGATGTTTTCATCTATTGTCAATCCAGGTTTGAAAGGTCGGCTTTATTCGTCAGATGCAGCCAGTCAGAATAAGAACAGGTACAATGGACTGTCAGAGGCTCCTCAGTGGCTTACAATGAAAGGACTATATGTCCTACAAAGGTGGACAAACACCTATTTGGAATTATTAACGAATCTGACTTTCCAAACCTTACGGGTATAAAGTATCTTGATTTGAGCTTTAATACTTCTTTACTAAACAGAGTAAACGAGAGACACTCAGAAGATGCGAGGAACACCACGACAATATGGATTTGCATGTAGGGTTTACAGTGTCATTCTTCAGTCCAGATATCAAACAACAGCTGAGCGAGTCAAAGATGAGCTCATTTCCAAAAGGTATGAAGGCAAAGATTCATTTCTTTAATATTATAAGCAAGAATCCTTTTTTTTTCTTCTTTCTTTTAGTAGTTTACAGTGTTGTAGCACCTGAGTGTTTGGGTTCCGGGGGATTATTCACTCATTCCTCCTTAAGCAGTTTCACGGTCGAGTTTGGAAACTGCTCCGCTCAGGATCGGAAGTGTCTGCAGCAGGTGATAAGGACAGCTCAAAAAAAATCTTAGGAATGGCCCTTTCACCAACATTTACCACTCCAGGCTCCTCAAAATCATCAAGGATAAAACTCATCCACAACACAACCTCTTCGCAAGTCTCCCGTCGCGCAGACGATACAGGAACTGAAATCAAGAACCACCAGTTTACGGAACAGTTTCTTCCACCAGGACAACAGGGCTCTGAACACCACACACCTGCCTCCAAGCACCAATTCATCTCATGCACCCAACCAGACAACACACACCTCGGTCCACACCTATTCCTGTCTTCACAAGACAAAATGTCCATCAGAACGTTACAAAAAGTACACTGCTCTTTGTAGAAATTGAGGAGGAAAAAAAAAAAACCCAAAAGAAAATAAACTATTGCACATGGTTGAGATTAAGATTAGGAATTTCATTGCACACGTGTCCCTCTGTGTATATGACGACAAATTTCCAATCTTGAAGAAGGTTCTAGTTCAACCAACCTTTATTTTCACTCCAAGATACATTGAGGGTGTGTCATTTCAGATGCAGTTGAGCATTTACAGCCCAAAGGGATCGAAAACAGAAAATATGATTTAGATTTAACAAGGATACATTAAATGAAAGGGCTTCAAAAAACGTTGATTTTCGATAAAGATATTTTAAGAAAAAGGTCTTTAAATAAGAAATGGATAAAAAATATCCGTTAAACTGCTATAAAATAAATAATAAACACATTTAAAATAACAATAGTAAAAGTAAATGATAAAAAATAAAAATGATAATGAGGAACCAACGGTGTGTGAGATTCAGCGTGTAAAATATTTTATATGTAAAAATATAAAAAAAAAAATACTATATTTGGGAAAAGACGAAGGAAAACGGTGCACAGATGGCGCTAGCTGAGAAAAACACGGATGTAAAGAAAACTGCCGTTCACTTGAATCTTTTTTGTGTGCAAAATTCTGCATCTGTCTCTTTTTCATGACAGTCTTTAGATACTGTAAGCTTTCTGCCAAACGTTGCCACTTGATTAGAAACACTCTGAGCCACCTTGCTTGGAAGTCAACCGTGGAGGCGATGAAGACAAGAAAATAAGGCGGATCCGTCAACAGCCAATGCACAATTCGTCTCTCAGAACTTACCACCTGACACGAAGGTGAAAACGCACACTCAGCCTGTCCAGTCCCTGTAGAGAAGTGCTGCCAAAAGAATAGGACTCTTTGGAACATGAAACTACTGGCACTATGCCAGGGGTTGTCGAGAGGGGTATAAAGCCCCCCAGCACTGAGCTGGAGAGTAGTGGAACTATGTTTGTGGGAATGACGGAGCTCCATCCAACACCTCAGGGATGATTCTGGGGATCACTGATAATTCAAGACACTTCAAGAGTTTTGCAGCTTGGATGTTGATACTGTCTGTAGGTTCCTCTGATCGCGAGATATTAAGTCTCGAAAAGGACATCAAAGGGGTTATTACTACAGTATTGCAGACATATTCTGTACATGCAAACCGACCCTCCTCCCCTTATCTTCTGCGAGTGGTATCTGCTCTTTTATTTCCCTGGATGGTTTGTTCTGTACTGCACGTTCGACAGAAATAACACAACCAAGCTAAGGCTGCCAAGGAGTGGAGCTTCCATACCAGTGCTTTTGGACCCCTGTTTGGGGTTTTCTCGCCTAAAATATGTTCAAATGAGTAATGAACCTTAAACTACACCTCGGCAACTGCTGTAGCGTGCCATACCCAAAGGAAAGCAGTGTGTGAGAGAAATGAAAGGCGAAGAAGAGTGAAAAATGTGTACTAGAAAAGCGTTAATGAGACGTGATGGGTACCTTCATGTATGCTTCAAAATATGGCATTGCAAGAGGTTAAATGCTGTCTCTCTCACTCTGTGTCTCTGCATCTCACATGCACTTTCTCTCTCTCTCTCTCTCTCTCTCTCTCTCTCTCCCTCTCTCTCTCTCTGCTGCGATTATAATTAGCCTCATATGTCATAATCATCACATTCGTCTCTCGCCAGACTTCAAGTCAGACCAGATCAACCCACTCAATTTAATAACGGTATCCCGCCACCCACTGCCTCTCCAACGAAACAACCTCACCACTGCATTTACAGCCACGCATTCTAAACTCACCTGTATACACTCGAATGTTTGTGGCCACCCCTTCAAATGAATGCATTCCCATACGTAACACTGCACCCATTGCTGACACAGATGTGCAAACGCACCCACACAGCTTTGCTAGACCTTATAGAGAAGTACTGGCAGTAATAGGACTCTGGAGCAGATAAGCAAACGCGAATCTACTGGCACCAGGCCTAATGCTAGGCGTGGGCTGTTGGGTTATAAAGCCCCCCAGCATTGAGCTGCGGAGCAGTGGAACTGTGTTCTCTGGAATGTTGGTGCTCCGTCCGATACTTTTGGGATGAGTTGGGGGGTTAGGGATGAGGTCTCTTCGTGTTAAAATCCTCACAGCAATGCTCATCTAAACAGCAAAGCTGCTTCTGAAGAGTGAGATGACCAAAGAATGGAGCCAAAGTGTGGAGGCGCCAAAGATTTGGTGTCATGGTGTGGGTGCAGTTTTGTACAATGCCAGATTGCCTTTGGTCTTGATAACAGACCAAAGTTACACACATCTCCAGATCTATCCCTGATTGAAAATGTGTGGGATGCTATTGGATGTTCTATCAACACTCCACCCCAACCACACCATCTGCTTGAGTTTCCTGTGCTTCCTCGGGCTCCCTACTCTCCTGACATGGCACCGTGTGACTTCTAGCTTTCCCCTAAACCGGAAAATGCCCTTGAAAGGGAACATGTTTCAAAGAGGCGTTCCAGTGCTGCTTCTGACAGGAGCCAGGAGACGAGTATGGCAGCCCAAGAGGACCGGAGGAGATCAGTGTACAATTGTTGTATCTGAATACGAGTATTTTTCATGAGCACAGGTCCGAGTCTTACCCACTCCATCAGTCTACACTAGGTTCAACTGGACAAGTGTCCAGTGAGCGTTTGAGCTGAGAAATTAGGACATTTTAAGTTGGCCTTTGGCTTCGGCTACAAGAGAAGGTCGATAACATCACTTACAAAAGTTTAGAGTGTGATTCAGAGTGTTAGCAAAAGAACACAAAGAGTGGAAAGAAGTCAGCAAACCACTGGGTGGAAATATCTATAATTTATTCCAGTCTGAAGACCATACTGTGCTGCGCTGAATCTGATATTCGTCTGTGGTAATTAGAGCAGGAACACTGAGATTTGCAAACAGACACAGACTTTAAAAGTAATAAAGCTTCAATATAGCGCCACATCCACAGCTCTTCGAACTATTCAAACATCACACAGATACACTATAAATAAGTGAGCGAAGGCCACTCAGTCTGCAGGTATTCGCTGGCACTTGATTTCACTAATGAACTCTCTTCTTTAACGAGACGAACCTAATTAGTAAAGGTTCTGTGTTATGGTGCATGGCTTAGTCCGTAAAAGCTGACTGCCCACATGCTGAGGGTTAATTTAACGCAGTATTCCTCATTAAACTGTGGGAAATGTCTTTACTTATAAACCAATATCCAAGTGTTTACATTCAAACTTAATTTTTATGTGATATTAAGGGGAGTTTAATCATTTGTATAAAAGTGCATATCAGCGATTACTTGAGTTGCCACTCGTTTAAATGTAAATGTGCACATAAACCCACCGTGCGACAATACACAAACAGGCACACTAGTGAAATCACAGTGTGAGCAGTGAGCACGTGTGTCCAGAGGGGTGGGCAACCCTATCCACAGTGTCTGGGGAGCAGCTGCTGGGTTAAGTTCAGTCATGTCCTGCCAGTTCAGGGAATTGAACCAGCAACCTGCCAGTCTCAAGTCACTTATAGTTTCTATAGCTCTGTTCTGGACAACCAGCTACTCTTGCTGACCACAAAGGTGAGGTGCAGGTCACCTCGAACAAGCCTACTGTCTGGCTTCAGGACTACGGTCATCATTGTGTTATCAGTGAGTAATCCAGCTCCGAAAAACAGCTAAAATACACTTGTTTCCAATTAAATCAAATCCCAGTTCAGATCTTAAAAGCAGATTCCAGTGCATGTTTACTTCTCTGTCCATGTGAACATGATCAACCTGCATACAGACTCTGACTGATCAGAGAGAGGGGGCGGGGCTGATGACATCACTGAGCCAGATATTGGGTTATAGAGGAAAATGAGAAGGCAGGGGCTGTTTGCGCACTTTCTTTGTTCACACACTCTCACATTTCAGAATAAAAGTCCTGAGCCGGGATTATACTCATACATAAATAAAGGGACATTTAGATTGTTATTGTTTATTTTATTTGGACCACTGTCAAGTATTTTAAAAAACATATTATAAATATGATTATCAATTGCATTTTTAGCTCAAAAACACTCATAGTGATCAATTTCTAACAGGATTAAAGTTCTTCATCTTCTATAAATTCTCTTCTAAATTTCTGATGAATGAAAGTTTGTCACCATGCCACAGAATTGGCCAAATGTTCTAAAAGTTAATGTCCATTCCTAAAATCCGATCTCTGTTTCATATGCGGCAAATTTAAGGTGGATTTATTTCTACACAGTATCCATCAGCTCAGTTTATTCAGCTTTGAGTGACACTTCTGGAAGGTCATCCTCCATCCATTATCACGCTCTTATCGAAAATCTCTAATGACTTATAATAAATGCTTAGAAGTTAATGTCGGCCCCATCCCTCCACCCCAACCCCTCTCTCTCTCTCTCTCTCTCTCTCTCTCTCTCTCTCTCTCTCTTTCTCCCTGTCTCTCGGGTTCAGTGCATTCTCTGAATACCCAATGAACACCTGCGAAGCACAATCCGAATTAGAATTCTGGGGCGTTTCACAGACTCTTAATTATGGCAGCTTCACATGCTAATCATCTGCAGGCACAAACAGGCCTAAACCATACAGCAAACATTACCACTTACTGTCTGAAACTGATATTCTCTCTCTCTTTCTCTGCCTGTCTCGCCTTCATTGTTCTCCTCTTTCAGTCCCTCTCTTTTTTCCTGCTCTCTCTCTTATCGCTCTCTCTCTCTCCTTTTCTTTAGATGTCAGCCCATAAATTACTAAGGAACGTACTTCTTAAGTAGGTGTTAGAAATAATGCAGTGTAAGTAAAAGGTATTATGGTAGACGTAGAGGTTGATAAGCCCTGCTTACATGAGAATTTATAGGAGACAGTCGCACATGCCAGATATTGTTACTGACCACGTTTCGATCAAATGCACTTGTGCCTACAATGTTTTGTGTTTTAAAAGGACTAAAAACACTATGCTTTTCAGAGTTGGATATTGATCATCCAGAGTTTTTTGAGCTGAAAGTGCAAGAACTTTATTATTAGAATAATCATTAGACAATGGTTCCATTGACTTTTATTCTGAAATTTGAACACTGTGTGAGCAAAACAGCCCCTCCCTTCTCATTTTCCTCTATAATATCTGGGTCAGTGATGTCTTTAGCTCATTAGCATAAGATCATACCAAGAGCAAGGCATGTGTAAGATCTCAAGGTAACCTAAGCCAATGTTAATGTTCTCCATCAGGAGAACACTGAACAACAATGGTGAGCATTGCAGGGTCGCAAGGAGAACCATGGAGAAAACAGATGGCTATCGGAACAATTTTTTGGTTGAAATGAGAAGAATTATGTTTGAAGAAGGTAAAACACTACATTTCAGCATAAGAACCTGATCTCATCTGTGAAACATGGTGATGGTAGTATCATCGATTCTAAAAGGAAATGTCAGGACATCTGTCCTTGAGCTGAATATCAAGGGTAATATTGGTGTAGAAGTATTCATTTCATAGTGGTTCCTGGTCCTTGGTTCACCCTCAACCCTCCACTGAGGGTTGTATTAGGTCTTCTTCCAGAACTTGAAGTGTTTACCTCCCAATAATCCCTGGAACTGATGATCTTGGAATCTGCAGTTGCACAGAACTGATTAAAGAGACAGTCCTGACTTATCTACAATCATCGTGTCAGATTTGCACTGAGCTCCTTGGACTTTCCCATTGTGCAGTGGTCAGTTAATCCAATGAGTGCTGTCCAGCAAGCCTTTTTATGTGGGCAAAGAGAAGTTACCAGCCGTAGCCCATCATGATCACTAACGGGAAGTTAGTAGGCCTTGCCTCTCTCTCTCTCTCTCTCTCTCTCTCTCTCTCTCTCTCTCTCTCCACCCATCTACACACACACACATGGGAAGGTGTGTATAATTCTTTGCCTCTGCAGGTGTTGATTAGAAAACAGACGTTTGGTGTGAAACATGACTCTCACCTTATATCACGCTGTTGTTCATTTCTTCCCTCACTCATCCTTCCCCCCCCCCCTCCCTCTCTCTCTCTCTCTCTCTCTCTCTCTCTCTCTCTCTCTCTCTCCTACGCTCGGGGCAACAGCCGTGTTTGTGTATGTGACGAGGGCACTGATGTATTGAATCTTTGCCGACCCCAGGTTTATCCCCTCTTATTTCCATAGTTATCACAGCCCTCTTCACTCGCGGGGCGAATTTTTGCAAGCATTTGCATTTTCTCGCCCCGGACCGCCTATCTGGACTGAGGCACTCCTTAAATAACTTCAGCCCACGCTGCAGCAGGCGGCCCACCCTCGCAGGGGATATTTAAAAGCTCATCTCGATCAGTCATCAATAATTAACATTAGATTAAGTAAATAAATTAGGATCAGGTTATTTGAGGCTCTGAGTAAGCTCTATTAAAGATGTGCAGTAAACACGGCAGGAGACTGACAGCGACGCAGAGTTGGGCCTGGCTTGGGCTTCAAAGAGCAACAGCAGTGAAGTAGCAGAAACACTGTCTGGAAGCTGGTAATGTTGCATGTTTGACTTTGCACCAAATGAATGTCTGCTGACAGTATCTTAAAATAAGTCTCGAGACAGCAGTGACATCAGTGGGGACGAGGGGACCGGCTTAAAACAGTGCTGTCAAGGTTGGTAGCAATTGTGGACAAGGGCTGTATTAGTGATGTTGGAAGCCAGTATTGTGTTAATGCTCTGCTAGAGGTTGTGAATGACAGCTGTAGTCAGTGCTCTAATGCTGCGGTAGTGATCTTGGAGGAGGTCTGTAGCCAACATAATAATAATTATAATAATAATAATAACAAAAATTACCACTTGAAAGTGTCTTTCCAAAATCCAGATGTTATGTGCCATGTTTGAGCAAGAGCATAGATTTGTTTTTTAACAAAATCGTATTTGGGCAGCATGGTGGTATCAGGGCAGCATGGTGGCACCGCTGTTAAGTGCCTGTGTCACTGAGCTTCAGGGGACTGGGGATGTGGGTTCAATGCTAGTGTTAGATTTCCTTGACTTTTAATTCAATCTATCATTCTACTTTCCACAATTAAAGGGAGATTAAAACAGAGAATATAGTTAATAGCCAAGGTCTGGTTTTACTGTCAGCCACAATCATTGATGTTAGTTGGTTGGGCAACACCTTTTCAGGCCTAAAGGACCTCTATGCACCAGTGAGCTGTGGAGCAGTTGAACTGGGGTGCTGATGGAGCTCCATCCAATACTTTTGGGATGATCATCCAACATCCTGACCTCACTAACATCACCCACCAACATCATCAGTTTGGTTGAAAAGTTTGACCAACATCACCAAAAGGGTTGGAAAGCATGACCAGCTGATCAAGTTAAACCTGACCAGTATAACTAGCAAGCCCACTCTGGTCAGCCACCACGAGTAACATGGCCAAACCTGGACAAGCACCCACGTATAGGCTTTGAGCAGCTTTTCAACAACCTTGACCAGCAAATACCAACCTAGACCACCTGAAAGCAGTTACGGGGCAAAGTTGGTCTCAAGGATGGCGCTGAAATCTTGAGAACAAAACTAACCAACCATAGAAATCCTAAAACCCAATGAATTCATAATTCAGCAAAAGCAAACATCTACCTATATATTTCTCCAGTTTGTGATCTCCATAAGCTTACTCCCACAAGTCTGAATGAAGAGACACTGATGCAATGGCTCAGAAGAGGCAGATGAGGCAGATTTAGCACCACTTCACCTCTCAGATCCAAACATACTGGTCCAGGCTGTAGGTCAGCCTGAAGGCATTTCCCAGCTGGAAAGCACTGTCCATGCGAGGAGAAAGTTTGTTGCATCAGTCTGCCGCAGTCAACCGAAACTATTTAAAGCAAAAGACCGACTGATGGGACGAGATGGGCCACTAGAACCCAATTAGTTCACTGTAAAAATAACTCGTCTTCCCAACGAAAAAATGAACACAAGCTGGGTCTAACTTGCGAATATTGCCTTTCTAGAAACCAACTTGTTTTGCTTAGACATAGTAGCTTCACTTATGGACAAAAGTATTGGGACACCTGCTCATTCATTTCTTCTTATGAATTCAAGGGTATTAAAAAGAGTTTATCCTGCCTTTGTTGGAGAAACTGTCTCTACTGTCCAGAGAAGTTGTTCTACCATTGCATTCAGTGACAAGAGGAATGGATGATCACCGCCCTACCTCGTCCCCAACTCCCAAACCTGTCCTGAAAGTGTGATGAAGCTCCATCATTCAAGAGAACAGTTCCACTTCACCAGACCGCAGTGCTGGGGGCTGTATACCCCCCTAGCCCTGGCTTTCGGCATAATGCCAATAGGTTCATCTATAGGTTTATCTGTTTCAGTCCTATTCTATTGACATCTACAGGGACTAGACAGGCTTTGTGCATTTGCACATCTGTGTCAGCAATAGGTGCAATCACATTCATTAGAATGGGTGTCCAAAATCTGGATTACTGCACAACTTAGCACAGTTTGAGGTGAGTATATGCTACCTGGGTTCATCAGAAACCTTAACTATACAGTTGAACGGAGACTCTAGTACCCTGTTGGGCCTCTAGCCTGAAGACAAGATGAGATATGGTTGAGCATGGAGGCCATACAGGTTCCATATGGGATCCTGCAGCACATTTAGCCACAGATATTGCAGCTGGACATGTAAATCCTGCAGACTCATAGGTAAACTGATTGCAGAGCTCAACCTGACTGTACTTGGATCCCAAACAGAACCTGGATTCATCACTAAATACGATACAGGTCCAGTATGTAACAGTCCAGGGTTCTCGGGCACAGCACCTCTGCAAACGAAGGCGGCAGTAGCATGGTCAGAAGGGTCTAAATGTCGAGCAGTTTGTTGAAATGCCCACCCTGCCTCTTTCAGCCCAGTGATGTTCCGTCAAAGTCTGTCAGTATGGCAAAATGTCTATAGTCGTAGAGACAAGCAGTACACTACCCAAAAGTAGCCTCTGAGAACCTTTTAAACACCTTATTGCACCAAAATCAGACCACATTTTTTATGTAACTGTCTGAGACTTGCATTTCTATCTGGGTATTTTTTTTTGTACATGTGATTTTTCACCAAACCCTTGCTTCAGGCAGTTTGTTTACAAGGAAGTCTGATTACCGAGAACCAGTAAACAATGGAATGGAAAGCCTTTGTAACATTCACAGGGAACTCTCTCTCTCTCTCTCTCTCTCTCTCTCTCTCTCTCTCTCTCTCTCGCTCTCTCGCTCTCTCTTTAACATGGTTCTTGTCTGTAACCATGAAAATTAATTAAACATCATTGCACTAATAAAATCCAATATGCTGTGTATGGATTTACAAGTCCGAACACAGATCAAACAGCACAAGTGCATAAATATAATCCTATTAGCTCTCCGTAATACAGCTTTACACTTCACATTAGGCAGCTGAGCCCTAAAAAAGGCTCGTAAAGCTGGTGAAATGACGACAGTTTAATATCGTAATTAGTCCCTATCGTACAGTGAGGCTTCTCTCTTGTCTAAAGAGCCATATGTTCTTAATAGAGCCAATCCATCATGCTATTCCACCTCCTCTGTTGGAGTGCAGGCTCTCGTCTCCATGTAGTGCTCAGGGCCATCGCGTGCGGTAGGCTGGGCAGCTTTTTTGGCCGGACAGTGAACTGGGAGGCCGGCTGATGGGCCATTAGAATGGCATATGCCTGAGATGCTCGTAACCTGCTTATTAATTAGCTGTCAGGTGGCTGCCCTCAGGTGTGGAGAACAGATGGGGCAGGTAACACTCAGCAAGCGAAGATGGAGGAGATACCACACAAATACACCCACAAAAACCCCTTTAGGAGTACAGATATTCTGACAAACACAGTTGTGTTCAGTGCTTATTACACTGTTACATCCTCTACAGGCCAAAAAGAGCTCTGTAGGCTTATGAATCATGATGGTATGGAAGGGGTGTAACAATAAGAGACGTTAACATCACAATACAAAACACACCAGTTCACACACCAGGATAATTTAGTGTAGTCAGTTCACCTGATCGCCACGTTTTTGGAACGTGGGAGAAATCCGGGGGGAGTCCCCAGAGGAAACCCACGCAGACATAATGTGTCCAATGTACAACAACTTGGACATGGACAACAGTCCTGTAGAACCACACGATACCATCAAACTATATACTAGAATTTGTGGCAATTTTAGACCTGGTACAGTAGTGGATTGATGGAATTCTTCCGAGAGAGGTGCCGAAAATCTGTAACTACCAACCCCAAGACCTCGCAGACTGCTAAATATTCACACAAGCAAGTGCTGCAACAGTGGCCTTCACTTTGGTGTTTTCTAACGTTCTATTCCCTCCTCCTCCAAGACTTTTCATGGGTAGAGGATGGGTATTTCAGTCCTTTAAGCCAGTCTTCAAAAACATTGTGTTTTCTCTGCATTACCTCGCACACATCACCCGCTCGCTAGCAATCAATCCTCTGATGAGCTGAATCAATCATATTAGAGCAGGGAAACAATAAAGCAGACAGCGATGTTTCTCCCTAGCACTGGATCCTCTTCTCTATGAACCTATTTATATTTGTCATCAGATGTAATTTACACCTGGTTGCATAAGTTTCTGTTAGACAGAAAATAATCCGATGTCTTGTGTTCCGTGTCTACGTAAAAGGGTGGAAAACAAATCCTCGCTGTCAGAAAAAGAAAAGAATTCACATTATGATTTCCATTTTAAGAATTCACCAATGTGTGAACTTAAATTTGACACACTACAGTTAAACCCCCAACCTAATTTAAACCTCCACCTCGACCTACACATAACTACACCTAAATCTGACCTTAACATACAACTAAACTTAACCTACAGCTAGACATAACCAAAATGTAACCTACTACACCTAAATCTAAATTTAATCTGATTTGTATCTGAATCTGAAGCGGTTGGTTCGTTCCTCAAGTCCTGTGCAGATCAGCTTTGTGGGGTCGTTGAGCACTTGTTAAACATGAGCCTGAAGCTGGGAAGAGAACCACAGCTGATAAAGCTCTGTACTAAAAACATAGCACCTGAAGGACTTCTCATCTGATGAAGTCAGTGGAGATGCTGGTCCTTACCCATCTCAGCCTGGTGAATGCATCAAAGAACCCTCTCCAGTTTGCCTACTAGCCTGGCATTGGTGTGGAACATGCTGTCATCTTCTACACAGAGCTCTTTCTCAACTGGCGACGCCTGGAAACGCTGTGAGAGTCACCTTCTTCAACTTCTCCAGTGCCTTGAACACTGAAGGGCAAGCTGGAACATGATGGTGTGGTCTGCCGAGAATCAGATGGACTGTCTGCAATTATAGAACTACAGTGGAGCTGATTAAATGGACAGTATGTGCAGAACCAATGGGGTGGTTTTAATGATATGGCTGATTGGTGCATGTCCCGAATTCTGGAAAATGTGTCCGAGAATCAGCCAGCACACAAATGGCTCACACATGGCACACAACCACGTACAGTTGCTGAAAGTCTACTCAAATTTCATCCATTAGCAGAAAGCATGTGACTGCTTTCAGTTGCTGTGTTGAAAAGTGACATTTTGGCCAATTACCAACGAATGTGCCATTGAGACGATTTGAAATGTGATTTTTTTTTTTCCTCTTCTATTCATTGGCATTAAGGAGTGCTAATGAAAAAGCCCAGCAGATTTTGAGATTTTGTTCTGAAGTGAGTCATCGTTGCTCTTGTAACATTGAGCTCAGTAACCAACCTCTCTTCTTTCAGGTAGCAGAGGCTGAGCTAAAGGTTCGTCGTAAATTGGCTCCTTCTCTCTGAAAACGCCTTATTTTCCCCTTAAACTCTGAGGATTGTAAAATTAGACGTGGTCTTATTGGCTGTGTGCCCTTTGCCCTGCAGCACAGTCCATCTGGTGACAGACGTTTACAGCATGTTCGCCAGTTTCACTGATGTAATCTTAATTTTCCAAATCAGGTTTGGGTAAACTGACCTGCTGTTAACATGCATGACCTGCATGACCCTGTTTTATGGGGTCATTGCTCGAACAGGGCTTACGCACCAATCTGTTTGTGTCTCTTACATTACGTTGTCTTTTTAATGTGGCCTATCTGAACACACTCCTAAATTCAAAGCCGGACCACCCTATACACTCGGTTGTGTAGGGCCCTGCTTATTAATGTAGCCCCCCCCCTTTGCCTCAAGTTAGAGAAAGTTAGTGTCTCATATTGGTCTTAAAATGAAGTGAGACGATCCTTTAGGACATGAGAAGTATTAAAAAGGACTGCGGGAACAGCAGTCAGGTGAACTTGAGGTTGGATTGTTAATAAATAATGGTCTGGTCACCAGATCTGTGGGAAGACAGAGGGTTTTATGGTTTATGATTTATGGTTTTACGCTGTTCAGTACTCATTTAAAGTGGCAGTAGTCCAATAATAGTATTCCTGGATGGAGGAGGACAAAATAATCAGTTTATCCGAGTACCAGAACAACCATTCCTCAAAGGTCTAACAAATGATTTCTAAAACGGGTCTCTGGGTCTGGAGATTTTATACCTTTACATCTTTGGGTTGCATCCGGCATTCTTCTGCAGCACCGCTAGCTAATGGCACCCTGTTTAAAGTATAAGACATTTTTTCTTCTATATGGAGGAACCTCTTAAGGACACTTGAAGAACCTTTAAGAGTTCTTCGAGATACAGACACTGTTAAAAGTGCAAGATGCTTAGGAAACCTTTGGAAGTTCTTCAACTTGAAATAGTGGAGGAACCTTCAGTAGCCTCTAAGAGCCATGTCCTTTTATTGAAGGTTCTTACAAAGCACCATAAGAGGTGAAGAACCACCAAGAACCACAGTTCTTTTGGTGGATAAAGCCTTTCAGTGGTTTCGTTCAGGACCCCCAGGACCACCACAGAGCAGGTGGGTGGTGGGTCTTTCTCAGCACTGCTGTAACACTGATGTGGTGGTCAGAACTTTTGGTACTTTATTAATCCCATGATGAAACTGCAAAACCAGCTGGTGGTGGTGGTGTTCGTGTGTGTTGCGCTGGTACAAGTGGTTCAGACATATAAATATATAAAAATAGACCTTAGAATGAAGTGAATTCAGCAGCTTTACACCCACTGCGGACACAGGTGTTCAGTTGTGTAATCTAAACAAAAACAAATGGCCACAGCTGCACATGAGCCCAAGGTCACCATGCCCAGTGTCCAGCAGAGGGGTATAATGGAGCTCCAGACAGCTTTTTTGTGTGGGACCGTTATCCAATTATTCGACGTGGGTACCTGACCTCACCACTGTCTCTTAAAAATAAGGATGCTACAAACTGTTCTTTGAGGAAGCCCCTCCATATGATGGCAACGGTCAAAACCTGATCTGTACCAAGAACTCTTTGAGCATCAAGTACAGCCCGGCTTAACCCACCATCCCGAAATGCTCGTCTTCCAAGCATCCAGACTCTTTTCTGTCCTGGCACAGAAGTGGTGGCGCAAAACGTCCCCCGGGGAGTCAATCGCTATCTTCAAATGCCAACTGAAGACCATCTCTTTCAAAAGCGTTTAACTCATTAACTCTTAACTCAAAACTGAGGACCAGAGAAACCTGGCCTGGCAGTGGGATTCCTCAAACTGGGAATATGCTTCTTGGAATTCTTTCTCGGTTTCTACCCGTACAGACTTCCTGAATAATTTAACCTTAAATCTTGTGCTTTTCATTGACATGTGCATTCAATTATGTATCATGTTTCAAAATCTTTCCTTCAAATTGATTCGTCTGCAACAAAGGCCCGATGATATGAACGCAATGTGCTGTAACCAGAACTTATAATACAGGCACTGCATTTTCCAAAATGACCTTCAGGAATGAGGGGTTTCAGGAGGGGCTGGCAGTTACTTTAGAAAAATGCCAGGAAAGGTTCAAGGGTAGGAAGGGTTGCACTGTTGTAAAATGTACATTGTACTTCCTGAAAAAGTGAATAATTGATATTGTGTGGTTCTGTAGATATTTTGCAGATTAAAGTATGAATTAAAATTAGTTTTAGGTGTAGATTACAGTATGAATTAATGTGTAAATAAATGTTAGATTTAGTGCAATTGATGGTGCAGGTTATAGATTTAATACCAAAATAGATTAAGATTAGTTTTAGGTGTAGATTAAGGGGTAAATTTAGGGGTAGGTTAAGATTAGGTTTAGGTGTAGATTAAGGGGTAAGTTTAGGGGTAGTTTAAAATTACGTTTTCAGAAGAAGGTACTAAGCTGGAAAATAGAACTAAGGCAAAAATCAAGACGCCTCTGCCTGATGGATTTAGACGTCCTTCCCTTTCTTCCCACTGTGTCAGTCACATGTTGTTCTTAATGCAGTGTCCTTTGCTGACACGTCTAATACGGTGCGTTATGTGCAAAGCTGCGTTATATACGGCAGCAGAATCACAAATGCAGCTGCGTGGCAGTGATGTGAATGCAGTGTCAGATTATTTCGATCTGGTTTCGCACTCGTGTGACACATAACAGGCACCCACTACGACTGTATCAGGCAGTAATTGATTAAAACAAGTAGTGCAAGCTCATTAAGAGTCCGGGAGCTGAAATAAAACTACCAGCTGGGCTGAATGCACTCAAAGTGTTTGACAGTCCCACTGTTGTATTTGGCTCAGCCGTCAAAAAGGCCTTGCGCTATATTTCGCTCTCAGGCTGCCATCGTGTAATAGTTCTGGAACAGCCTTCTTAAATTTGTGAAACTTTGCTAAGCTAAGGAAAAAAAAAACCCTGTCTATATAACGCTCCAGACGAATCCACGCCTTTCTAACTTCAAAGCTGGATTACAGTGTTACTGACTGCATGCTCTTCTGCATCCTGAAATAAGCCGCAGTTAGCTCGTACTCCTCTCCACAACCGGCCAGCTCAAAACCAAGCGGCCTTATTTATCTACCTTACGCGCTCTAGACTCTAAAACCCCTATTGGCTGTGAAGAACGCCACCGATAATGAATAATGCTCTCAATCTAGAACACATATACAGTGTTACGCTACAGTCTGGGCAGCCAACTCAAACGCAATGAAATGTTTTAAGGAAATACGTCGGTTTTCTGGTTGGAATAAAGTAAACAAGCCCTTCATGAGACTTAAACATGGCATTTTCTAATTGAACATATGAGCAAACCTAGAACCGAGACCGTCGCATGGTGTCAGACCTAACCACCAAGGTTCATTCTTCTTGGGTGATTCCTTCTTCGACGAGTGTATGTCAGGGACGTCCCAGTCCAGTTTTATGTCCACGATCTGATATATAATGAGACTTGCTGGACAGGTTTACTTATTTCGGAGGTTCGATATTTTAAAAATGAACTTTTTAACTGTTTAATGTCTTATAATCCAGTCTGACTGACTGACATGGAGGATCAAGGAATATTAAGTTCCTGCACAGCTTTCGGAAATGGAATGTCTCGTCCATCGATCATGCCTCACTCAAACTCCAGTAATTCACTGGCAAGATGTTTATTTCTTCCAGTAAAAAGTAAATACTAGTCCATTATCACTGTGTTTTTATCAACTTCATGCACTACACTGAGATATACAGTACCATGCACAGACCCTGTTGGGGTTGTTCTGAAATTCGGATTGTATATATCAAAGACAGTCTAGTTGGGTTAAGTCTATAATCCTCTTCTCTTATCTGCAGTAAAGATACAGTAATGTACTTTCTATTCGGTAATTCTACACAGAGTGTTATTCTGTAACAGCTTCTATCCTAACTGAAGTGTTCACGGGGACTAAACAGATAGGATTGCGCAGAGAACATTATACAGAGCATCACCCTGCCTGCACTGCCTGGTCTTTAAACTGTGCATGCTGTACTAAAGTCCATTCTCCAACAACCGCCACCATTCTCCAACAAACACCATCATTCTCCATCAGACATCACCATTCTCCTACAAACACCATCATTCCCCATCAAACATCACCATTCTCCAACAAACACCATCATTCTCCATCAAACATCACCATTCTCCTACAAACACCATCATTCTCCATCAAACATCACCATTCTCCAACAAACACAACCGTTGTACAACAAACACCATAAAACTTGCTCAAGGGCACTTCAGTCATGTCCTGCCAGTTCAGGGATTCGAACCAGTGAACCTCCAGTCACAAGGCTGGTTCCCTCACCACCAGACCGCCGGACAGCTGCTCCAGTCCTAATGAATTGGACGGAGAGCATATATACACAGCAGGAAACTCCATCATACCAAAATTCCAACAGCATTTTCGGTCGGCTAAGGATTTTAGTCTTTAACAGAGACATCCACCAAGGACTGACATTTAATGTCATGCGGTGTGAAAAACGTTAATGAGCTACTCAGCGCTGACTGTGGCGAGTTAATCGCGTTACCTATTCAGTAAAGGCTTAATTAACATGTACTATGATTATTATAATGCAGGCGACATGTTCAACGACGTGCTACAGGACATTCTTTGCCCTGTCAGTCGCACGGTTTGCGAGATCCGCATTAAACAGAGGCGCTGGGATTTGGTCTTCTTCTTTTGTCTCTTTTTGTTGTTGGTATTTTTAGACCATTCTTGTTAAAAATCATTACAGTGAGAGAAAACAGGCTTAGGCTTCAGAAGCCACCCCACCCCCCCCACCACCACCACCACCACCCGCCTTCCCTCCAACATCCACTGCTTTGACAGGAATCGAAGCGTAACAGGCAAAGATGGAAGGGGTAAAAAGAAGCAGCAGAACATTCTTTCATGTTGTCAGATTCTGTGCTAGAATTATGAAAGGCCTCTCAAATTATGCGTGACTGATAATATAGGGATTAAGGTTGCAGTTGTGACTGACAATCTTTCATTCTGGAGCAGCACAATGACGCTGCCGCGTTTCACTCTATAGGATTACCGCTAATGGCAGCATATCAGAAAGATATTAAAGACTATCACTGAGCGATTAAAGCTAAACTGCTTGTGAGTTGCATGAGGCTATGGACCAGAAAAACGGCGTGAAAAAAAAAAAGGAAATGCCTTAGTAAGACTCTATGTAGATAAGCAGACACGCTCTTATGAAAGCATATACAACTCATGGATTTTACAGCATCATACCCGCTAATTGCCTGTACAGCCCAAAGCCCACAGCACCCCGAGGACCAATTTCAATGAAAATAGAATTGATTGATGTAAGTCAAGTAACTTCAGGCTCCTGCAAATGGTGCTGCACAAGGTTGATGGGGCTACAAATACCTGTGGGGTGTGCAACGGTATTCACAGACTGAGAAGAGGCGGTAAAGTGCAGCACAGTTAATCGTATTTCTCCTCTAAGGCGGTTAACGTGAGCTCTGTTCACATGTACACGCTCTACCTGCATCCAGACTCTGACTGATGAATGAGAGGGGGCGGGGCTAATGATGTCACCCAGGAAAATGAGAAGGGAGGGGATGTTAGTCCTCTTTGTGTTTTGCTCACACAGTGTTCAAATTCCAGAATAAAAGTTCTGAGGGGGTAATAATACTGATACGTATTATATTATATCATTATAAATATCAAATAATTCATCATAATTCCAAATTTTGATCTAAACCTGGTAAAATTCATACAAATATTTAGATTCTGATCATTTTACATCTCAAATGAAGACCAATTTAAGTAACCTAGTATCTCCTGAAAACAGCAATATCTGTTTTCTTTAAATACATTTGTAATTTTTGTAAGTACATCAGACTATGAAAACATCCCCAAAAATTAGCATACAGCTCCAAAGGTTATGAGAGGAGGTCAGACATATTTCAAGGCTTCTCGGGGGGAAGATATGTAGCTGATTTGTGCAATATGATAGGACAGATAGGGGAAGGAAAGCTTTCTTTTAATTTTACAGTTCAGATCTGCTGCTGAAGCTTGCATCCCAGTTGTTCCCATAAATCCTTGAATGGGAACGTCCAAGGAAGTGTTGAAATTCCTGGCGAAATGAGAGGCACCTCTTCCAAATTTCTCAACAAGAGGTACACTACCCAAAAGTAGCCTCTGAGAGCTGTTTTATAGGGTAGCCTTTTATTATAGCACTTTTACACCCCATTGTGCCCAGACCGAGAGTCTAACCACACTACAGCGTTCATGTTTACATATCTGCCTGAGACATGAGTGAATATGGGTCTAGCATGACTGTTTTTATAGCGCATTAAAGCCAATGTCAATATGTAATCCAACCAAAGCTCTTCTCCCACCAAAGAATGAAGCTGAAGTTGGAAAATACCATGTAGACCACTGCTTTCTTTATTTTTTTCAGCGGAACATACAGGCCTTTATTTAGCACCACTGTGGCATAGAAGGTCAAGACGAGATGGTGCGGTCTTAAGTTGCGAAAAGCGAAGCCCATCCATCCTCGTTTTTCAGTTCTTTCACTTCAAAACATTCGATCCATCTGGCTCAGTGACACTCTGATCCACCGTGTACATAAAATTACTGGTGCTGACACACACACACACACACACACACACACACACACACACACACACACACACACACACACCGTGTATTTCTCTGTGCCCTGGACGTGCATCTATCCACTCAAGGTCAGAAGTGCTACACCTCAAAAAACACTCCATGATTGCTTTAATATTGATCTCTCGGCACCTCTCCTCCATTTCACACTCGCACACATGTCTCTGACCAAGTCCACTCCAACAAGTATCAGTTCATCTCAGACGCTAAGGAATCTCATTTAGCTTCCTTTGCTCACCCAAGTGGCTCTCTTGGGCTCTGTTATGGTGGATTAAGGAGACAAAAGTGCACATCACATCTGTCAATACGTGGTGCTTAGCGTGTTGCACTCGACAACAGCAGCGCATGACACAGGACTAAACAGAGTGACGAGAAAATGACATCACCGTGTGTAGGAAGGACAGTATGAGACAAGGCTTAACAGGGAAACAAGGCAGTTCGTAGACATGTAGGTCAGTGTCTCGGCTACATTTGCACTCAAGGAAACAAAGGATTGCAGTGAAAGGCAGCAGTCCTGCTTTTGCCAAACTAGTAGGAAGCCAGCTCCCTGTGATCGAGCCGGTGTAGAGCTTTATATCGTAGTGCTTCTTAACCCTGGTGCTAGAAGAACCCTGCCCTGCACTTTTTAGTGGGTTCTTTGTTTTAACACACCTATTGCCGATTATTATTATGACTGTGTTATTATGTTTTATGACTGTAATCAATACATTTTCCTCATATCTCCTAAAAAAACAATTTTACCAGGTGTGAACCAAGGTGTAGACCTTCAAATGGTTCTTGTATTTGTCATTGTTGTACACAGGACCATTGCCTGTACTAAGGAACCCACGAACGACCCATTTTATTAAACAATAGATCATGTTCTGATGACAAATCAAGCACACATCAGCTGAAACAGTGGTCTTCATTCGGTCCATACTGTCCTGATCACATCACGCACCAAACAAACATGTCTAGATGCGGGTAAAATTGGAAGTTATGTCTTGTTATCTCACCCTCGACCTGGGTATAATCCATCATTTCGGCAAGCTAAAGCAAACCGGAGTCTCCTGCAACTCGTTAACAGTCTCCCACTGTCAGCTAACATCTATCACCCATCGCCGGTGAAGCAACGCTGCAATCAGTTCCTTTTATGGCACGAAGGAACATGTTACGGAACCCGTTTCGATTTATTAAGAGCGGTGGAGTATTTTAACCCGTCAGGTGAAATCTATCACCTTTCCCAGGTGTGACGTAGGAGCAGATAGCAAGTGATATCTCCATTAACACACCAACGTTTACAGCATGCGGTGCGCATCCAATCATCCTGTCCGCTGCTCTGCTGCACTTCTTAACATCCTTGGTAATCGTTTTATAGTTTATTTCTACTTTTCCTCTCTTTTCTATCAACCCTTCTTGGAGAAGTTGCTCGTTCCCATGTGCAATAACTGACAATATTGGTCTGAGGGTGCGTCAAGAGTACTCCAGCTATATTGGAGCCAAAAATTCAATAACTTCAAGGAGCTGCGCTCTTGGAGGACAGTCTAGACAATTTTCCAAAACCGGCAGTGTCTGCAGCTGAGTACAGCTCTCCAAGCGTGTTCAAATGATTACCAAACAAGCCGAGTCGGACCCGTGGCATGCATACAGTGGGCTAAGTATCTGTTCTGTTCAGAGTTATTTTTTAATGTCGACACCGCTTTGCGAGACGCGTCAACACGGGCCGGAGACAGTGTCCTGTTTTGCGCACAGCTGTCACGCGCACTTGACGTGAACAGTCAATTTGACTGAATGCCTATTTCATGAGACATACATATGAGAATGTTTGGTCCAAAAACATCCCCCCTCCTCCCGTCGCCCACTCCGTAGCTTATTGGCCCCTGAACATTGACTGTGGCTGCCGCTGTCATCTGAAGTGTGAACTGAATTATAGATATCTAATTTCAGCTCAACTTGAGGCCAGCAGGCCTTCGCTGAACACCATGGATATTTTATCACCACTGGAGAAATAAATAAAAACAGTGGCCAGCTCACACGAAGCAGAAATCATGCATTTGCTGCGGAAGGGGAATCGGGCGGGGGTTGAGTGTGTCTGTGTGGCAGGAGGATTTCAGTCAGGATAGAAAACTGTAATAGTAGAACTGACCATCAGTGGCTGTGATGGTCAAAGATGTTCTCCAATCTGATTGAATTCATTCTGATAATAGATAAAGACTTTACAAGGACAATATTAGAGTGAAACCAGTCTAGAGTTGACAGGAGGCTCTAGTACCCTGTTGGCCTTTATACAAGAAGAGATACGGCTGGGCATGGAGGTGTACAGGTTCTGTATAGCATCCTGCAGCACATTTCCTCACAGATGTTGGAGCTCGGCCTGTAGATCCTGCACACTCACAGGTTGCTGAAGCAATACTCAATTGCCGATTAATCCAGTTGGAGGCTCTGGTCACTACCACTAGTGACCGACTGTCACATGCAATGGCTCCTCGGATCATCACACCAGCAGTCGGGGCAGTGTGTCATTCCACCATTACAAATATTAGATTTTCACGAGTTTATCTTCATTCATCACAGACCAGTGGAAGCAGTCACTGTCTTGGAGGTCAAGCATCCACTTAGTTGTAACAACAAACATCGAAGACAAAGGACAAACCATCTGCTTTGCATTAGAAAAACTATTCTTTGGCTAACGGGGCCTCTGTGTGGTATAAAAGCCATGAGCCTAAAGGTTAAAGAGTTTTCACACCGGGCCGCGGTGGATGGTGTCTCTTTCTCATCTGGGTTCCAGCAGAGCTCTCAACATGGGTTATTACCCACGGCCTAATGTCACTGTGCTAGAACTAATTAGGCCTCTGAATAAAAACAAACCATTAACATACAACTGTTTGTCAATGATAGGCTCTCTCTCTCTCTCTCGCTCGCTCTCTCTCTCTCTCTCTCTCTCTCTCTCTCGCTCTTCTCGTCTTCTGCGAAACATATCAATGGAATTGAAGATGTGTAATGGATTATTTCCTGTGATTGGTTTGCATAAGCTCTCATTACGTAAGCCGCGTTATCTTTGTAGCTTCAGTGCAAACCAAGACAAGCCAGTCCAATGTCTTGGTTGTTCGACTAAACTTGGGGACATTTTACTGTGTAAATCTTATTTTTGGGCAGTTTATCTTTTTCTTCTCCTAATTAATGTGTAATAAACAACAAGGGTTTATGAACAGAAAGCATTTCATCCATGTTCATCTCTTCGAACCCAAGATCCGCACTTTCTAACTTTCTAACGCTTTATAACTCAGGATCAGAGTGACCTACAGACATGATGCACATTTCAAAACAAACTACCAGACTTGCCCCGTCTAACTTGGTCTCGTCTTTGTGCAATGAATTAAAAGCTCAGTAAACGACTACAATTCGCTAATTTCCAGCTGAATTAAATCCCAGTTGAAATGGCGAAGGGGCTTCCATGCATGTTTACTGCTCTGCCCATGTGTACAGGCTCAACTCGCAGATTGAACAGAGAGAGGGGGTGGGGCTAATGATGTCACTGACCCAGATATTGGGTTGTAGAGGAGAATGAGAAGGGAGGGGCTGTTTGCACTCTTTCTTTGCGCTGACGGACGTCATATGTATCGAAGGAGGCATGTGCTTGGCTTTACCTTCTTACTGTCGGGAGCATCGTATGTGACGGCGGAAGGGTCCTAAAGGGGTTGTGTAACTGGCGCTTCCAAATTGGTGGGGGGGAATTTTTGTCAGCAAAAATGAATGTCAGCCTTTGCTTCTGCAGTTGCCTCACGTTCTGTATGCAGATTTGCACACTTTAAACACTCCAATATTTAAGTGTCATAAAATGTTTTTCACCAATTTATGGTGTTTCCCTTCAATTCCCGCAGACGGAATGTCTTTATATAGATGGGCTGGGACATCTCTGCTGGTTTTTAATAAAGAGCAGTAAAGATTTACAAACTGTCTGATTGTTGACTTCTGCTTTACTACTCATGTGGACGGGTTTATACGTCCCTCCGGCCAGGGCAAATGAGGTTTGGTGCTTCGAAGCATCACTTGGGCTGCGTAATAGAATTTTTCCTGAGATTATCTCATAACTCTATCATTTTCCATGTCAGTAGCCTAAGGTAGAGCGAGTGGAATGTGATCAGGAGAGCATTTCTCCTCCACTCTCCCTGTTTCGCAACTTGTCCTCGGAGTGATAGATGTCCCAGCGCGGAATTAAATCTGTGGACCATTAAAAGTGGTTTGTACAAATCTATTAAAGTGCATGCTTAAGCGCTTTTATGACCCTTATATACGTTCACGTGTCAGAGTGCAACTCGTAACATTTTATTCACCAGCAGCCGAGACTGTCTCACACACATGCCTTCTCTCTCTCTCTTACGCATCTGCCGCTGTCTCTCTCTCGTTCGCTTGGTCACATGCGGGGAACATCTGAACTGGCTGTCTGAAATGCTATCTCTGGTGTCAGAGATAGTGTTAATGAAGCCTTTATGTGATCAATTATTAATACCACTAATTAGTGTAGCATAGTTAACACACTTCCTAGTTTGACCCTTCAAATTATCCGTGCTGCCAGGGGACTGGACCTCGTCTTGGTAGAATCTGTGAGTACTCTGTAGAGTATTGTCTATATACACATATATATCATCAAAAACAGTTGCACCCAGCATGAATGAACAGGAATCATAGTTGGTGGGTAGGGTCATTTGGTGGGTAATTTGACGTAAGCAAGGTAGTAGATGGCATGGTTGAACCTTGGGTTGTGCTGCTTGCCATCGGTAGCCAGAGTCTGAGAGAACTAAATTGGCCATGAGAGCGTCCTGCTTGCCATTGGAAGCTGGAGTCTCAGAGTGCTTTAGTCTGGGTGGCATGGCTTCATGGTTTGCCTTCAGCAGTCAGAGTCTGAGCAAGCAAAAATTGGCCATGCTCTCTCTGGGAGGGTAGATGTCGCTATCTTGGTGCAATTCTTGTCGGAACAGGCCTTTATCTTATCAGGAACAATCCCACACTTCCTTACACCCACTTTGATTATTCATTCCATGCTAAACATTCCCCAACGTCATGCCAAGGCCTCGTATCGGTGTAGCAGCATAGCTGCCCAGACTGGGAATCGAACCCCTTTTGCCCAGATGGCGTGACGGCTCATTGGAGATGTTATCTGTTGCACCACACCAACCGCCGGAGGCCTCCTCACTACCTCATAGTGATCATGATGGACTCCAGCTGGTTACTTCTCTATGCCAACATAAACCTTGACCAAGGTGCAGTATAATGGGAAAGTTCAAGGAGCTCAGTGAAGATCTGAGAAGCCATTTCCAAGTGCAAATTCCAGGATCATCAGTTCACACACCTTTATGTAAGTACAACTTACTGGGAGGTGTAGCTACTATCTCAAGGTCTGAAAGGAGACCCAGACTGAGACCTTCATGCAGGGGGAAATGGGTTTGGATGGTCAGGAACAATCTAAGAACCACTAAGACACAGACCTGCTATATATATATATGCAGGGCAGGGAGACTCCCAGACCCAAACTGGCATTTTTGTGTGTCTGTGGCGCCTCTCTGGAGATCAATAGTGAGAGGAACTGTGGAGAAGCAGCTAAACGAAACAGCCCTCACTGGCTCAGGACGCCATCACTGTACGACTGCCACTGTTTTTATGCCCCCTCGTTTTTATTGATTGATCCACTCTGGAACTTCCTCCTCATTCTCTCTCTCTACCTCTCTGTCTCTACCCATTCCACCACTGTGTCTCTTTCCCTCTCCTCCCTGAAAGGGTCATAACTAATAGATCCCGTAGGGGATCGGAGGTTACTGCACTGAGACTAAAGTGGCAGTGAATGGATAGCTATGGAGAGAGAGAGAGAGAGAGAGAGAGAGAGAGAGAGAGAGATGTTGTAAATATGCTGATGGAGAGATGTGTCATGTTTTGGAATATACACTGGCTCCGGATATGAGGATTTAAGACTCAATGGAATCATTTCAGAGACAAAATGTGCATCACACACACACACACACACACACACACACACACACACACACACACACACACACACACACACACACACACTAAAGCACTCTCATTCTCTCTGTGGCAAGAGGCAAATACATATACGCAGTCACACGTCTCAAGGACAGGCAGCGAATATCAACACGTTGCCTTATTCCAACACAACAGAACGCTTAGAACCGATGCGAGCAGCTTATGGGGACTTTTAGGAAACATACAGAAAGGACAGAGTCCAGGGCTTCACTATACTCTATACATCACCCCGAATATATCAGTTTTATGGTGTGTTATGATAGGTGTGTCATGTCTGTAGGTTACTCTGATCCTAGAAAATAGCTCAGACCTTGAGTTCTAAGAGTTAAATCAATATAACCTGAAGCTATACAATATTTAGCAAACTGATTAATTGCTGATACTATTGTGATAACAACATTAAAATATTGTTATTGTTCTAATCCCGATACATATTATATGCAGTTTTATAGTAATTTAGAGAATTAATACTCATATTTACTCCTGTTCCCACACAGGGTTAAACACACGGGGGTCTGAATATGCTGAATCAAGTGTGCTCGAGCAGGGAAACCATAAACTGTGCAGTGCATATAGGCTCAATCTGTATCTCAGCACAGACACACACTGTCTGTTTGACTCCTTTTATCACCGACCGAATGTCCCCACGATGACAGAAGTGATCTGATTCTGAATTTTCATGCTGAAGGCATACTGCTCCCCAGACCTGCCTTTCTATGGGAAATAAAGGTGTAGGAATATGCTCAGCCCGTGATTCAGTTCACCTCAAAATGATATATCATTAAAATAAACTGGATAATATTTTTAATGTAAAAAAAATGAATGTTGCCGACTGTCGAATTTCGGCACTGCACTCTTTCACAATCAAATGGCTAAAAACGATGTATTATGTAATACAACGATGTATTATGTACAATATTGTCCAATGGACCAATAGAAAAGGTCCATACTAGTGTTTTCACCTTCTTGTAATCATGTAACATTTCAGAGATACGAGTTTTTGTCAGTGAGGGACCATCATGCCTTTCTCGGCTTTGAGAGGAGCAATGATACATATATCATAACAAACTTGTCCAATATTGTCTCATTAATTTGTGATGATTTATCAGTAATTCAGCTCAGAAAACAGCTAAAATTCACTCGTTTCCAACTGAATTAAACCCCAGTTTAAAGGCCAAAGGAGCTTCCAGTGCATGTTTACTGCTCTGTCCACGTGCACATGCTCAACCTGCATACTGACTCTGACTGATCAGAGAGAAGGGCGGGGCTAATGACATCACTGACTGTTGTGGGAAGGAAGGGACTGGTTTGTCTCTTTCTTTGCTCACAAATTTTTCAAATTTCATAATAAAAGCCCTGAAAAACAATAATACTGATAAATGCATAACAACAATACCGAAGGATGTTCCTGAAGGAAACATGGTCAAATGTACCGTATTTTCCAGACTATAAGCCGCTACTTTTTTCCCCACGCTTTAAACCATGCAGCTTATAATGAACTTTTTCTTCTTATATTTGTTATTTTATGTTATTTATGTATTGTGTATATGTATTTATGTTATATAGGTTTTTTTTTAAACTTTGTGGGTGCGACTTATATTCCGGTGCAGCTTATACTCCGGAAAATATGGTATACAAATATTCAAATTCTCTTTTTTGCATCTAAAATGAAGACAAATTTGAGTGGCCCAGGATCTCCTGAAACAACATCTGACACGTGTGACTGTCTCCTATAAATACTTTATATAAATACATTTTTGGTGGATGAAAGTACGTCTAACTACAAAAACATCCCACAAAATGTACAGAGTTCTAAAGGATAAATAGAACAAGTAAAGGCCTTGTTCAAAGGGTCATGTGAACAGGTGTATCGCTGGTTCTTGGGCCTATAACATTTATACACACATGAAACTCCGTAAACTGCACTCAGATCATTTTGAGCATGTAAATGATCCTTGAAAAAGTGTGAATGACAGCTGGGACATTTCAGTCAGCTTGTGCATGAGATCTCTCGGTCTGATAATCTAGTTGCCGTGTTGTGACAGAGACATGCTCAACAAACAGTAATTACTTTGAAATTACAGACAACTTGTGCAGAGACCATAGTGGCTATCTGCAGAAAGGTCTTAGTGTGTTGAGTGTGTGCCGATTTTATACTATTGAAAACCTTTAAATATCTCTGATTTGCATTTCTGCTAAGTTGGACCAAACTGTCTTTACCTACAGGAGGTGCTGTAAGTGTGAAAGCAAATGTCCAGATCAGTTGTTCTGGACACTACTTGAATTTTATCCTGCCAGTTGTCTGGTACAAAATCCAGGTAATGTCCGAGTAAGCCCATGTGTGCTAGAGCAGGTAGTGTTCTGGAGAATTCACAGTGGGTCAGTCCAGAGATGTTCTACAAGAAGATCAATCACTAGCTGAACGTCAGTTTACAGATACGTCCTACTCTTTAACAAAAAGAGCCAATCAGCTTCAATTATTTTGGTCTGTCCCCATTCTCAGAGATTGAATCCTGGACTTGTATGATCAGAAATAACCAGCTGTATGCTGCATTTGATTTCTGGTCATGATGGTCATGTTGGTCAACAAGCTTGGTCATGCTGGTCATACTGATTAATCAGGTTGGTCATACTGGTCAAGTAGTTAAGACATGCCAATCATGCTGGTCAATCAGCTTGTCTAGCTTGGTCAATCCGGTCATGCTTGTAGACCAGTTAATCCATCAAATTTAGAAAGAAAATACCTGCTATTCAAGAGATAAACTAGTCAACCAGCTTGACCAGTGACAGTGAAAGCTCCAGTAGTCAGGTCGTAAAGTACCCGATAGCACTGCAGAGCCAGGATTGACAGCACTGCTGGTAGCGTTGTTGGAGTCTAACTTGCTTAAAGTAGTAACTTTTTATCCAGTAACCATAATAATGCAGAACAGTCATACTGAAGCTGTCACTCAGTCGATATTCCACCGGTCCTGTTGGCAGCCTGACATTTACTATACAGGTATAAGTTTTCACTAAGTCACCAAAAAAATTTCTCCTGTCATCAGAAGTGTCTGGGGTGATCTTTCTCTATGCAATCTATGCCCTGCAAAAAAAACCTGAAGCATCTGGCCTGTTTAAATCACGAACACACCGTACTTACAGGTCCTTTGCACTCGGTTTTAAATATTTATGCAAATGATACGAGTTTGAAGATGCTCCGAAGCACACGGGGAAAAGAAAAAGACAAAACAAAGACAAGACGGGAAGACAGGAGATAGACGGGACTGACACATGACACACATCAAAACAAACTAACAGTGCATGTTTACTGCTCTGTCCATGTGCACATGCAGACTCTGACTGATCAACGAGAGGGGGTGGAGCTAATGACATCACATCACTTCGGTTTCCTCCCACTTTCTAAAAAGACACAGCAGGTGATGGTCTATGCTAAATCGTCCCCTAGGAGTGAAAGGAAGTTTGTGTATCCTGAGATGGGTTAGTGTCCTGTCCGGGGGGTATTCCTCCCTAAAGCCTATGATTTGGGACAGGCTCCAGACCTAATCCTGCAATCCTGGAAAAGGTGATCAGGAACAGGACTAAAAATGAAGTTTTATTAAACATCCACCAAAGAGGACAAATTCCTGTGTTGGTCTTAACAGACTTTGGAGGAGCCTGTCATATTTAAGCCTCAGACATTAGTTTGGTTTGCCCTTGATTGTTGAAGTGAATGGTATCACCACGACCAGATATCACCAAAGAGCTTCAGAAAGGCCTTCAGAAGATTGTAGATGCAGAACAATTAGAAATGAACTGCTCCTCCGTCTGCTAACATTTAAACAACCGCCAACATGGCGAGGTCAGGTCGTCGTAGACGGCAAACCTCTTTTTTTTTGTTCTTACTATCCCGTAACAGTTTATCACCACAGTAGGAGGTCTCTCAGTGTCAAGTGTGTGCTGTGAAAAGAAGACCACCTCACCAAGCCAGCAGGTGGAATCTGTCTGGTCTAGATACAGTAGACTGGACTTGGCAGTGTGGAGATTTCCAGTGGCCTGGCAAAACGTTCAGCTCGGTTTCACTCCAGAAATGAAGGAGGGAATATTTATTACCCAGCAGCACAAAGTTATCCAGACGCCTTCCAATCCCTACCCACGGAGAAAACGGCTACAATATTTATGAATTATAAAAGAAAGGGGTGAAGAAAAAAAAAAATCCAGCGCTCCAAAATGAGATGATAAGTGGAGTGTGTTGCTTGGCTTTGCAGTATAGGAATAAAAATACCACTGGGCTATTTTGGTGAACGTTTTCGCGCTGTATTTGTTTATGCGTGGGTACATGGAGAGACAGGTTGGAGAAGATGTTCCTCTCTTGCCTCACTACCTCCCTCTCTTTCTCCTCCAAAACATGCCAGCCTGAGGCGAAGCTAGGATCCAGTTTATTTTTTTAACCCACACACACACACACACACACACACACACACACACACACACACACACACACACACACACACACACAAACAGTGTATTATTTAAACCCACAGGCCTAACTGTAAAAAGAAGCAATGCCTACAACTACTACAGCACACCTGCTCCCTCCAAAAATGGCTTTAATTAAAAGCCTTCTGGGTCCTTTTGAATTCTATTTTATTAGCTTTCAATTTAACATAATTCCCACATATTACTAACAGGAACATCTTTATTAAAATGTCTTTCTCAGACGGGATTAGTTTTACATGGGGAGGTAAAGTGATTTAATTTCACTACAGAATGTCCATTAAATCTATAAAAAAAAATGTCTATAAAATCTCTTAGAACCTGAGATCTGCACTTTGCAGATACGTGACATTTTCTAGGCTTCATAACTCAGAACCAGAGTGACCTATAGACATGATGCACATATCACAACACACTACTGGACTTACCCTTTCCAAATCCCAGTTTAAGTGCCAGTGGAGCTTTCCAGTGCATGTTTACTGATCTGTCCACATGTACATGCTCAGCCTGCATACAGACTCTGACTGATCAGTGAGAGGGGGTGGGGCTAATGACATCACTGACCCAGGTATTGGGTTATAGATGAAAATGAGAAGGGCGTTTTTGTCATTTCTTTGCTCAAATTTTAGAATAAAAGTCCTGAGAAAGGATAATATCACACATAAATGATAAAAAATACTAAAGGACATTCAGGTTGTTTTTTCCCCATTTTATTTGGAAACCTTTACAAACGATTAATCACATTTCTTACATTTTCGCCTCAAAAACACAACTTCGGATGAGTTGGGGAACTGAGAAGGTGGGGTGGTGATGATCCTGCACCCTGACCTCGCTAATGCTCTTGTCACGGAATGCAATCAAATCCTCAGAGCGATGCTCCAAAATGTAGTAGGAAGCTTCCCTGTCCATGTCCCTGTGCATTTCAAGAGACAGCAGCATTATTCTCCTTTGTCTAAACGAAGGTCACGTCGTTTCTATTGGAAGGTCACAGCCGTCACTTGCATCTAATGAAGAGACCACCTAATGGAAATCCAATGGATATTCACTTAAACCTCCCACTACCTTTTGTGTGTGTGCTCAAATTCTCAGGTATCCTAATGCAAAACCAATAGCATCCATTCACTTCACCCTATCAATGCTGACATGAGCTACGGCGTGTATGCTGGTGATCAAATCACCATGAGCTCATCCTTTCTGATCTTTGGCTGAATGCTTGACAGATTGAAGTTGACCTGCAGAATGACATTTCAAAAGCTTTCGAGGGATGTCTGAATGTTTACTGTGTGTTGATGCTCTAAATGAGATCACGGAAACACTGGTGAATGCCGTTGAATGTCCCTCTAGGGATGACCACACACTGCCTGCCTGCCTCGGACTAGGGTGCCTGCACCGTCCGTGGTGCTGAACACCAAGTCCCATGCTTCAGCACCTTTGTTTTGGACAGGGCCGGGTTGGGGGTGGGGGGGCAACAAAGCAGACACAACTGGCAGTCGCTAGTGGTACCACCTGAGGACTCCCACTTATTGTGAAAGTCCAGTTTGAAAGCAGTGAGTGAGTGTTCATGCTCTCCGTGGCTGCTACACTGATGTCCTGTGCTTTCTCCCTCCTATTGTTCTCTCTCTCTCACTCTCTCTCTCTCTCTCTCTCTCTCTCTCTCTCTCTCTCTCTCTCTCGTGACCACTTCACTGCTCCAGCCTGACCCACAGTGAACTGCCAGATTAGCCTACTGCCAGATGGATAAGTCTGCCACTTGCCTCTTACCCTTTCCTGCCTGTTAAAGGGCTGGCTGCTGTAAATAAAGCCCCCTATTGGGTTGTTTGTGTTAAACTGTGGTTCTAGTCCAGCTGCCAGTCTGGGTGGTCTATCAGCCCACAGGGTACCCAGGTTCTTGGTCATGGGGACAACAGCCTAAGCAAATCAACAAATGCATGGCCACAACCTACGCTACCAGACCTGCAGTGCACTGAGCCCCCATTACTACCCCTCACATAGCTGATGGGACCATGTGAAAGGGGACCCATGGTGAAGACCTAGCCACCAGAAGCTCGCCAAGGAGCCCCTGTCCCAGTCCCAGGCCTTGCTAACCCTATTCAGGGCAAGGGAAAGAGAGAGTCATGTTATTTCTGCTCCTGGAGGTGGGAATGGACCACACTTCATCTGGCCTGTCACTTAGAACCCTGGAAGACCCTACCAGGGGCTATTGCCCCCAAAAACATAGCTCCTACGGTCACTCAGGCATACAAACCCCTCCACCACAATAAGAACTCTCCACAGTTTATCTATAGGAATAGAATCTGAACTCATTGCTGGCCCCTTCTCCAGTACTTCATCTTAAACCATTCTAAAGGCTTTTGGAAGCTTGATGCTTTGGGTTATTGTCTTGCTGGAAGACATGACCTCTGTCAGAGACCCAGCTTTGCAGCACTGGGCCCTGAGTTGCACTCTAAAGTTCTTTGGTAGTGTTCAGATTTCATAATGCCAAGCGCAAAACCAAGGCATTCAGTGCCAGAAGCAGCAAAACAACCCCAAAACATCTTTGAATTCTCACCATGTTTGACTCTAGAGGCTGTGTGCTTTTCTTTGAAGGCCTCATTTCATTTTCTGTAAACAGTATCATGAAGTACTTTACCAAAAAGCTCTGTTTTGGTCCCGTCTGTCCACAGGACAGCCCTTCTCACAAGGGTTGTGGCTTCCTCAGCCTCCAGTGAGCTTAAATTACAGTAATACAGTCCCGATTAAAAGTACTGCGTAATGATTCTAAACCATTCTCTGATAATCAACCACATGATGCAGATGCGAAAAGATTAGGTTGAAAAGTGCAGAAGTATTACTTTAAGTGGTGAAAACAGAGACGAAGCTGACTGTCACCCTGATATTCCTTCTCATCCATAATATTATCCAGGCAATGCTGAAGAAGTCCACTCGGGTCAGCTCGGGGAAACACTCAAATGTTGTAGAAGGCAGAATATGGATTTACTCTCACTTTGAATATCCAGTTGCTGTAAGTCGATGTTAGTTTTAAAGGGCAACAGCAGTGAAGTTACTGAAAAATGTATCAGGAACATTCTTCTAGCTGGTTGTGTTTTCTGATAGAGTTCGACTTCACACAACAATAATGTCAACGAGTCTTAAAAACAGAGGCCTTAGTCACATGACATGAGGGATGACAAGGGGCTGTGGATGAGGGCTGTAGCTGACCACTAACACTGTGGGAGATAGATAATAACTGCTTAACCAGAAACGGTATAACCAGAAGCTATATAACCAGAAACTGTATAACCAGAAAGTATAAAACCAGAAACTGTAAAACCAGAAACTGTAAAACCAGAAACTGTAAAACCAGAAACTGTATAACCAGAAACTATAAAACTAGAAACTGTAAAACCAGAAACTGTAAAAGCAGAAGCTATATAACCAGAAACTGTATAACCAGAAACTGTAAAACCAGAAACTGTAAAACCAGAAACTGTAAAACCAGAAACTATAAAACTAGAAACTGTAAAACCAGAAACTGTAAAAGCAGAAACTATATAACCAGAAACTGTATAACCAGAAACTATATAACCAGTAACTGTAAAACCAGTAACTGTAAAACCAGTAACTGTAAAACCAGAAACTGTATGACCAGAAACTATATGACCAGAAACTATATAACCAGAAACTGTAAAACCAGAAACTGTATGACCAGAAACTATATGACCAGAAACTATATAACCAGTAACTGTAAAACCAGAAACTATATAACCAGTAACCGCATAACCAGTAACTGTATAACCAGTAACTTTAAAACCAGAAACTGTATGACCAGAAACTATATGACCAGAAACTATATGACCAGAAACTGTATAACCAGTAACTGTAAAACCAGTAACTGTAAAACCAGAAACTGTATGACCAGAAACTATATGACCAGAAACTGTATAACCAGTAACTGCATAACCAGTAACTGTATAACCAGAAACTATATAACCAGAAACTATATAACCAGTAACTGCATAACCAGTAACTGTATAACCAGTAACTGTATAACCAGAAACTATATAACCAGAAACTATATAACCAGTAACTGTATAACCAGAAACTGTAAAACCAGTAACTATATAATCAGAAACTGTATAACCATTAACCGTATAACCAGAATCCGAGTTTGCATGCCAACACTGGACTCGTGATTCTGGATGATGGCCATAGCTGGCTGCTAAAATCATGGTAGTGACATTGCAGAAGGCTGGCAGACAGCATGCTAATGCCATGCTAGAGATTCTAGATTAGGACAATAGCTGCGAGCTACAGCATTGGTAGAGATGTTGGAGGATAATGCTTGGGGTCCAGAGGCTGATTTGGTCAGTCTACATGCTGTGATTGCAGCAGGCGTGTATAAATACCACCTAAAAGGCAATTATATGTATCTGGATTTCAGACAGTGAATTAAAAGCCCCAGAGAGTGACGAGTGAAATCAAAGCAGGCTTTTGCAGTGTCTGGAAGTGACCTTAAGGCAACCTCGCCTCCTGCCGAGGGACACACACGGAGACGTTTTCTACCTGCCTCTTATCAAAACCTTCAACTTTCTCATGGCCTCCCTGGATTCTAACCGTCTCTTATATATGCATATATCCCTTCCCTCATTCCCTCCATGTTAATCCATTTCTTCTCCTCTCTCTCTCGTTCTTCCATAGGAGCGATGTATGAAACTACCTTTACAGTAGTGTTAAGATGATACAAGGCTATTTCAAAGGTGACCCATTTTACAGAACGCCAGCCCTGCACACTCTGTAGACTCAAACTCTGACCAGGAGTGCAGTGAAATTTGAAGAATAGACATTCCTTACAATATTTGTTGGATGTTGGTCTGCAGTAGATCTGAAGATGATGACCGTGGTGGTCTGATTGGACACTGGGTCTTAGCACAAGACGGCGTAAAGTGCTTCCTCCACTGCCCTATGAACTGCTCTCAGAGGCTAGTTTTGGGTAGTGTACCTCCTGAAAGACTTGTGGACATGCCTCTATGACACACTCGAAGACATTTCGTCCAGGTGACAGACTTTGAAAGGAGATGAGTCATTGGACTGAGAGAAGCAGGGTGGTCATTTCAGTGACCAGTCCAACATCTAGGTCATTCTCACCAAGCCACAGCTCCTTCTTGGTGCACAAACACCAATTCTGGCATGTGATGCGTACAAGTGAGAGATCATTTCCAAATCTAAGACACCTTCCCAATCTTTCTGACTCTACGGGGAACATAAGAGGGCTAAAATCCAGAATCTCCACTGAAATTTATGTAACATTCAGTCCTGCATGGTTCAGCGCCGACCCGTATCTAACACACCTGGGCCAGCCAATCAAAATCTGTCAAAAGTTTTACCATCTGTGGCAAATTATGGCTACAGTTAAATTCTGGAAGAAGCAAAGCATTGAATAGTAGACTTTTCAGAACAGCACGCTGCAAACCTCTCACTGCTCTGCTGGTCTTTCTCTGCCTTTTGTATAAGAAAAATCATCCACTGAGCAAAGACACGTCCAAAAGACGTCAATATAATGTCTTCAAAATGTCCAAAAGGTGTCCACAGAAAATCCCCATTCATAATATTACACCAATTACTGCTCATCCACTACTGTCAAACAGAGGTCCTAGTCAGATGTCCAGACACCCATCTTACCCAGACGTCTAGAGATGTCCAGCTGAGGTCAGAGTCAGAAGGTCAGATACTGAGTCAGGCAAAAAGAAGTCTATACTGTCCTTTCTGATGTTGCATATTTTCATCCATTTCTGAGTGGGGTGTTACTAGGCCTGGGACAAAGCAGGACCCCCACCCCCAAGATAAAACCCTGGATCAACATAAAACACTGTCTATTCATCTTCTGGTGGATCAAAACATTGTCTAGACATACCGCTGTTCCTGACACAGATGTGCAAAATCACACAGCTTGTTAAGTACCTGTAGAGAAATACTGCCAAAAGAATAGGACTCTGCGGAGCAGGCATGGTCTAGAGGGGTATACAGCCACCAGCACTGAGCTGTGGAGCACTGGGACTGTGTTCTACGGAAAGATGCTGCTCAATCCAGAATTCGGAAGAATTGGAGTGTTGGTGATCATCCATTCAACATCCAGTCCTCCCTAACACTCATCCTGAATGCAATCAAATCCTCACTGCAATGTCCATGCACCAAACTGGAAGTAGAAGCTCTTTTTAGGAAACTGGAAGCTCTTTTTAATAGAGTTGACTTCAGAAGACTCGAAGAGGAGTCCATGAACATTTTAACTGGTTTTGTAACCACTGTGAATCTAGTAGTGGTGCTCTTATGCTTCTCCGCTCTTCTCCCATCACCATCAGATCTGAGAGCTCCTCCCACGATCCTGCATCCTCCTCGTCACCAGAGACTATCCCGTTTTCCCTTCCCCTTGCTCTTACGAGGTTCTTTACTGCTGCTAAAGTACTGGAGTGAACTCATCAGATCATTATGCATTCTTCTGGAAGATCTGGAAGAACGCAAAACACTCAAGGTGCTCAAGGCCTTTCCGGATCAGCCAGGATTAAAGGCGCCATACAGGCACTCACTAACACACATGTTCAAACCAACACAGCCTCCCCCTCCCAGAAATATGAGATTAAAGGGAGAAAATGAATGAAATTCAGAGCATGGCTACGGCTTCTTTCTTCTCCTCCTTTTTACTGTCGCTCTGCATACAGTTCCACATGCCGTACTGCCGTCAGGCTCAGTGCAGAGCTGATTGCACATGTACTGCATGCATGATGAGGGTATTAGCACTCACTACTGATTCATTCGAACTATACCAATAACCCCTCTCTCTATGAATCTATCTCTCACATGATTAAAGAGAAAGGTTGTAGTCAGCAGATCACGGCTCCTCGGGTTACCATTAGGACCCAGCCTGTTAGCCCTGCACCCCCTAAAGCCAGCCCACTTATGTACAACAGTCTTTATCATTCTGAATAGCACATTATCTGTGGCACCCTTCAGCCTATGATTAGTACCACTCAGGGAGAGAGAGAGAGAGAGAGAGAGAGAGAGAGAGAGAGAGAGAGAGAGAGAGAGATTCCTATACAAAGAGCAAAATAGAGAGTGAGAGAGAGTGAGAGAGAGAGATTCCTATACTAAGAGCAAGACACAGAGAGAGAGAGAGAGAGAGAGAGAGAGAGACATTCCTATACTAAGAGCAAAATAGAGTCAGAGAGCGAGAGAGAGAGAGAGAGTGTGTGTGTGTGTGTGTGTGTGTGTGTGAGAGAGAGAGAGAGAGAGAGAGAGAGATTCCTATACTAAGAGCGAGAGAGCGAGAGAGAGAGAGAGAGAGAGAGAGAGAGAGAGAGAGAGACACTGCAGTTTCAGTATGAATCAATTAAATGGGAGGTAACAGGAATCCACTGAGTGGTTTCATCTGTCGTCTCCATCTCTCCTAAAAGCCCTGACACCACATGGCCAAAAACACACACAGGCCTTTGACAGGTCAATATGACACCAACCACAATGCAAGACAACGACCCTGGGATATTAATATCAACCAATCTAACAACCAAAAGACACAAAAACCCTGTGTAATATGATGGTTTGACCCATGAATAGTTGATGCACAAGGTGTGTGTAGTTCGCTGGTCAAGTTTTACAGTCAACACTAATGAGAGACTGTAGCTCCTCCTCCTCAGTGTATATCACAATACCTACATTTAGAGTTATTAATATTCACCTATAACAACTGGGTCTCAGTATCAATGTGTACAAACCCATGCACTCCTGGAACACACATTGCCTACATTCCACCAACGTGAGCCTCACATAAACTTCCTCAGTTTACTGTTTAACAGACTTTTTGTGCCCTTGTGGCTAACTGGGAAATTCTGTGTGTCCCAGTTCAGGTGGTCTAGAAACACCTGTTATAATTTGCCCTAATGAGAGACTTTTCACGGCCTCTTAAAGGCCTCTACACACATTATTTCCATCTTCTACTGCTTTTACAAACACTTAGTATTTAATGCTTTTTTACAAGCAATATAAAGCTCAGAAAATCCTGAGCTTAACCCGCCCATTGTCACCAGTTTATAATGCATTTGTATTAGTTATTTCAATCGTAGTGTGTGTGTGTGTGTGTGTGTGTGTGTGTGTGTGTGTGCATCATGTGTGAAAACAGAGAGAGTTTACTGAGTTGACTGCTGTTCAGCAGAGCGGCTGTGAGTCGTAATTTGGTAATTACATCTAAGTGGAGTCATCATCCCTCTCACATAAAAAGAACAGCAGTGGAAGAGAGAGAGAGAGAGAGAGAGAGAGAGAGAGAGAGAGAGAGAGAGAGAGAGAGAGAGAGAGAGATACAGACAGATAAAGGTCAACCGCTGTTTTAAAACTCAGTGCAATTTCAGACGATTATGCTTCTATAGGTTTACCTTCAAAATGCTGCGATAAACAGACAGAACTGCTCACATCGTATCTTTTATAACGAGCCCTAAAATCTCACCCAAACATCAAGAACAACAAAACAAAGCACATCCAAGGCTGCGTTCAGACTGCAGGTAAAAGTGGCACAAATCCAATAGATTTGTCTGGTTTGTCAGATTATTTATTTAACGTGGCCTCTACCGGATATAACTCCGACTCTGGACGGACCTTAACTGACCCGACTGAGTAAAAGAGCTTTACCGCCCGGCAACACAGGGCTGTCCTCTGTCCTCACATAACCCCTAGGTCAATTTCCGGCATATTTCCATAGTTTCAGGTACCTTTTCATTCTTGTTGCTGTTGCCGTTTTCCTCGTTTAGTGTCCATAAGAGACAGTTACACGTCAGACATTATTTTATGTTATTTTCAAGAGATTATAACTCTCGAACCCGAGTTACATGCCATTCTCCAGGCCTCATAACTCAAGTTCAGAGTCACCTACAGACATTATACACATAACAAACTGCAAGACTACCCTATACAATCATTGTCTCATGTCCCCCTCTGTCTGCGGGCAGGTTGAGCACGTACACGTGGACGGAGCAGTAAACATGCACTGAATGGTAGGTTACTCTGATCCTGAGTTATGAAGCCTAGAACACAGCAAGTAACCCCTTTCGAGCTGCACTTCCATGGAGTGTCGTGGTTGAGCGTGCTCTGGCCTCACTTGCTGAGGGTTGATAGTGCACTCCGCCTCCACATTAATTACTTTGGGACAGCCCTGCGACAAGCCCTCCGCGTAAACCCGCTCCGCTCAGCTCCTTTGACTTCATATTTCATAATCTTCTTGAAGTAAAGCTGACTTTGAATGCATGTACGTTGGAGTTGTCTCATTAGACAGGGTCGCATTTGTTTGTTTACTCAGCCCACGCTCTCTCACGTCTCTTCTTAAATCAAAGACGCAAAGCGTAACCATGGTAACAGGTATTTTAACGAGTTGGCTAGATGGGGTCCGTTTCCCTTATATGCAAGTATGGTTACGATTGAGTTGGACCAAAGATTGTTCAAAAAGAGGTCAGATTAGCAGGTTTTCCGTCCAACAAGGTCTCGTGTCACTTTGAAAATGAGCTTTAAACACGAACAAATAAACAAACGAATATCGCAGACGACAAATCCACAATTTATATTGCAAAATCCAAAAGAAGAAAGAGTACAATGACGTATATTAAGCTGTAATTCAACCCGATCCTCGTACATCAATATACACTATATGGACAAAAGTGTTGGGACACCTTTTCATTTGTTTCAATTTCAGTTCGGGTGAATGTTTCCTCATTCTGTCTGTTTGCACGCCGGAAAAAAGTATTCTGCTGTAAATGGGAAAAAAAACCCAGAAGCTTCTGGAAATATCTATTCCAGCAGGGGGCGTTCCGGCTCATGCACAGGTGGAAAAGGAGGGATAGCAGAGACATAGCCGAAGAGGGAAAGTCGGGCCATCAAAAGATTTCTTTTGATGTGGAATCCAGTGTCATTACCTTGGCAACCTTCTGAAGCTTCTGAAGGAGCACTGCGAGGCGAGGTGTGTTTGTTGTGGTGTTGAATTCAAATACCATCAGTTGTTCTCCAGAATCATCCACATTCCCTTCAAAAGAGCGGATCCTGCTTTTGCTGGGGTTGCTGTCTCTATTTCCAGGCTTTCTTGTGTAACAACAAATTATTATTATTATTATTCTAAAATTTCATTAAATAGGTTAAAAATACTTTTAGGGAGCCTTTCTTTTTTTTGTGATGATGTCACTGCAGGCCGTGTCCCTCTGGGGTTGCCGTACCTCCATCAGTAGCGTGAGAACTCTGAGATGGACGGCTGGTGGTTTTATAGCTCTTCATTTGTGGAACTATTCAAGCCACGTTGCACCAAAGTTTATATTTATATCTTACTGCTGTGTATTAATTAGCACATTGCTGTGAGGATTTGATTGCATTCAGTGACCAAAGCACTAGTGAGATCAGGAGTTTGGATGACCACCACCCGACCTCATCTCTACCTCTCCAATTCATCCCAAAAGTACTGGATGGAGCTCCATCATTCCAGAGAACAGTCACACTGCTCTGCAGCTCAGTACTGGGGGTCTTTATACCCCTGTAGCCCAGGCCTGGCATTAGGCATGGTGCCAATGTGTGTAAAAAACACTGTGTATGGTGTAGAAGTATTGATGATGTCCTCAATGCATCCAGGAAAGCGTACGGTTCCATACTGTAATTCATCACAATAACAGTGAATCTGATCACAATGCCCTCCTCTATTCTAATCTCATACAAGTGCACTATGACCCACTTACAGGAACCTGACAAGCATCGCCTCAAGGGATGCCTCCGTCCTTGTAAGAGTGTGTGTGGTGTGTGCACTCACATGCATGTATGCCGGCGTAAATGTGTCTCGGCATGTCTCTCTCTGACAGGTGAGAGATTTCCCATCTTCTATTTCTGCCATCCTGGCAACATCTGTGTCTCCCTGACAAAAATCCCACATCCACGCTGAGAGAGAGAGAGAGAGACAGACAGACAGACAGACAGAGAGACAGACAGAGAGACATGGTTCATGATTCATGGTTCTTTTTAAAAGTGTTGTTATTTTTATGATTGTTATTAGACAATACATTGCAATATTAATATAATAATAATAATAATAATAATAATAATAATAATAATAATAATAAAGTATGAGGCTATAAATTAGTTAAATAATTTAATAAATGGTAACAAATCCAGCAAGCAGAGGGTAATGTTTTTAAAATGTTTCAGGAAGGTTAGCTGAAAACGTGTAATAATGAATTGCATCACAACCCTATAAGAATGTTTCTTACACAACATTCTAAGTTGGACAAAAACTAACGTTATTGAAACATCTGAAGTAATTTTCCCAAAACTAAACATATGATAAATAAAATGACTAACACATGAAAAGCCCGTATTCAGTTGTGCAAATAAATGAATAACAGTTGTAGGAGTTTCCACGAAAACAGGACAGATTTAAGAATGAAAATCTTAACACTCAGAACGTCCAAATAACGTTCTAGTAACCAAAAATAACATCGACGCTCTCAGCTGGCGTGGTAATGCAGGTGGAGTAGGCCAGTGGTCAGCATGCTACCACACTATTGATTTTACATGATGGTCGCAGATGGCGTGATAATGCCTGAGTATCATGTCGGAACCGGTCGGTAGCCACCATCTCCCACAAGACAAGAGTGAAGGCCTCCTCCATCCTGAATGCTGTTTGGGCAGCATTCCGTGAAATCACTTGTGATAATATCATATCTAATAACGACCTTTCATCCAGAACCCAGCAGAACGCGGAGAAAGGAGGCGGTGCTTAAAGGCTGATGGTGTTGAATGTTTCGCCGATATTAATTTCTTCACGAAACGCGATGTAAATGCATCTGTTCCCTCTGTCTACGGCGAACTACAGCACTAATAATGTCGGGCGTGTGCTCTCTCATCTCCACTGAATGTAGTGCACTTCAGTTCATTTCAGTCCAAATTAACTTAAACAAAAACAGGCGTAGAGTGCTGAACGCCTCCAATTCAATCTCGACAGTTTCCTCAGACAATAGAGCTTGGAGAGTTTCTTTTTTTTCTATCTGAGTCACGCCAAAAAGGCCTTTTAGCTGATTTTTATAATATCCAATTCAGCTGAGTGTTTGCTTCACTGTCTCGATTGCTTTTAACCAGTTCTCCGTGTGTTGTAACCGTTTTCATGAAGCAGTAGGGAAACGAAGGCTGTGATATTGTGACTACAGTCCCTGTTAAAAGAGATATCAGTCGTACAATACAGCCTTTCATGCACTGCTCCTTAATTTTTGAAGCCTTATGTTATGATATACTCTGGGCTGTGGGGTTTGCGGGGCTTCTAGGCTGTCGAAATACTTCAACTCCCTGAAATACCCAACAATAAAAGTTTCTGCCTAAGGGGGTGTTCAGACAACGTGTTGGGGAATCTCTCGGCGTCTGAACGGCGCTGCTCAGTGTACAGTGTGCTTCGTTTGTGAAGAAGTGACCAATCGGGATGGAGGAGGCCTTCACGCTTGTCTTATGGGCCATGGTGGTACTTTAATGTGGGACAATATATGGATTTTAACCAACTTCTACTTCACCCAGCAATGGACTGGCGTCCTGTCAAGGGGGTATTCCGGCCTCCAGCCCAAATATTCCAGGAAGGCTTCCGACCCATGACTTTTGTTTTACTTCCCCCAAAAGATTCAAGCAGTAGACATCATGGCTATGAACGTGAATATTTTTGGACATTCCGAGCTTGAAAAAGCTCTCCACCTCTATCGCTACAGTGCAACACCTTGTATTTTGTAAAAATGTTCTTTTTAGTAAATAAAAGCTGTGTTTACTGGCCAGGCTACTGGTGTTCTTTACAGTCACTGGCATATGCAAGACCTCCAGAAGGCCTTGAATGATCTATTCATGAAACTGGCCACACCCACTCTCAGTTCATTAGGACAAATTTCCCTGTGCGTGCGGTCCACCACTATGCACGTTTCCATTTTAGGCCTTTATCTCTAGTCACAGAGTCCTGACCAATGGGACTCTAAATGATCAGAGAGAGGGGGCGGGGCTAGTGGCATCACTATCCCAGATATTGGGTTATAGAGGAAAATGAGAACCAACCATCTCCATATCCACCTTCACTACATCCATAAACCTTCTCTGAGGTCCTCCTCGTCTCCTTCTGCCCGGCAGCTGCATCACCAACATTCCGATATATCCACTATTCCTCCTCAACACCTGTCCAAACCATCTCAGCCTGGCCTCTCTTATCTCCAAAGTGCTTCACCTTCACCGTCCCTCTGATCTGCTCATTTCTAATCTTGTCCATCCCCGTCACTCCCAAGGAAAAACTCAGCTCCTTCATCTCCGCCACCTCCAGCTCAGCCTCCTGTCTGAAATAATAAAGGATTCAGGTTGTTTTTTTATTTGGACGTATTATTATTGAATATCCTTGTCAGTCGAATCATTACAAATAATTCATCACACCATCAATTATTTCATTTTTTTAACTCTAAAATATTCTGGGTGACGACCTTCTAATCTGTATTTCAGATATACTTTGAAAAACTGTACTTTATCATACCCGCAACCCGACAACCACAACACAACTTGGTGCATTTAACAGTTCAAAAGTCCAATAATAATGTGCAACAGCCCCTCCTACAGGACTCTTTTTTCATGCACTATTTATCTATATTGTATATTGTAATAAAGTCTCTATATTATATATTCTTGAAATTTATACAGTTTTTTTCTTTATTATTTATTTTTATAACTTTCTTCTCTTTCGGTGCTGTGCTGATGCTGCTGCTGGAACCTTAATTTCCCAGAGGGAACCCTCCCAAGGGACCAATAAAGTTCTATCCTATCCTAGAAAAATGATAGTCAGTTACTTTATTATATATGACTTATGCTACTCTAAGTACATCCGTTTATGATTTTTTACTATGTTTACTATTATTCATTTTGCCAAACGTCTGTCCTTGTTCAAGGTCCAACCGTAGTAAGCAGATGACTGGTTAAATATTTACTGAAGTCCAGTTAGTTCAGTCGTGCTCGGACACATTTCAGAAGGACACAGCTCTCTTCTCAAAGTCACATCAGCGTCAGCACACAAAAACATCAATGCATGCACGGAGAGAACAGCGGGGAGGAGAAAGCAAACAGTCGGATTAAAAGACAACCGACACACAAACTGTAGATATTAGCAAAAGTACAGGATACATTCCTGCGTTCTACCTACATATAATTACACACACGACCAGCCATAACATTACTACCACCTGCTTTATACTGAGTAGGTCCCCCTTGTGTGCCACGACAGACCTGACCTGGGCATGGACTGTACAAGATCTCTGAAGGTGTCCTGGTATCTGACACCAAGATAAACATTACAGCAGGTCCTTGAAATCCTGTAAGATGTGAGGTGGAACCTCCATGAGTATCGTGACCCTGTTGCCAGTTCACCAGCTGTCCTTCCTTGGGGCACCTTTGGTAGGTAAGCCTGCAGACTCACAACAACTACAGATCCGAAAATAGCATAAGCTCTATTATACACATATGGAAGACCTAGTAATGATGGCTGTTTTCAGTTGTGTGTGTGTGTGTGTGTGTGTGTGTGTGTGTGTGTGTGTGTGTGTGTGTGTGTGAATGGAAGAGTAATGACAGATAATCTCCCACAGCTCACTGCTCAAGGAGACACACAAATGCATCAGGATCCATCAGTGCTTAAGTGCTACAGAGGATCTATCAGAGCAGTACACACATATAGGTACACACACACACACACACACACTCTCTCTCTCTCTCTCTCTCTCTCTCTCTCTCTCTCTCTGTCACACACACACACACACACACACACACACACACACACACTATGTGTGATTGCTGACATGACTTTCTTATCAAGAGAACAATGTTTTAGTACCTAATGCCTAAATCAGGAGCTCCAACTCTCAGCGGTTTTCCTCTGTGGGGAAAAGAATGGAATTCTCTAAATCTGCTGCTGTTAAACAATAATTTTCCCAACACTGAAGGTTGCTGGAGTTCCTGAATCAGGAGCGCATTACAGATGTGAATTATTAATAATGCTACATCTAATGCTATGGTATAAGTCAAAACTTTATGGTGCTGTATAGAACCTTCCTTTAACCTTTAGAACTCTTTGAAGTTTGACGCACTTTTATTCACCAGTATGAGACAGTCACACATGCCAAATATTCATATTTTCAGGACTAAAAAACACTTTACGTCTCAGAAATCTTGTTCAAAATGAATCGTCCCAAGAGTTCTTTGTATTCGGTTTTTATCTAATCTAGTTATTTGATTCGACTGATGAATATATTTCTAAGTTCTTCAAAATACGTAACAGTGGTTCTAGTACAATAAAATAAAAACAACCTGAATGTCCTTTATTCATTTTATCCATGCATCGGTATTATATGTACCTGCGCTACAACAGCAGAACCCTCACTGTGCTATAAAGAACCATTTTTAAAAGGTTGATTAGAGAACAAATTATATAGATTACCAAAAACAGGCTTCAATTAAAAGGGTTCTCTGTAGTAGTAAAAAAGGGGGTTTTATCACTCTCACTATCGTGGAACCCTTATGGTGCTATATAGAACCATATTAAAAAAGAGGGTTTCCTTGTATGTCAAGAAGCAGTTTTAAGAATTTATACACTTCTTGAATTTTTATGGTTCATGTACCGAACCTTTAAAGAACTGTTTTTAAGGTCCAGTATTCCAGAACCGTTATATATTCCATGAGCCTATACTATTAAATTTGTGTGTGCACCATTCCACACACACACACACACACACACACACACACACACACACACAAACACACACACACAGGTTTAAATGGCACGATATGTAAGTGCAACCCAATTAGCCATCCTCACAGAGGAGTCATATAACCACATGCATATTTCAGGCGTCAGAATAGTGGAGAATATGGATTTATAAGTGTGTGTGTGTGTGTGTGTGTGTGTGTGTGTGTGTGTGTGTGTGTGTGTGTGTGTGTGTGTGTGTGTGTGTGAAGAGGCAGGAAGTGAGCAGGACTCCCCGAGGAAAGACACCATCTCACATTGAACCAGCTGCTTCTACCTCCTGGGCTGGAACTAATTGGTGCGAGATTAAGTTTCTAAGGGATATAATAACCCAAGGCACACCTCTTGGACCTGGAGCACTGAGGGAGGGGTGGGGTGGTGGGGTGGGGTGGTGGGGTGAAGGCAGAGGAACAGATAGTTGCCCTGGTTTCCAGACGGATCTTCAGCTTCTCACAATGAAAACTATTAAAAAAGTGCAGCCTGGAAGCAGCCGCAGTGAATCTGACGTTATACATCTGACGTTACACACTGATCAACCGTAACATTATGAGAACACTGATCTTCAATGATCAGGACCCCACAGGACCACCATTGAGCAGCTATCGTGTGGTGGTGGGTCATTCTCAGCCCTGCAGTGACACTGACATGGTGGTGGTGTGTTAGTGTGTGTGTTGCGCTGGTACGAGTGGATCAGACATCAGTGGATCAGTGTGTTTAAACCCCTCAGCGTCCTGTGGGCAGCGTCCTGTGGGCAGCGTCCTGTGAGCACTGATGAAGGACTAGAGGACGACCAACACAAACTCTGCAGGAACAGATGAGCTTCTGTCTCTCACTTTACATCTACGAGGTGGAGACACTCGGTAGGAGTGTCTGATAGAATGGACAGTGAGCAGACACAGTGTTTAAAGACTCCAGCAGCACTGCTGTGTCTGATCCACTCGAACCAGCACAACACACACTAACACACCACCACCATGTCAGTGTGACTGCAGTTGATTTATTCCCAGTACATGTCACACTGTGGATCGAGGAACCTGACTGTGAGGGGGTTCTTCCGATGGGGAGGTGGTTTGTGTTTGGTGTTTGGTGGCGATGCCCCTGGTCCCAGTCATCTGGCACCCACTTATACAGATGTGAACGTTCTCAAGCCGTTGCCTGAGATAATGCCATGTCAATGCGAATTTCCGTACTGATATCCCATGGCAGAGTACATCAGCAACCTATCAGTGAAGTAGCAGATGGAGGTAATGAGGGTAATGGAGGACTGGCATCTTGAAGATCTTCATTTACCGCAGTACACAGTGTAATACGACAGTGTAAGGGGAATCAGTGTATTCATTTCTCAATACTGTATATCTGTAATATACATCTGTAATAACTGTATATCTGTAGTTCAGTGTTATAGGCAATGGGCTCTTCAGACGTCTCCGTTCAGCTCCACTGTGGATGAATCTGATTTGGTGGGTAATGTGAACATCTGTCCAATGTTGACAATTTTTAAGCAATTAGATTTCTGCTGATACTTTTGATTCTGACATCATATGAAATATAACTGGTAAAAAAAAGGTGAATTATGCTCCAAACGTCCATGCACACAGACCACACACACACACACACACACACACACACACACACACACACACACACACNCACACACACACACACACACACACACACACACACACACACACACACACACACACACTGTGTCGGATGACTCCACCACTCATTGCCCAAATCATCAAACTCATCAAAGCCACAATTACTTCTACTCATTTTAAGCTGGTTAAGCTGGTGCATGCGCACACACACCCCCACACACACACACACACACACTCTTTGTGACACATTTGAGCATCATTTTTTTC
>CM067525.1:3972444-4024944 GCA_034509495.1 Acestrorhynchus altus
AGGCCTTTTTACTGCATTGTTAGTTGACGGAAGTGGCCCCAACTCAAGGTTGACCCACATAACGAAGTGGCGTAGAGTGCTGATTATCCCGCTCAGGCCTGTTTGAAGCTGGAACAGAACCAAAAGATGGATTGGTTTGCGGTCCGTGAAGACCGCACAGGGATGAAACCTGTATAGGTTTACTCCTCCGAAATCTGCCCCTTTCAAGATGGATAGTGTTTGGAGAAACACCTGCAACAAGTGATGCAGATGATAAGCTTGAGCCATAGTTAATCAGATCAGGTGCTGGCAGAACCAAAAAATAATGCTTTTCTGGAAGATGAGGGCATGTGGAAGCCTGCACAGTGGTGCAGTCAGCCAGAACATTAGCACCACTGGTGAAGGAAAAACAACTGACCAGTGGAAATTGTAATGGCTAAACAACTGACTGGGTCAGACCATCTCCGAAGCATCAGGCAGGTCTGGTGGGGTTTTCCCAGTATGCAGTGGTCAGTATCTACCAAGACTGCTCCGTAGGAGGGCAACCGGTGAATCAGTGACAGGGTCATGGGCACCTATTGATGCACAACTTACAAGACTTATCGGACATTATTCTCGGTGCCAGATGATACAGGACACTTCAGAGGTCTTGTGAGGTCCATGCCTTGAATGGTCATTCAACATTTTCATCTACTGTCTCTGTGGTTAGTGCGGTGGTAGCTCTGCCCTCTGGTTGAACATGGTCAGTGAATTGGCCCCTAGGTGTGAGTGTGAGTGTGATTGTGTGTGTGATACTAATCTACGTGAGACTTAACACTGCAGTATACATAGACTCTTGAGGACAAATTAAAACTAACAGCTGTTCTCTGATCACAACCGTTCAGTACCACTTTTGTTACCATACCAATGGCTTTGGTTCGTTATATTTAAATAATTAATTAACTGAAACGGAATAATAATGAACTGAGAACACCCAGTTGTCATGCAACCAGTGAGGGCTTTCTAGATCCCACTGAAACCAGCAGGAGCTGGAGTGGAAGGAGGTTTCAAGGAGAGAACAGCAGCATATCGATAACTCATTCATTCTCAACCACGTCACATTTAGCCAAAGGTCGAGCTGAAAGAACAGTCAATAATGTGCAGGGTCCAACCGTCCTTCTTTGGCAAGACAGGAACGAGGACACCACTTGTGTGCGAGTGTGTGGGAGAATGTGTGTGCATGTATGTGTGTGTGTGTGTGTGGGGGCGAAGGATAAGGGTGTACGGACCAAGGTTAACCTTGTCCCCCAGGGGTTGGAGTATTTTATTTGTACAAATTTACTCCAATGTTGCACAAAAAAACAACATAGATATGATATAAACAAATAATTTTGCTACAGTCAGGCTTTTATATTAGCGACCGCTTTAAAAAACGCTGCCTTAAAGCTTTTGAAGGTTTGTTTGGTTGTCCAATAACTTTAGTCCCAGTGATTTGGGCAGAAATTGGTGCCAAACTAGAAAAATGCACATTAAAAATGATAATGTTATAGCAAACACATGGGCGGGGCTTCTAAGCATGTTCATCATGGGCTTGTCTGCAGACACCATCATGCTGACCAGTGGCAGGTCACCACCCCTTTGTTTCGTGGTCAAGACTGTCAGAACCAAGCCTAGGACACGTCAAGAGTGAAGACTAAGACTCTTAGAGTCCAGAATTGCTTGCAATTCATTTTACTTTCATCAACCCGTCAGAACAAAATTGTCACCTTGCATGTTTAAGGTGGTAGTAAATCCAGGCTCCTTCAGGTGGCACCTCCATCACCTGGCCGGGGATTCCAGGGCTATATCCCTGAATAGTTGTAATGAGCCCCTCCACCCCACCAATAGAGAGACCACCAGGAGACCACCTGGTAGATAGAGTCCCACTTCCAGTCTGTTATAAACATCACGAAAGCACCCACACATGGCAAAGCCAAATAAAACTAAAAGGCGGGACTTTGAACCATGCGAGTATCACAGGGCTTTCCTGACCCAGCTTCAGAACCGTTCATAATCAGCATGCCCACCAAATGCTCCAACCACATGCTGGCTTTGATGCATTAAAGAGCTACTCCACAGATCAGCAGAGCTCAGTGGGAAATTACTCAGGTTTTTAGGGTGAGATGGTAAGAAATGTACCAATCATGATCTCAGGGACTAATTTTATTGCAGTTTAATACAGTCATGGTGATGTTAAAATATGCTGGGACGATTTAAAACATATATATTGAAAGTGTGTCTCCACAGGCATTATATTGATGGACTTTTTATTAAAACTCTCTCTCTCTCTCTCTCTCTCTCTCTCTCTCTCTCTCTCTGTATATATATATATATAATTTTTTCCCCAATAGTCAGGACACCACAAGTGTTATGTAGTGACAATGAGGTGTTTAAACACTCCAGCAGCACTACTGTATCAGATCCACTCGTATGACACCTCCCCCACATAATAGCTGCTATGTGGTGGTCCTGTGGGGTTCTTATCCTTCCCCCCCACACACACACAGACACACACACACACACTGTATTTATCTTACCTCCCTCCATTTTATTTCATTTCATTTCCACTTTCCATCCCAATATGTGCCGTTGCTGTGCTCTGCGGTGTCGACCAGAGGAGGATGGGTTCCTCTCTTGAGCCTTGGTTCCTCCAAATCTGAGGGAGATTTTCCTTGCCACTGTTTGCCCGCTGGCTGCCCATTTGAGGCTAGGACCCGGATCTTTGTAAAAGCTGCTTTGTGACAACTTCCTGTTGTAAAAAGCGCTGTATAAATAAAATTTGATTGATTGATTGACACACACACACGACCAAAATCCCCAATATAAGTTTAACTGTTGCAAATAAACATTAATATCTGCACCTTAAAACACTGTCCCCCGTCTCAGAGTCGAGCTTTCTAAAACCCATCCTGGAATCATTTCAAATCCAGTTATCCTGAGTGAGAAGTGGTCACAAAGCTGGAAAGGGCAATCTCAGCCTGGAACAGGATTGAGTGAATCAGAATTGTTTCCGGATCCTTCACATTGAACTGATTCTCTACAGAGACAGCAGCAGCTTAAGTTTGGCCTTTGATTTCCATCTCTGAGTCAGATCTGACCCTCCATAATGTAGCAATATCAGCATCGTGAGAAGTCATGACGCAGAGAAAACGAATCTGCAACCTTACATGACCACAACTGCAGTTTGCAAATACTGACCGCAACTGCTTATACACTCTGCATACTTGATTCTCCTCCTTTCACCCCATTCTCCAAGGTGCAGGACCCCATAGGACCACCACAAAGCAGGTATCATTTGGTGGTGGGTCATTCTCAACACCCACAGTGACACCGACATAGAATCCCTGCCATGAGAGGCAACACGTGTGGTCATAGGATGTGCTGCACACATCGCTGAGCTGTTACTGTCCCTCGTATCATTAAGATTGACCGACTGTCGAAGGGATGGGCGCTCCAGATCATCACACAAGCAGTGGGGGCAGGATTGCTCACCACATGGTCTCCATACCTGAGCCCAACCATTGTCTGATTTCAAACGGAAACTTCATGGTTAAAGATAAAGTTCCAGTCTATTGTAGGGCTGGATGATATATTGATAGTTATTTTGTTATTAAAATATTGAATCATTCATCGTGGTTAACCCTGAGGGACCCTCATGTCTCGCAGTCAACGATCTCTCACCAAGTACACGACCCAAAAGTAGCCTCTGAGAGGAGGGGCAGTGAGGGAAGCACTTTTACCCTGTTGTGTTCCAAGTCCCAGTGTTGTTTACATATCTGCCTGAGAAATTGAGCACGATTGTTAGCCATTTAGTGGATTTGCATATCCTGTAACGTCTCTGGAGAATAAATTGGGACATCTAAAGCAACGCTGAACTGCTGGTCTGTTCCAGGAAACGCACAACATCTGGCCACTCTAACCTGAATGCAGCGACGTGCATTTAACAAACACGTCCTTCTGCCCCTGGAACAGTGACGACGGCGCTGCGTTTTGGTGTAGAAGTGAGTTAGCAGACATTATATTATATACACCTCCTTTCTTCCAGCTCTTCTCTCTCTTTCATCTTTGAGCTAAATCAGTGGATCAGAGGCTCAAATTCTGCCTCTCGCCGTCTCCCGTCTGATTTCTCGTGGATTATAGGACAAAAGGATTTACATATTATTTCACTTGGCGAGATTTCTGTTAGTTCATAATTCATAATTTTATATGCTCGGTGTGTTTCAAGGTGTGTGTGTGTGTGTGTGTGTGTGTGTGTGTGTTAGCTCATTTCCCCAGAAAGAACTTATATTTGTTATTATCATTACTATGATTTCGACACAGAGGAGTGAAGCACAGGAGATTATACTGTATTACATCAGAACAGATTTAATGTTCCTCCAGGTTAAATAAAGAGGCCTAAATAAATAAATTCTGATAAAGCTGACGCAGAACCCAAGACACACCGAGTTAACGCTGCTCTCAGACAATATATCGCAAATCCTCAACACAGCAGAATGCAGGAGAGAACTTCTGCAACAACAGATGGGACATACTGGGTGAGGTTGTTCCTAGCACTGATCTAAGTCTCTGCTAGTAGAAAGAGAGGGAGAGACAGAGAGAGAGATGTGTGAGTCTTGGTTTCTCTCAGAGGTTCCTCTTTATGCTCTGATGGACTTTCTCCATTTGAGTTGGTTTCTCACAGATGTTCTCCCCTGTGCTCTTATTTAGTCCAGGTTTTAAGGTCGGTGTCTTGATTTCTTTCAGCAATATTGAGTCTTGGTTTCTATTACTGGTTCTTCATGCTCTTACTGAGTTTGAGTCTTGGCTTCTCTTACTGGTTCTTCTTCATGCTCTTACTGAGTTTCAGTCTTGGCTTCTCTCACTGGTTCTTCTTCATGCTCTTACTGAGTTTGAGTCTTGGTTTCTCTGGTTCTTCTTCATGGTCTTACTGAGTTTGAGTCTTGGTTTCTCTCACTGGTTCTTCTTCATGCTCTTACTGAGTTTGAGTTTTGGTTTCTCTCACTGGTTCTTCTTCATGGTCTTACTGAGTTTGAGTCTTGGTTTCTTTCACTGGTTCTTTTTCATGCCCACTGAGTTTGAGTCTTAGTTTTCTCACTGGTTCTTCTTCATGCTCCTTACTGAGTTTGGTCTTGGCTTCTACTCTCACTGGTTCTTCCTGCTCTTACTGAGTTTTAGTCTTGGTTTCTCTCACTGGTTCTTCTTCATGCTCTTACTGAGTTTGAGTCTTGGCTTCTCTCACTGGTTCTTCCTGCTCTTACTGAGTTTGAGTCTTGGTTTCTCTCACTGGTTCTTCTTCATGCTCTTACTGAGTTTGAGTCTTAGCTTCTCTTACTGGTTCTTCTTCATGCTCATAGAGGTTCCTCTCTATGTTCTTAGTTATATTTCTAGCCAGAGTACAAATAAACCAAATTCTAGAAATGTCTTTGGATACATTCATAAGACCCCGTATAGTCCAAGCTAGTATGAACACCAGTATGAAGAGAGGAATTGATGTTGAGGGATTGTGTGGAGTGACAAAGTGCAACCTGACATGTCATAGTACAAGAAGAAATGTTGGATCAAGTTTGACTTCGAGGGAACAGAAGCACTCTCCGTGATCTCCACTCTGCTGATCTTTTGGACTCCTGGGCCTGGGTTGAGAAAAGTGGACCCAAGTCCAAGCCTTTGTTTCCAAATCAATATGGGAGTTTTAAAGTAAGTGGCTGAGTGTGAGTCACTGTGTGTGTGTGTGTGTGTGTGTGTGTGTGTGTGTGTGTGTGTGTGTGTGTGTGTAGGTGTGTGTGGTATATAGGTACCATATGAAGGTTTATGTATGCTGAGTGCCTTCTCTCTCGCTCTCGCCTCAGGGCGAAAAGGAAGTGCTTGTGTCCACACAGCCATGTGCTTACCCAGACGGAAAACTGGATAATGGGAACGGGAAGCAAATCTTTCCATGCCGACGTGCTGAAGTCCACTTTAACACTAAACATTTCTGTTGCTTTGCTGTATTTTTTTTTCCTCATGTCTGTCAGATGTTTTCATCTATTGTCAATCCAGGTTTGAAAGGTCGGCTTTATTCGTCAGATGCAGCCAGTCAGAATAAGAACAGGTACAATGGACTGTCAGAGGTTCCTCAGTGGCTTACAATGAAAGGACTATATGTCCTACAAAGGTGGACAAACACCTATTTGGAATTATTAACGAATCTGACTTTCCAAACCTTACGGGTATAAAGTATCTTGATTTGAGCTTTAATACTTCTTTACTAAACAGAGTAAACGAGAGACACTCAGAAGATGCGAGGAACACCACGACAATATGGATTTGCATGTAGGGTTTACAGTGTCATTCTTCAGTCCAGATATCAAACAACAGCTGAGCGAGTCAAAGATGAGCTCATTTCCAAAAGTATGGAAGGCAAAGATTCATTTCTTTAATATTATAAGCAAGAATCCTTTTTTTTTCTTCTTTCTTTTAGTAGTTTACAGTGTTGTAGCACCTGAGTGTTTGGGTTCCGGGGGATTATTCACTCATTCCTCCTTAAGCAGTTTCACGGTCGAGTTTGGAAACTGCTCCGCTCAGGATCGGAAGTGTCTGCAGCAGGTGATAAGGACAGCTCAAAAAAAATCTTAGGAATGGCCCTTTCACCAACATTTACCACTCCAGGCTCCTCAAAATCATCAAGGATAAAACTCATCCACAACACAACCTCTTCGCAAGTCTCCCGTCGCGCAGACGATACAGGAACTGCGAAATCAAGAACCACCAGTTTACGGAACAGTTTCTTCCACCAGGACAACAGGGCTCTGAACACCACACACCTGCCTCCAAGCACCAATTCATCTCATGCACCCAACCAGACAACACACACCTCGGTCCACACCTATTCCTGTCTTCACAAGACAAAATGTCCATCAGAACGTTACAAAAAGTACACTGCTCTTTGTAGAAATTGAGGAGGAAAAAAAAAAAACCCCAAAAGAAAATAAACTATTGCACATGGTTGAGATTAAGATTAGGAATTTCATTGCACACGTGTCCCTCTGTGTATATGACTGATAAATTTCAATCTTGAAGAAGGTTCTAGTTCAACCAACCTTTATTTTCACTCCAAGATACATTGAGGGTGTGTCATTTCAGATGCAGTTGAGCATTTACAGCCCAAAGGGATCGAAAACAGAAAATATGATTTAGATTTAACAAGGATACATTAAATGAAAGGGCTTCAAAAAACGTTGATTTTCGATAAAGATATTTTAAGAAAAAAGGTCTTTAAATGAAATGGATAAAAAATATCCGTTAAACTGCTATAAAATAAATAATAAACACATTTAAAATAACAATAGTAAAAGTAAATGATAATAAAAAATAAAAATGATAATGAGGAACAACCGTTGTGAGAGATTCAGCGTGTAAAATATTTTATATGTAAAAATATAAAAAAAAAAATACTATATTTGGGCAAAGACGAAGGAAAACGGTGCACAGATGGCGCTAGCTACAAGAAAAAGCTTTCTGGATGTAAAGAAAACTGCCGTTCACTTGAATCTTTTTTGTGTGCAAAATTCTGCATCTGTCTCTTTTTCATGACAGTCTTTAGATACTGTAAGCTTTCTGCCAAACGTTGCCACTTGATTAGAAACACTCTGAGCCACCTTGCTTAGAAGTCAACCGTGGAGGCGATGAAGACAAGAAAATAAGGCGGATCCGTCAACAGCCAATGCACAATTCGTCTCTCAGAACTTACCACCTGACACGAAGGTGAAAACGCACACTCAGCCTGTCCAGTCCCTGTAGAGAAGTGCTGCCAAAAGAATAGGACTCTTTGGAACATGAAACTACTGGCACTATGCCAGGGGTTGTCGAGAGGGGTATAAAGCCCCCCAGCACTGAGCTGGAGAGTAGTGGAACTATGTTTGTGGGAATGACGGAGCTCCATCCAACACCTCAGGGATGATTCTGGGGATCACTGATAATTCAAGACACTTCAAGAGTTTTGCAGCTTGGATGTTGATACTGTCTGTAGGTTCCTCTGATCGCGAGATATTAAGTCTCGAAAAGGACATCAAAGGGGTTATTACTACAGTATTGCAGACATATTCTGTACATGCAAACCGACCCTCCTCCCCTTATCTTCTGCGAGTGGTATCTGCTCTTTTATTTCCCTGGATGGTTTGTTCTGTACTGCACGTTCGACAGAAATAACACAACCAAGCTAAGGCTGCCAAGGAGTGGAGCTTCCATACCAGTGCTTTTGGACCCCTGTTTGGGGTTTTCTCGCCTAAAATATGTTCAAATGAGTAATGAACCTTAAACTACACCTCGGCAACTGCTGTAGCGTGCCATACCCAAAGGAAAGCAGTGTGTGAGAGAAATGAAAGGCGAAGAAGAGTGAAAAATGTGTACTAGAAAAGCGTTAATGAGACGTGATGGGTACCTTCATGTATGCTTCAAAATATGGCATTGCAAGAGGTTAAATGCTGTCTCTCTCACTCTGTGTCTCTGCATCTCACATGCACTTTCTCTCTCTCTCTCTCTCTCTCTCTCTCTCTCTCCCTCTCTCTCTCTGCCAATTATAATTAGCCTCATATGTCATAATCATCACATTCGTCTCTCGCCAGACTTCAAGTCAGACCAGATCAACGCACTCAATTTAATAACGGTATCCCGACACCCACTGCCTCTCCAACGAAACAACCTCACCACTGCATTTACAGCCACGCATTCTAAACTCACCTGTATACACTCGAATGTTTGTGGCCACCCCTTCAAATGAATGCATTCCCATGCGTAACACTGCACCCATTACTTTGACACAGATGTTGCAAACGCACCCACAGCTTTGCTAGACCTTATAGAGAAGTACTGGCAGTAATAGGACTCTGGAGCAGATAAGCAAACGCGAATCTACTGGCACCAGGCCTAATGCTAGGCGTGGGCTGTTGGGTTATAAAGCCCCCAGCATTGAGCTGCGGAGCAGTGGAACTGTGTTCTCTGGAATGTTGGTGCTCCGTCCGATACTTTTGGGATGATTTGGGGGTTAGGGATTGAGGTCTCTTCGTGTTAAAATCCTCACAGCAATGCTCATCTAAACAGCAAAGCTGCTTCTGAAGAGTGAGATGACCAAAGAATGGAGCCAAAGTGTGGAGGCGCCAAAGATTTGGTGTCATGGTGTGGGTGCAGTTTTGTACAATGCTAGATTGCCTTTGGTCTTGATAACAGACCAAAGTTACACACATCTCCAGATCTATCCCTGATTGAAAATGTGTGGGATGCTAGTGGATGTTCTATCAACACTCCACCCCAACCACACCATCTGCTTGAGTTTCCTGTGCTTCCTCGGGCTCCCTACTCTCCTGACATGGCACCGTGTGACTTCTAGCTTTCCCCTAAACCGGAAAATGCCCTTGAAAGGGAACATGTTTCAAAGAGGCGTTCCAGTGCTGCTTCTGACAGGAGCCAGGAGACGAGTATGGCAGCCCAAGAGGACCGTAGGAGATCAGTGTACAGTTGTTGTATCTGAATACGAGTATTTTTCATGAGCACAGGTCCGAGTCTTACCCACTCCATCAGTCTACACTAGGTTCAACTGGACAAGTGTCCAGTGAGCGTTTGAGCTGAGAAATTAGGACATTTTAAGTTGGCCTTTGGCTTCGGCTACAAGAGAAGGTCGATAACATCACTTACAAAAGTTTAGAGTGTGATTCAGAGTGTTAGCAAAAGAACACAAAGAGTGGAAAGAAGTCAGCAAACCACTGGGTGGAAATATCTATAATTTATTCCAGTCTGAAGACCATACTGTGCTGCGCTGAATCTGATATTCGTCTGTGGTAATTAGAGCAGGAACACTGAGATTTGCAAACAGACACAGACTTTAAAAGTAATAAAGCTTCAATATAGCGCCACATCCACAGCTCTTCGAACTATTCAAACATCACACAGATACACTATAAATAAGTGAGCGAAGGCCACTCAGTCTGCAGGTATTCGCTGGCACTTGATTTCACTAATGAACTCTCTTCTTTAACGAGACGAACCTAATTAGTAAAGGTTCTGTGTTATGGTGCATGGCTTAGTCCGTAAAAGCTGACTGCCCACATGCTGAGGGTTAATTTAACGCAGTATTCCTCATTAAACTGTGGGAAATGTCTTTTCCTATAAACCAATATCCAAGTGTTTACATTCAAACTTAATTTTTATGTGATATTAAGGGGAGTTTAATCATTTGTATAAAAGTGCATATCAGCGATTACTTGAGTTGCCACTCGTTTAAATGTAAATGTGCACATAAACCCATCGTGCGACAATACACAAACAGGCACACTAGTGAAATCACAGTGTGAGCAGTGAGCACGTGTGTCCAGAGGGGTGGGCAACCCTATCCACAGTGTCTGGGGAGCAGCTGCTGGGTTAAGTTCATCATGTCCTGCCAGTTCAAGGGAATTGAACCAGCAACCTGCCAGTCTCAAGTCACTTATAGTTTCTATAGCTCTGTTCTGGACAACCAGCTACTCTTGCTGACCACAAAGGTGAGGTGCAGGTCACCTCGAACAAGCCTACTGTCTGGCTTCAGGACTACGGTCATCATTGTGTTATCAGTGAGTAATCCAGCTCCGAAAAACAGCTAAAATACACTTGTTTCCAATTAAATCAAATCCCAGTTCAGATCTTAAAAAGCAGATTCAGTGCATGTTTACTTCTCTGTCCATGTGAACATGATCAACCTGCATACAGACTCTGACTGATCAGAGAGAAGAGGGGCAGGGCTGATGACTCAATTATTGGGTTATAGAGGGAAAATGAAGAAGGCAGGGCTGTTTGCGCATTTTCTTTGTTCACACACTCTCACATTTCAGAATAAAAGTCCTGAGCCGGGATTATACTCATACATAAATAAAGGGACATTTAGATTGTTATTCTTTATTTTATTTGGACCACTGTCAAGTATTTTTAAAAAACATATTATAAATATGATTATCAATTGCATTTTTAGCTCAAAAACACTCATAGTGATCAATTTCTAACAGGATTAAAGTTCTTCATCTTCTATAAATTCTCTTCTAAATTTCTGATGAATGAAAGTTTGTCACCATGCCATAGAATTGGCCAAATGTTCTAAGTTAATGTCCATTCCTAAAATCCGATCTCTGTTTCATATGCGGCAAATTTAAGGTGGATTTATTTCTACACAGTATCCATCAGCTCAGTTTATTCAGCTTTGAGTGACACTTCTGGAAGGTCATCCTCCATCCATTATCACGCTCTTATCGAAAATCTCTAATGACTTATAATAAATGCTTAGAAGTTAATATCATTACATCCTCACCCCAACCCCTCTCTCTCTCTCTCTCTCTCTCTCTCTCTCTCTCTCTCTCTCTTTCTCCCTGTCTCTCGGGTTCAGTGCATTCTCTGAATACCCAATGAACACCTCCTGGCCACAATCGAATTAGAATTCTGGGGCGTTTCACAGACTCTTAATTATGGCAGCTTCACATGCTAATCATCTGCAGGCACAAACAGGCCTAAACCATACAGCAAACATTACCACTCACTGTCTGAAACTGATATTCTCTCTCTCTTTCTCTGCCTGTCTCGCCTTCATTGTTCTCCTCTTTCAGTCCTCTCTTTTTTCCTGCTCTCTCTTATCGCTCTCTCTCTCTCCTTTTCTTTAGATGTCAGCCCATAAATTACTAAGGAACGTACTTCTTAAGTAGGTGTTAGAAATAATGCAGTGTAAGTAAAAGGTATTATGGTAGACGTAGAGGTTGATAAGCCCTGCTTACATGAGAATTTATAGGAGACAGTCGCACATGCCAGATATTGTTACTGACCCGGTTTCGATCAAATGCACTTGTGCCTACAATGTTTTGTGTTTTAAAAGGACTAAAAACACTATGCTTTTCAGAGTTGGATATTGATCATCCAGAGTTTTTTGAGCTGAAAGTGCAAGAACTTTATTATTAGAATAATCATTAGACAATGGTTCCATTGACTTTTATTCTGAAATTTGAACACTGTGTGAGCAAAACAGCCCCTCCCTTCTCATTTTCCTCTATAATATCTGGGTCAGTGATGTCTTTAGCTCATTAGCATAAGATCATACCAAGAGCAAGGCATGTGTAAGATCTCAAGGTAACCTAAGCCAATGTTAATGTTCTCCATCAGGAGAACACTGAACAACAATGGTGAGCATTGCAGGGTCGCAAGGAGAACCATGGAGAAAACAGATGGCTATCGGAACAATTTTGGGGTTGAAATGAGAAGAATTATGTTTGAAGAAGGTAAAACACTACATTTCAGCATAAAACCTGATCTCCATCTGTGAAACATGGTGATGGTAGTATCATCGATTCTAAAAGGAAATGTCAGGACATCTGTCCTTGAGCTGAATATCAAGGGTAATATTGGTGTAGAAGTATTCATTTCATAGTGGTTCCTGGTCCTTGGTTCACCCTCAACCCTCCACTGAGGGTTGTATTAGGTCTTCTTCCAGAACTTGAAGTGTTTACCTCCCAATAATCCCTGGAACTGATGATCTTGGAATCTGCAGTTGCACAGAACTGATTAAAGAGACAGTCCTGACTTATCTACAATCATCGTGTCAGATTTGCACTGAGCTCCTTGGACTTTCCCATTGTGCAGTGGTCAGTTAATCCAATGAGTGCTGTCCAGCAAGCCTTTTTATGTGGGCAAAGAGAAGTTACCAGCCGTAGCCCATCATGATCACTAACGGGAAGTTAGTAGGCCTTGCCTCTCTCTCTCTCCTCTCTCTCTCTCTCTCTCTCTCTCTCTCTCCACCCATCTACACACACACACATGGGAAGGTGTGTATAATTCTTTGCCTCTGCAGGTGTTGATTAGAAAACAGACGTTTGGTGTGAAACATGACTCTCACCTTATATCACGCTGTTGTTCATTTCTTCCCTCACTCATCCTTCCCCCCCCTCCCTCTCTCTCTCTCTCTCTCTCTCTCTCTCTCTCTCTCTCTCTCTCTCCTACGCTCGGGGCAACAGCCGTGTTTGTGTATGTGACGAGGGCACTGATGTATTGAATCTTTGCCGACCCCAGGTTTATCCCCTCTTATTTCCATAGTTATCACAGCCCTCTTCACTCGCGGGGCTAATTTTTGCAAGCATTTGCATTTTCTCGCCCCGGACCGCCTATCTGGACTGAGGCACTCCTTAAATAACTTCAGCCCACGCTGCAGCAGGCGGCCCACCCTCGCAGGGGATATTTAAAAGCTCATCTCGATCAGTCATCAATAATTAACATTAGATTAAGTAAATAAATTAGGATCAGGTTATTTGAGGCTCTGAGTAAGCTCTATTAAAGATGTGCAGTAAACACGGCAGGAGACTGACAGCGACGCAGAGTTGGGCCTGGCTTAGGCTTCAAAGAGCAACAGCAGTGAAGTAGCAGAAACACTGTCTGGAAGCTGGTAATGTTGCATGTTTGACTTTGCACCAAATGAATGTCTGCTGACAGTATCTTAAAATAAGTCTCGAGACAGCAGTGACATCAGTGGGGACGAGGGGACCGGCTTAAAACAGTGCTGTCAAGGTTGGTAGCAATTGTGGACAAGGGCTGTATTAGTGATGTTGGAAGCCAGTATTGTGTTAATGCTCTGCTAGAGGTTGTGAATGACAGCTGTAGTCAGTGCTCTAATGCTGCGGTAGTGATCTTGGAGGAGGTCTGTAGCCAACATAATAATAATTATAATAATAATAATAACAAAAATTACCACTTGAAAGTGTCTTTCCAAAATCCAGATGTTATGTGCCATGTTTGAGCAAGAGCATAGATTTGTTTTTTAACAAAATCGTAGTTGGGCAGCATGGTGGTATCAGGGCAGCATGGTGGCACCGCTGTTAAGTGCCTGTGTCACTGAGCTTCAGGGGACTGGGGATGTGGGTTCAATGCTAGTGTTAGATTTCCTTGACTTTTAATTCAATCTATCATTCTACTTTCCACAATTAAAGGGAGATTAAAACAGAGAATATAGTTAATAGCCAAGGTCTGGTTTTACTGTCAGCTACAATCATTGATGTTAGTTGGTTGGGCAACACCTTTTCAGGCCTAAAGGACCTCTATGCACCAGTGAGCTGTGGAGCAGTTGAACTGGGGTGCTGATGGAGCTCCATCCAATACTTTTGGGATGATCATCCAACATCCTGACCTCACTAACATCACCCACCAACATCATCAGTTTGGTTGAAAAGTTTGACCAACATCACCAAAAGGGTTGGAAAGCATGACCAGCTGATCAAGTTAAACCTGACCAGTATAACTAGCAAGCCCACTCTGGTCAGCCACCACGAGTAACATGGCCAAACCTGGACAAGCACCCACTTATAGGCTTTGAGCAGCTTTTCAACAACCTTGACCAGTAAATACCAACCTAGACCACCTGAAAGCAGTTACGGGGCAAAGTTGGTCTCAAGGATGGCGCTGAAATCTTGAGATCAAAACTAACCAACCATAGAAATCCTAAAACCCAATGAATTCATAATTCAGCAAAAGCAAACATCTACCTATATATTTCTCCAGTTTGTGATCTCCATAAGCTTACTCCCACAAGTCTGAATGAAGAGACACTGATGCAATGGCTCAGAAGAGGCAGATGAAATTTAGATTGCTTTCCCTTCACCTCTCCAGATCCAAACATACTTCGGGTCCAGGCTGTAGGTCAGCCTGAGGGCATTTCCCAGCTGGAAAGCACTGTCCATGCGAGGAGAAAGTTTGTTGCATCAGTCTGCCGCAGTCAACCGAAACTATTTAAAGCAAAAGACCGACTGATGGGACGAGATGGGCCACTAGAACCCAATTAGTTCACTGTAAAAATACCTTCGTCTTCCCAACGAAAAATGAACACAAGCTGGGTCTAACTTGCGAATATTGCCTTTCTAGAAACCAACTTGTTTTGCTTAGACATAGTAGCTTCACTTATGGACAAAAGTATTGGGACACCTGCTCATTCATTTCTTCTTATGAATTCAAGGGTATTAAAAAGAGTTTATCCTGCCTTTGTTGGAGAAACTGTCTCTACTGTCCAGAGAAGTTGTTCTACCATTGCATTCAGTGACAAGAGGAATGGATGATCGCCGCCCTACCTCGTCCCCAACTCCCAAACCTGTCCTGAAAGTGTGATGAAGCTCCATCATTCAAGAGAACAGTTCCACTTCACCAGACCGCAGTGCTGGGGGCTGTATACCCCCCTAGCCCTGGCTTTCGGCATAATGCCAATAGGTTCATCTATAGGTTTATCTGTTTCAGTCCTATTCTATTGACATCTACAGGGACTAGACAGGCTTTGTGCATTTGCACATCTGTGTCAGCAATAGGTGCAATCACATTCATTAGAATGGGTGTCCAAAATCTGGATTACTGCACAACTTAGCACAGTTTGAGGTGAGTATATGCTACCTGGGTTCATCAGAAACCTTAACTATACAGTTGAACGGAGACTCTAGTACCCTGTTGGGCCTCTAGCCTGAAGACAAGATGAGATATGGTTGAGCATGGAGGCCATACAGGTTCCATATGGGATCCTGCAGCACATTTAGCCACAGATAGTGCAGCTGGACATGTAAATCCTGCAGACTCATAGGTAAACTGATTGCAGAGCTCAACCTGACTGTACTTGGATCCCAAACAGAACCTGGATTCATCACTAAATACGATACAGGTCCAGTATGTAACAGTCCAGGGTTCTCGGGCACAGCACCTCTGCAAACGAAGGCGGCAGTAGCATGGTCAGAAGGGTCTAAATGTCGAGCAGTTTGTTGAAATGCCCACCCTGCCTCTTTCAGCCCAGTGATGTTCCGTCAAAGTCTGTCAGTATGGCAAAATGTCTATAGTCGTAGAGACAAGCAGTACACTACCCAAAAGTAGCCTCTGAGAACCTTTTAAACACCTTATTGCACCAAAATCAGACCACATTTTTATGTAACTGTCTGAGACTTGCATTTCTATCTGGGTATTTTTTTTTGTACATGTGATTTTTCACCAAACCCTTGCTTCAGGCAGTTTGTTTACAAGGAAGTCTGATTACCGAGAACCAGTAAACAATGGAATGGAAAGCCTTTGTAACATTCACAGGGAACTCTCTCTCTCTCTCTCTCTCTCTCTCTCTCTCTCTCTCTCTCTCTCGCTCTCTCGCTCTCTCTTTAACATGGTTCTTGTCTGTAACCATGAAAATTAATTAAACATCATTGCACTAATAAAATCCAATATGCTGTGTATGGATTTACAAGTCCGAACACAGATCAAACAGCACAAGTGCATAAATATAATCCTATTAGCTCTCCGTAATACAGCTTTACACTTCACATTAGGCAGCTGAGCCCTAAAAAAGGCTCGTAAAGCTGGTGAAATGACGACAGTTTAATATCGTAATTAGTCCCTATCGTACAGTGAGGCTTCTCTCTTGTCTAAAGAGCCATATGTTCTTAATAGAGCCAATCCATCATGCTATTCCACCTCCTCTGTTGGAGTGCAGGCTCTCGTCTCCATGTAGTGCTCAGGGCCATCGCGTGCGGTAGGCTGGGCAGCTTTTTTGGCCGGACAGTGAACTGGGAGGCCGGCTGATGGGCCATTAGAATGGCATATGCCTGAGATGCTCGTAACCTGCTTATTAATTAGCTGTCAGGTGGCTGCCCTCAGGTGTGGAGAACAGATGGGGCAGGTAACACTCAGCAAGCGAAGATGGAGGAGATACCACAAATACACCCCCAAAAAACCCCTTTAAGGAGTACAGATATTCTGACAAACACAGTTGTGTTCAGTGCTTATTACACTGTTACATCCTCTACAGGCCAAAAAGAGCTCTGTAGGCTTATGAATCATGATGGTATGGAAGGGGTGTAACAATAAGAGACGTTAACATCACAATACAAAACACACCAGTTCACACACCAGGATAATTTAGTGTAGTCAGTTCACCTGATCGCCACGTTTTTGGAACGTGGGAGAAATCCGGGGGGAGTCCCCAGAGAAACCCCACGCAGACATAATGTGTCCAATGTACAACAACTTGGACATGGACAACAGTCCTGTAGAACCATACGATACCATCAAACTATATACTAGAATTTGTGGCAATTTTAGACCTGGTACAGTAGTGGATTGATGGAATTCTTCCGAGAGAGGTGCCGAAAATCTGTAACTACCAACCCCAAGACCTCGCAGACTTCATAAATATTCACACAAGCAAGTGCTGCAACAGTGGCCTTCACTTTGGTGTTTTCTAACGTTCTATTCCCTCCTCCTCCAAGACTTTTCATGGGTAGAGGATGGGTATTTCAGTCCTTTAAGCCAGTCTTCAAAAACATTGTGTTTTCTCTGCATTACCTCGCACACATCACCCGCTCGCTAGCAATCAATCCTCTGATGAGCTGAATCAATCATATTAGAGCAGGGAAACAATAAAGCAGACAGCGATGTTTCTCCCTAGCACTGGATCCTCTTCTCTATGAACCTATTTATATTTGTCATCAGATGTAATTTATACCTGGTTGCATAAGTTTCTGTTAGACAGAAAATAATCCGATGTCTTGTGTTCCGTGTCTACGTAAAAGGGTGGAAAACAAATCCTCGCTGTCAGAAAAAGAAAAGAATTCACATTATGATTTCCATTTTAAGAATTCACCAATGTGTGAACTTAAATTTGACACACTACAGAGTTAAACCCCAACTAATTTAAACCTCCACCTCGACCTACACATAACTACACCTAAATCTGACCTTAACATACAACTAGACTTAACCTACAGCTAGACATAACCAAAATGTAACCTACTACACCTAAATCTAAATTTAATCTGATTTGTATCTGAATCTGAAGCGGTTGGTTCGTTCCTCAAGTCCTGTGCAGATCAGCTTTGTGGGGTCGTTGAGCACTTGTTAAACATGAGCCTGAAGCTGGGAAGAGAACCACAGCTGATAAAGCTCTGTACTAAAAACATAGCACCTGAAGGACTTCTCATCTGATGAAGTCAGTGGAGATGCTGGTCCTTACCCATCTCAGCTGGTGAATGCATCAAAAGAACCCTCTCCAGTTTGCCTACTAGCCTGGCATTGGTGTGGAACATGCTGTCATCTTCTACACAGAGCTCTTTCTCAACTGGCGACGCCTGGAAACGCTGTGAGAGTCACCTTCTTCAACTTCTCCAGTGCCTTGAACACTGAAGGGCAAGCTGGAACATGATGGTGTGGTCTGCCGAGAATCAGATGGACTGTCTGCAATTATAGAACTACAGTGGAGCTGATTAAATGGACAGTATGTGCAGAACCAATGGGGTGGTTTTAATGATATGGCTGATTGGTGCATGTCCCGAATTCTGGAAAATGTGTCCGAGAATCAGCCAGCACACAAATGGCTCACACAGCACACAACCACGTACAGTTGCTGAAAGTCTACTCAAATTTCATCCATTAGCAGAAAGCATGTGACTGCTTTCAGTTGCTGTGTTGAAAAGTGACATTTTGGCCAATTACCAATGAATGTGCCATTGAGACGATTTGAAATGTGATTTTTTTTTTTCCTCTTCTATTCATTGGCATTAAGGAGTGCTAATGAAAAAGCCCAGCAGATTTTGAGATTTTGTTCTGAAGTGAGTCATCGTTGCTCTTGTAACATTGAGCTCAGTAACCAACCTCTCTTCTTTCAGGTAGCAGAGGCTGAGCTAAAGGTTCGTCGTAAATTGGCTCCTTCTCTCTGAAAACGCCTTATTTTCCCCTTAAACTCTGAGGATTGTAAAATTAGACGTGGTCTTATTGGCTGTGTGCCCTTTGCCCTGCAGCACAGTCCATCTGGTGACAGACGTTTACAGCATGTTCGCCAGTTTCACTGATGTAATCTTAATTTTCCAAATCAGGTTTGGGTAAACTGACCTGCTGTTAACATGCATGACCTGCATGACCCTGTTTTATGGGGTCATTGCTCGAACAGGGCTTACGCACCAATCTGTTTGTGTCTCTTACATTACGTTGTCTTTTTAATGTGGCCTATCTGAACACACTCCTAAATTCAAAGCCGGACCACCCTATACACTCGGTTGTGTAGGGCCCTGCTTATTAATGTAGCCCCCCCCCTTTGCCTCAAGTTAGAGAAAGTTAGTGTCTCATATTGGTCTTAAAATGAAGTGAGACGATCCTTTAGGACATGAGAAGTATTAAAAAGGACTGCGGGAACAGCAGTCAGGTGAACTTGAGGTTGGATTGTTAATAAATAATGGTCTGGTCACCAGATCTGTGGGAAGACAGAGGGTTTTATGGTTTATGATTTATGGTTTTACGCTGTTCAGTACTCATTTAAAGTGGCAGTAGTCCAATAATAGTATTCCTGGATGGAGGAGGACAAAATAATCAGTTTATCCGAGTACCAGAACAACCATTCCTCAAAGGTCTAACAAATGATTTCTAAAACGGGTCTCTGGGTCTGGAGATTTTATACCTTTACATCTTTGGGTTGCATCCGGCATTCTTCTGCAGCACCGCTAGCTAATGGCACCCTGTTTAAAGTATAAGACATTTTTTCTTCTATATGGAGGAACCTCTTAGGGACACTTGAAGAACCTTTAAGAGTTCTTCGAGATACAGACACTGTTAAAAGTGCAAGATGCTTAGGAAACCTTTGGAAGTTCTTCAACTTGAAATAGTGGAGGAACCTTCAGTAGCCTCTAAGAGCCATGTCCTTTTATTGAAGGTTCTTACAAAGCACCATAAGAGGTGAAGAACCACCAAGAACCACAGTTCTTTTGGTGGATAAAGCCTTTCAGTGGTTTCGTTCAGGACCCCCAGGACCACACAGAGCAGGTGGGTGGTGGGTCTTTCTCAGCACTGCTGTAACACTGATGTGGTGGTCAGAACTTTTGGTACTTTATTAATCCCATGATGAAACTGCAAAACCAGCTGGTGGTGGTGGTGTTCGGTGTGTGTTCGCTGGTACAAGTGGTTCAGACATATAAATATATAAAAATAGACCTTAGAATGAAGTGAATTCAGCAGCTTTACACCCACTGCGGACACAGGTGTTCAGTTGTGTAATCTAAACAAAAACAAATGGCCACAGCTGCACATGAGCCCAAGGTCACCATGCCCAGTGTCCAGCAGAGGGGTATAATGGAGCTCCAGACAGCTTTTTTGTGTGGGACCGTTATCCAATTATTCGACGTGGGTACCTGACCTCACCACTGTCTCTTAAAAATAAGGATGCTACAAACTGTTCTTTGAGGAAGCCCCTCCATATGATGGCAACGGTCAAAACCTGATCTGTACCAAGAACTCTTTGAGCATCAAGTACAGCCCGGCTTAACCCACCATCCCGAAATGCTCGTCTTCCAAGCATCCAGACTCTTTTCTGTCCTGGCACAAGTGTGGGTGGCATAAAAGCGTCCCCAGAGAGTCGCTATCTTCAAATGCCAACTGAAGACCATCTCTTTCAAAAGCGTTTAACTCATTAACTCTTAACTCAAAACTGAGGACCAGAGAAACCTGGCCTGGCAGTGGGATTCCTCAAACTGGGAATATGCTTCTTGGAATTCTTTCTCGGTTTCTACCCGTACAGACTTCCTGAATAATTTAACCTTAAATCTTGTGCTTTTCATTGACATGTGCATTCAATTATGTATCATGTTTCAAAATCTTTCCTTCAAATTGATTCGTCTGCAACAAAGGCCCGATGATATGAACCGCAATGTTTGTAACCAGAACTTATAATACAGGCACTGCATTTTCCAAAATGACCTTCAGGAATGAGGGGGTTCAGGAGGGGCTGGCAGTTACTTTAGAAAAATGCCAGGGAAAGGTTCAGGGTAGGAAGGGTTGCACTGTTGTAAAATGTACATTGTACTTCCTGAAAAAGTGAATAATTGATATTGTGTGGTTCTGTAGATATTTTGCAGATTAAAGTATGAATTAAAATTAGTTTTAGGTGTAGATTACAGTATGAATTAATGTGTAAATAAATGTTAGATTTAGTGCAATTGATGGTGCAGGTTATAGATTTAATACCAAAATAGATTAAGATTAGTTTTAGGTGTAGATTAAGGGGTAAATTTAGGGGTAGGTTAAGATTAGGTTTAGATTAGATTAAGGGGGTAAAAATTTAGGCGTCAGAGTTAGATTGAGTTTTTGGTGTAAGATTAAAGAGGGGTAGACTGAGGTGTAGGTGAAGATTAGGTTTAGGTGTAGATGAAGGGTAGATGGAGGTAAGGTTAAGATTAGGTTTAGGTGTAGATTAAGGGAGTAGAAAGTTTAGAAAGTAGGTTAAGATTAGGTTTAGGTGTAGATTAAGGGTAGAATTGGGGGTAGAGTTAAGATTAGGTTTAGGTGTGTGGGTGGGGAGTAGAATTTAGGGGTGGGTTAAGATTAGGTTTTGGTGTAGATTAAAGGGGTAAGGTTATGGTTAAGATTAGGTTTAGGTGTAGATTAAAAGGGGAGTAGAAATTTAGGGGGGTAGGTTAAGATTAGGTTTAGGTGTAGATTAAGGGGTAAGTTTAGGGGTAGGTTAAGATTAGGTTTTGGTGTAGATTAAGGGGTAAGATTTGGCGTAGGTTAAGATTAGGTTTAGGTGTAGATTAAGGGGTAAATTTAGGGGTAGGTTAAGATTAGGTTTAGGTGTAGATTAAGGGGTAAGTTTAGGGGTAGTTTAAAATTACACGTTTTCAGGAAGGTACTAAGCTGGAAAATAGAACTAAGGCAAAAATCAAGACGCCTCTGCCTGATGGATTTAGACGTCCTTCCCTTTCTTCCCACTGAGTCAGTCACATGTTGTTCTTAATGCAGTGTCCTTTGCTGACACGTCTAATACGGTGCGTTATGTGCAAAGCTGCGTTATATACGGCAGCAGAATCACAAATGCAGCTGCGTGGCAGTGATGTGAATGCAGTGTCAGATTATTTCGATCTGGTTTCGCACTCGTGTGACACATAACAGGCACCCACTACGACTGTATCAGGCAGTAATTGATTAAAACAAGTAGTGCAAGCTCATTAAGAGTCCGGGAGCTGAAATAAAACTACCAGCTGGGCTGAATGCACTCAAAGTGTTTGACAGTCCCACTGTTGTAGTTGGCTCAGCCGTCAAAAAGGCCTTGCGCTATATTTCGCTCTCAGGCTGCCATCGTGTAATAGTTCTGGAACAGCCTTCTTAAATTTGTGAAACTTTGCTAAGCTAAGGAAAAAAAAAACCCTGTCTATATAACGCTCCAGACGAATCCACGCCTTTCTAACTTCAAAGCTGGATTACAGTGTTACTGACTGCATGCTCTTCTGCATCCTGAAATAAGCCGCAGTTAGCTCGTACTCCTCTCCACAACCCGGCCAGCTCAAAACCAAGCGGCCTTATTTATCTACCTTACCCGCTCTAGACTCTAAAACCCCTATTGGCTGTGAAGAACGCCACCGATAATGAATAATGCTCTCAATCTAGAACACATATACAGTGTTACGCTACAGTCTGGGCAGCCAACTCAAACGCAATGAAATGTTTTAAGGAAATACGTCGGTTTTCTGGTTGGAATAAAGTAAACAAGCCCTTCATGAGACTTAAACATGGCATTTTCTAATTGAACATATGAGCAAACCTAGAACGAGACCGTCGCATGGTGTCAGACCTAACCACCAAGGTTCATTCTTCTTGGGTGATTCCTTCTTCGACGAGTGTATGTCAGGGACGTCCCAGTCCAGTTTTATGTCCACGATCTGATATATAATGAGACTTGCTGGACAGGTTTACTTATTTCGGAGGTTCGATATTTTAAAAATGAACTTTTTAACTGTTTAATGTCTTATAATCCAGTCTGACTGACTGACATGGAGGATCAAGGAATATTAAGTTCCTGCACAGCTTTCGGAAATGGAATGTCTCGTCCATCGATCATGCCTCACTCAAACTCCAGTAATTCACTGGCAAGATGTTTATTTCTTCCAGTAAAAAGTAAATACTAGTCCATTATCACTGTGTTTTTATCAACTTCATGCACTACACTGAGATATACAGTACCATGCACAGACCCTGTTGGGGTTGTTCTGAAATTCGGATTGTATATATCAAAGACAGTCTAGTTGGGTTAAGTCTATAATCCTCTTCTCTTATCTGCAGTAAAGATACAGTAATGTACTTTCTATTCGGTAATTCTACACAGAGTGTTATTCTGTAACAGCTTCTATCCTAACTGAAGTGTTCACGGGGACTAAACAGATAGGATTGCGCAGAGAACATTATACAGAGCATCACCCTGCCTGCACTGCCTGGTCTTTAAACTGTGCATGCTGTACTAAAGTCCATTCTCCAACAACCGCCACCATTCTCCAACAAACACCATCATTCTCCATCAGACATCACCATTCTCCTACAAACACCATCATTCCCCATCAAACATCACATTCTCAGCAGCAAACATCATTCTCCATCAAACATCACCATTCTCCTACAAAACACCATCATTCTCCATCAAGCTTATCACCATTCTCCTAGAAACGCCATCATTCTCCATCCAAACATCACCATTCTCCTACAAAGCACCATCATTCTCCATCAAACATCACCATTCTCCTACAACCTACCATCATTCTCAGCATCAAACATCACCATTCTCCTACAAACACCATCATTTCCTCCATCCAAACATCACCATTCTCCTAAAACACCATCATTCTCCATCAAACATCACACCGTTACTCCTACAAACACCATCATTCTCCATCGTATCACCATTCTCCAACAAACACAACCGTTTGTACAACTTCGCTTTATATTCTCCAACAAACACCATCATTCTCCATTAATCACCACGAGTCTCCATCAAAAACATCATTCTCCTCAAACATCACATTATATAAATACCATCATTCTCCATCAGACATCACCATTCTCCTACAAACACCATCATTCTCCATCAAACATCACCATTCTCCTACAAACACCATCATTCTCCATCAAACATCACCATTCTCCTACAAACACCATCATTCTCCATCAAACATCACCATTCTCCAACAAACACAACCGTTGTACAACAAACACCATAAAACTTGCTCAAGGGCACTTCAGTCATGTCCTGCCAGTTCAGGGATTCGAACCAGTGAACCTCAGTCACAAAACTGGATTCCTACCCACCAGACATAGGACAACTGCTCCAGTCTAATAGATTGGAGGAGCATATATATATACACAACGGAAACTCCATCATACCAAATTCCAACAGCATTTCGATTAGGCTAGGATTTTAGTCTTTAACGAGACATCACAAGGACTGACATTTAATGTCATCGCGATTGTGAAAAGCGTTAATGAGCTACTCAAGCTGACTGTGGCGGTGTCGAATTACCTATTCAGTAAAAACTAGTGCTTATGTACTATGATTATTATAATGCAGGCGACATGTTCAACGGCGTGCTACAGGACATTCTTTGCCCTGTCAGTCGCACGGTTTGCGAGATCCGCATTAAACAGAGGCGCTGGGATTTGGTCTTCTTCTTTTGTCTCTTTTTGTTGTTGGTATTTTTTAGGCCATTCTTGGTAAAATCGTAAATTGAGAGAGAAAACAGGCCCAAACTTCAATGTGAGAGCTACCCACCCCCACCACCACCACCACCACTTCCTTCCCTCCAACATCACTGCTTTGACAGGAATCGAGCGTAACAGGCAAAAGATGGAAGGGGGTAAAGAAACAGCAGAACATTCTTTCATGTTGTCGCAGATTCTGTGCTAGAATTATGAAAGGCCTCTCAAATTATGCGTGACTGATAATATAGGATTAAGGTTGCCGGTTGTGACTGACAATCTTTCATTCTGGAGCAGCACAATGGCGGCTGCGGCGTTTTTCGCCTCTATGGGATTACCGCTAAATAGCAGCATATCAGAAGATATTAAGACTATCACTGAAGCGATTAAAGCTAAACTGCTTGTGAGTTGCATGAGGCTATGGACCAGAAAAACGGCGGTGAAAAAAAAAAGGAAATGCCTTAGTAAGACTCTATGTAGATAAGCAGACACGCTCTTATGAAAGCATATACAACTCATGGATTTTACAGCATCACTTTCGCTAATTGCCTGTACAGCCCAGCCCCCTTTGAGGGACCAATTTCAATGAAAATAGAATTGATTGATGTAAGTCAAGTAACTTCAGGCTCCTGCAAATGGTGCTGCACAAGGTTGATGGGGCTACAAATACCTGTGAGGTGTGCAACGGTATTCATAGACTGAGAAGAGGCGGTAAAGTGCAGCACAGTTAATCATATTTCTCCTCTAAGGCGGTTAACGTGAGCTCTGTTCACATGTACACGCTCTACCTGCATCCAGACTCTGACTGATGAATGAGAGGGGGCGGGGCTAATGATGTCACCCAGGAAAATGAGAAGGGAGGGGATGTTAGTCCTCTTTGTGTTTTGCTCACACAGTGTTCAAATTCCAGAATAAAAGTTCTGAGGGGGTAATAATACTGATCGTGTTATATTATATGGTATAAATATCAGCCATTCATCATAATTCCAAATTTTGATCTAAACCTGAGTAAAATTCGCCTATAAATATTTAGATTCTGATCATTTTACATCTCAAATGAAGACCAATTTAAGTAACCTAGTATCTCCTGAAAACAGCAATATCTGTTTTCTTTAAATACATTTGTAATTTTTGTAAGTACATCAGACTATGAAAACATCCCCAAAAATTAGCATACAGCTCCAAAGGTTATGAGAGGAGGTCAGACATATTTCAAGGCTTCTCGGGGGGAAGATATGTAGCTGATTTGTGCAATATGATAGGACAGATAGGGGAAGGAAAGCTTTCTTTTAATTTTACAGTTCAGATCTGCTGCTGAAGCTTGCATCCCAGTTGTTCCCATAAATCCTTGAATGGGAACGTCCAAGGAAGTGTTGAAATTCCTGGCGAAATGAGAGGCACCTCTTCCAAATTTCTCAACAAGAGGTACACTACCCAAAAGTAGCCTCTGAGAGCTGTTTTATAGGGTAGCCTTTTATTATAGCACTTTTACACCCCATTGTGCCCAGACCGAGAGTCTAACCACACTGGCGTTCATGTTTATATCTGCCTGAGACATGAGTGAATATGGGTCTAGCAAACTGTTTTTATAAGCGCATTAAAGCCAATGTCAATATAATCCAGCAAAAGCTCTTCTCCCACAAAGAATGAAGCTGAAGTTGGAAAATACCATGTAGACCACTGCTTTCTTTATTTTTTTCAGCGGAACATACAGGCCTTTATTTAGCACCACTGTGGCATAGAAGGTCAAGACGAGATGGTGCGGTCTTAAGTTGCGAAAAGCGAAGCCCATCCATCCTCGTTTTTCAGTTCTTTCACTTCAAAACATTCGATCCATCTGGCTCAGTGACACTCTGATCCACCGTGTACATAAAATTACTGGTGCTGACACACACACACACACACACACACACACACACACACACACACACACACACACCGTGTATTTCTCTGTGCCCTGGGCGTGCATCTATCCACTCAAGGTCAGAAGTGCTACACCTCAAAAAACACTCCATGATTGCTTTAATATTGATCTCTCGGCACCTCTCCTCCATTTCACACTCGCACACATGTCTCTGACCAAGTCCACTCCAACAAGTATCAGTTCATCTCAGACGCTAAGGAATCTCATTTAGCTTCCTTTGCTCACCCAAGTGGCTCTCTTGGGCTCTGTTATGGTGGATTAAGGAAGACAAAGTGCACATCACATCTGTCATACGTGGTGCTTAGCGTGTTGTACTCGACAACAGCAGCGCATGACACAGGACTAAACAGAGTGACGAGAAAATGACATCACCGTGTGTAGGAAGGACAGTATGAGACAAGGCTTAACAGGGAAACAAGGCAGTTCGTAGACATGTAGGTCAGTGTCTCGGCTACATTTGCACTCAAGGAAACAAAGGATTGCAGTGAAAGGCAGCAGTCCTGCTTTTGCCAAACTAGTAGGAAGCCAGCTCCCTGTGATCGAGCCGGTGTAGAGCTTTATATCGTAGTGCTTCTTAACCCTGGTGCTAGAAGAACCCTGCCCTGCACTTTTTAGTGGGTTCTTTGTTTTAACACACCTATTGCCGATTATTATTATGACTGTGTTATTATGTTTTATGACTGTAATCAATACATTTTCCTCATATCTCCTAAAAAAACAATTTTACCAGGTGTGAACCAAGGTGTAGACCTTCAAATGGTTCTTGTATTTGTCATTGTTGTACACAGGACCATTGCCTGTACTAAGGAACCCACGAACGACCCATTTTATTAAACAATAGATCATGTTCTGATGACAAATCAAGCACACATCAGCTGAAACAGTGGTCTTCATTCGGTCCATACTGTCCTGATCACATCACGCACCAAACAAACATGTCTAGATGCGGGTAAAATTGGAAGTTATGTTTTGTTATCTCACCCTCGACCTGGGTATAATCCATCATTTCGGCAAGCTAAAGCAAACCGGAGTCTCCTGCAACTCGTTAACAGTCTCCCACTGTCAGCTAACATCTATCACCCATCGCCGGTGAAGCAACGCTGCAATCAGTTCCTTTTATGGCACGAAGGGAACATGTTCGGAACCGTTTCGATTTATTAAGAGCGGTGGAGTATTTTAACCCGTCAGGTGAAATCTATCACCTTTCCCAGGTGTGACGTAGGAGCAGATAGCAAGTGATATCTCCATTAACACACTAACGTTTACAGCATGCGGTGCGCATCCAATCATCCTGTCCGCTGCTCTGCTGCACTTCTTAACATCCTTGGTAATCGTTTTATAGTTTATTTCTACTTTTCCTCTCTTTTCTATCAACCCTTCTTGGAGAAGTTGCTCGTTCCCATGTGCAATAACTTGACAATAGTGGTCTGAGGGTGCGTCAAGAGTACTCCAGCTATATTGGAGCCAAAAATTCAATAACTTCAAGGAGCTACGCTCTTGGAGGACAGTCTAGACAATTTTCCAAAACCGGCAGTGTCTGCAGCTGAGTACAGCTCTCCAAGCGTGTTCAAATGATTACCAAACAAGCCGAGTCGGACCCGTGGCATGCATACAGTGGGCTAAGTATCTGTTCTGTTCAGAGTTATTTTTTAATGTCGACACCGCTTTGCGAGACGCGTCAACACGGGCCGGAGACAGTGTCCTGTTTTGCGCACAGCTGTCACGCGCACTTGCGTGAACAGTCAATTTGACTGAATGCCTATTTCATGAGACATACATATGAGAATGTTTGGTCTAAAAACATCCCCCCTCCTCCCGTCGCCCACTCCGTAGCTTATTGGCCCCTGAACATTGACTGTGGCTGCCGATGTCATCTGAAGTGTGAACTGAATTATAGATATCTAATTTCAGCTCAACTTGAGGCCAGCAGGCCTTCGCTGAACACCATGGATATTTTATCACCACTGGAGAAATAAATAAAAACAGTGGCCAGCTCACACGAAGCAGAAATCATGCATTTGCTGCGGAAGGGGAATCGGGCGGGGGTTGAGTGTGTCTGTGTGGCAGGAGGATTTCAGTCAGGATGAAAACTGTAATAGTAAGAACTGACCATCAGTGGCTGTGATGGTCAAAGATGTTCTCCAATCTGATTGAATTCATTCTGATAATAGATAAAGACTTTACAAGGACAATATTAGAGTGAAACCAGTCTAGAGTTGACAGGAGGCTCTAGTACCCTGTTGGCCTTTATACAAGAAGAGATACGGCTGGGCATGAAGGTGTACAGGTTCTGTATAGCATCCTGCAGCACATTTCCTCACAGATGTTGGAGCTCGGCCTGTAGATCCTGCACACTCACAGGTTGCTGAAGCAATACTCAATTGCCGATTAATCCAGTTGAAGGCTCTGGTGCACACTGGTGACCCGACGCCCTGTCTGTGGCTCCTCGGATCATCACACCAGCAGTCGGGGCAGTGTGTCATTCCACCATTACAAATATTAGATTTTCACGAGTTTATCTTCATTCATCACAGACCAGTGGAAGCAGTCACTGTCTTGGAGGTCAAGCATCCACTTAGTTGTAACAACAAACATCGAAGACAAAGGACAAACCATCTGCTTTGCATTAGAAAAACTATTCTTTGGCTAACGGGGCCTCTGTGTGGTATAAAAGCCATGAGCCTAAAAGGTTAAGAGTTTTCACACCGGGCCGCGGTGGATGGTGTCTCTTTCTCATCTGGGTTCCAGCAGAGCTCTCAACATGGGTTATTACCCACGGCCTAATGTCACTGTGCTAGAACTAATTAGGCCTCTGAATAAAAACAAACCATTAACATACAACTGTTTGTCAATGATAAGCTCTCTCTCTCTCTCGCTCGCTCTCTCTCTCCCTCTCTCTCTCTCTCTCGCTCTTCTCGTCTTCTGCGAAACATATCAATGGAATTGAAGATGTGTAATGGATTATTTCCTGTGATTGGTTTGCATAAGCTCTCATTACGTGGCTTCGCGTTATCTTTGTAGCTTCAGTGCAAACCAAGACAAGCCAGTCCAATGTCTTGGTTGTTCGACTAAACTTGGGGACATTTTACTGTGTAAATCTTATTTTTGGGCAGTTTATCTTTTTCTTCTCCTAATTAATGTGTAATAAACAACAAGGGTTTATGAACAGAAAGCATTTCATCCATGTTCATCTCTTCGAACCCAAGATCCAGCACTTTCTACTTTCTAGCAGCACATAACTCAGGATCAAGTGACCTACAAGACGCGTGCATTTCAAAACAAACTACCAGACTTGCCCCGTCTAACTTGGTCTCGTCTTTGTGCAATGAATTAAAAGCTCAGTAAACGACTACAATTCGCTCATTTCCAGCTGAATAAATCCCAGTTGAAATAGAAGGCTTCATGCATCTTTACTGCTCTGCCCATAATGTACAGGCTCCTTCATGAATTGAGAACAGAGAGAGAGAGGGTGGGGCTAATGATGTCACTGATAATGCAGGTTGTAGAGAGAATGAGAAGGGAGGGGCTGTTTGCACTCTTTCTTTGCGCTGACGGACGTCATATGTATCGAAGGAGGCATGTGCTTAGCTTTACCTTCTTACTGTAGAACATCGTATGTGGCCAATGGAAGGGTCTAAAGGAGTTGTGTAACTAGGCGCTTTGGGGTGGTGGGGAAATTTTTATTCAGCAAAATGAATGTCCTTTGCTTTGCAGTTGCCTCACGTTCTGTATGCAGATTTTTAAACACTCCAATATTTAAGTGTCATAAAATGTTTTTCACCAATTTATGGTGTTTCCCTTCAATTCCCGCAGACGGAATGTCTTTATATAGATGGGCTGGGACATCTCTGCTGGTTTTTAATAAAGAGCAGTAAAGATTTATAAACTGTCTGATTGTTGACTTCTGTGGCAGCTTTACTACTCATGTGGACGGGTTTATACGTCCCTCCGGCCAGGGCAAATGAGGGTTTGATTAGCCAAGCATCACTTGGGCTGCGTAATAGAATTTTTCCTGAGATTATCTCATAACTCTATCATTTTCCATGTCAGTAGCCTAAGGTAGAGCGAGTGGAATGTGATCAGGAAACATTCCTCCACACCCTGTTCATAACTTGTCCTCGGGTGATAGATGTCCCAGCGCGGAATTAAATCTGTGGACCATTAAAAGTGGTTTGTACAAATCTATTAAAGTGCATGCTTAGGCGCTTTTATGACCCTTATATACGTTCACGTGTCAGAGTGCAACTCATGTTTTACTTCCACCAGCAGCTGAGACTGTATCTCACACATGCCTTCTACTCTCTCTCTTACGCATCTGCCGCTGTCTCTCTCTCGTTCGCTTGGTCACATGCGGGGAACAGCTGAACTGGCTGTCTGAAATGCTATCTCTGGTGTCAGAGATAGTGTTAATGAAGCCTTTATGTGATCAATTATTAATACCACTAATTAGTGTAGCATAGTTAACACACTTCCTAGTTTGACCCTTCAAATTATCCGTGCTGCCAGGGGACTGGACCTCGTCTTGGTAGAATCTGTGAGTACTCTGTAGAGTATTGTCTATATACACATATATAGCATCAAAAACAGTTGCACCCAGCATGAATGAACAGGAATCATAGTTGGTGGGTAGGGTCATTTGGTGGGTAATTTGACGTAAGCAAGGTAGTAGATGGCATGGTTGAACCTTGGGTTGTGCTGCTTGCCATCGGTAGCCAGAGTCTGAGAGAACTAAATTGGCCATGAGAGCGTCCTGCTTGCCATTGGAAGCTGGAGTCTCAGAGTGCTTTAGTCTGGGTGGCATGGCTTCATGGTTTGCCTTCAGCAGTCAGAGTCTGAGCAAGCAAAAATTGGCCATGCTCTCTCTGGGAGGTAGATGTTCGCTATCTTGGTGCAATTCTTGTCGGAACAGGCCTTTATCTTATCAGGAACAATCCCACACTTCCTTACACCCACTTTGACTATTCATTCCATGCTAAAGCATTCTAGCGTCATGCCAGGCCTGTGTATGGGTGCTATAGCTGCCCAGACTGGGAATCGAACCCCTTTTGCCCAGATGGCGTGACGGCTCATTGGAGATGTTATCTGTTGCACCACACCAACCGCCGGAGGCATCCTCACTACCTCATAGTGATCAAGATGGACTCCAGCTGGTTACTTCTCTATGCCAACATAAACCTTGACCAAGGTGCAGTATAATGGGAAAGTTCAAGGAGCTCAGTGAAGATCTGAGAAGCCATTTCCAAGTGCAAATTCCAGGATCATCAGTTCACACACCTTTATGTAAGTACAACTTACTGGGAGGTGTAGCTACTATCTCAAGGTCTGAAAGGAGACCCAGACTGAGACCCTTCATGCAGGGGAAATGGGTTTGGATGGTCAGGAACAATCTAAGAACCACTAAGACAGAACCTGCTATATATATATATGCAGGGCAGGGAGACTCCCAGACCCAAACTGGCATTTTTGTGTGTCTGTGGCGCCTCTCTGGAGATCAATAGTGAGAGGAACTGTGGAGAAGCAGCTAAACGAAACAGCCCTCACTGGCTCAGGACGCCATCACTGTACGACTGCCACTGTTTTTATGCCCCCTCGTTTTTATTGATTGATCCACTCTGGAACTTCCTCCTCATTCTCTCTCTCTACCTCTCTGTCTCTACCCATTCCACCACTGTGTCTCTTTCCCTCTCCTCCCTGAAAGGGTCATAAGTAATAGATCCCGTAGGGGATCGGGAGGTACTGCACTGAGACTAAAGTGGCAGTGAATGGATAGCTATGGAGAGAGAGAGAGAGAGAGAGAGAGAAGAGAGAGAGAGATATTTGTAAATATGCTGATGGAGAGATGTGTCATGTTTTGGAATATACACTGGCTCCGGATATGAGGATTTAAGACTCAATGGAATCATTTCAGAGACAAAATGTGCATCACACACACACACACACACACACACACACACACACACACACACACACACACACACACACACACACACACACTAAAGCACTCTCATTCTCTCTGTGGCAAGAGGCAAATACATAGACGCAGTCACACGTCTCAAGGACAGGCAGCGAATATCAACACGTTGCCTTATTCCAACACAACAGAACGCTTAGAACCGATGCGAGCAGCTTATGGGGACTTTTAGGAAACATACAGAAAGGACAGAGTCCAGGGCTTCACTATACTCTATACATCACCCCGAATATATCAGTTTTATGGTGTGTTATGATAGGTGTGTCATGTCTATAGGTTACTCTGATCCTAGAAAATAGCTCAGACCTTGAGTTCTAAGAGTTAAATCAATATAACCTGAAGCTATACAATATTTAGCAAACTGATTAATTGCTGATACTATTGTGATAACAACATTAAAATATTGTTATTGTTCTAATCCCGATACATATTATATGCAGTTTTATAGTAATTTAGAGAATTAATACTCATATTTACTCCTGTTCCCACACAGGGTTAAACACACGGGGGTCTGAATATGCTGAATCAAGCGTGCTCGAGCAGGGAAACCATAAACTGTGCAGTGCATATAGGCTCAATCTGTATCTCAGCACAGACACACACTGTCTGTTTGACTCCTTTTATCACCAGCCGAAGATGTCCCCATTGTAGAAAGTGATCACAGTTACAGGTACACCATGCTGAAGGCATACTGCTCCCCAGACCTGCCTTTCTATGGGAAATAAAGGTGTAGGAATATGCTCAGCCCGTGATTCAGTTCACCTCAAAATGATATATCATTAAAATAAACTGGATAATATTTTTAATGTAAAAAAAATGAATGTTGCGACTGTCAAATTTCGGCACTGCACTCTTTCACAATCAAATGGCTAAAAACGATGTATTATGTAATACAACGATGTATTATGTACAATATTGTCCAATGGACCAATAGAAAAGGTCCATACTAGTGTTTTCACCTTCTTGTAATCATGTAACATTTCAGAGATACGAGTTTTTGTCAGTGAGGGACCATCATGCCTTTCTCGGCTTTGAGGAAGACAATGATACATATATCATAACAAACTTGTCCAATATTGTCTCATTAATTTGTGATGATTTATCAGTAATTCAGCTCAGAAAACAGCTAAAATTCACTCATTTCCAACTGAATTAAACCCCAGTTTAAAGGCCAAAGAGCTTTAGTGCATGTTTACTGCTCTGTCACGTGCACATGCTCAACCTGCATACTGACTCTGACTGATCAGAGAGAAGGGCGGGGCTAATGACATCACTGACTGTTGTGGGAAGGAAGGGACTGGTTTGTCTCTTTCTTTGCTCACAAATTTTTCAAATTTCATAATAAAAGCCCTGAAAAACAATAATACTGATAAATGCATAACAACAATAGCGAAGGATGTTCCTGAAGGAAACATGGTCAAATGTACCGTATTTTCCAGACTATAAGCCGCTACTTTTTTCCCCACGCTTTAAACCATGCAGCTTATAATGAACTTTTCTTCTTATATTTGTTATTTTATGTTATTTATGTATTGTGTATATGTATTTATGTTATATAGGTTTTTTTTTAAACTTTGTGGGTGCGACTTATATTCCGGTGCAGCTTATACTCCGGAAAATATGGTATACAAATATTCAAATTCTCTTTTTTGCATCTAAAATGAAGACAAATTTGAGTGGCCCAGGATCTCCTGAAACAACATCTGACACGTGTGACTGTCTCCTATAAATACTTATATAAATACATTTTTGGTGGATGAAAGTACGTCTAACTACAAAAACATCCCACAAAATGTACAGAGTTCTAAAGGATAAATAGAACAAGTAAAGGCCTTGTTCAAAGGGTCATGTGAACAGGTGTATCGCTGGTTCTTGGGCCTATAACATTTATACACACATGAAACTCCGTAAACTGCACTCAGATCATTTTGAGCATGTAAATGATCCTTGAAAAAGTGTGAATGACAGCTGGGACATTTCAGTCAGCTTGTGCATGAGATCTCTCGGTCTGATAATCTAGTTGCCGTGTTGTGACAGAGACATGCTCAACAAACAGTAATTACTGAAATTACAGACAACTTGTGCAGAGACCATAGTGGCTATCTGCAGAAAGGTCTTAGTGTGTTGAGTGTGTGCCGATTTTATACTATTGAAAACCTTTAAATATCTCTGATTTGCATTTCTGCTAAGTTGGACCAAACTGTCTTTACCTACAGGAGGTGCTGTAAGTGTGAAAGCAAATGTCCAGATCAGTTGTTCTGGACACTACTTGAATCTTATCCTGCCAGTTGTCTGGTACAAAATCCAGGTAATGTCCGAGTAAGCCCATGTGTGCTAGAGCAGGTAGTGTTCTGGAGAATTCACAGTGGGTCAGTCCAGAGATGTTCTACAAGAAGATCAATCGCTAGCTGAACGTCAGTTTACAGATACGTCCTACTCTTTAACAAAAAGAGCCAATCAGCTTCAATTATTTTGGTCTGTCCCCATTCTCAGAGATTGAATCCTGGACTTGTATGATCAGAAATAACCAGCTGTATGCTGCATTTGATTTCTGGTCATGATGGTCATGTTGGTCAACAAGCTTGGTCATGCTGGTCATACTGATTAATCAGGTTGGTCATACTGGTCAAGTAGTTAAGACATGCCAATCATGCTGGTCAATCAAGCTTATCTAGCTTAGTCAATCCGGTCATGCTTGTAGACCAGTTAATCCATCAAATTTAGAAAGAAAATACCTGCTATTCAAGAGATAAACTAGTCAACCAGCTTGACCAGTGACAGTGTAAGCTCCAGTAGTCAGGTCGTAAAGTACCCGATAGCACTGCAGAGCCAGGATTGACAGCACTGCTGGTAGCGTTGTTGGAGTCTAACTTGCTTAAAGTAGTAACTTTTTATCCAGTAACCATAATAATCCAGAACAGTCATACTGAAGCTGTCACTCAGTCGATATTCCACCGGTCCTGTTGGCAGCCTGACATTTACTATACAGGTATAAGTTTTCACTAAGTCACCAAAAAAATTTCTCCTGTCATCAGAAGTGTCTGGGGTGATCTTTCTCTATGCAATCTATGCACTTGCAAAAAAAACCTGAAGCATCTGGCCTGTTTAAATCACGAACACACCGTACTTACAGGTCCTTTGCACTCGGTTTTAAATATTTATGCAAATGATACGAGTTTGAAGATGCTCCGAAGCACACGGGGGGAAAAAAAAGACAAAACAAAGACAAGACGGGAAGACAGGAGATAGACAGGACTGACACATGACACACATCAAAACAAACTAACAGTGCATGTTTACTGCTCTGTCCATGTGCACATGCAGACTCTGACTGATCAACGAGAGGGGGTGGAGCTAATGACATCACATCACTTCGGTTTCCTCCCACTTTCTAAAAAGACACAGCAGGTGATGGTCTATGCTAAATCGTCCCCTAGGAGTGAAAGGAAGTTTGTGTATCCTGAGATGGGTTAGTGTCCTGTCCGGGGGGTATTCCTCCCTAAAGCCTATGATTTGGGACAGGCTCCAGACCCAATCCTGCAATCCTGGAAAAGGTGATCAGGAACAGGACTAAAAATGAAGTTTTATTAAACATCCACCAAAGAGGACAAATTCCTGTGTTGGTCTTAACAGACTTTGGAGGAGCCTGTCATATTTAAGCCTCAGACATTAGTTTGGTTTGCCCTTGATTGTTGAAGTGAATGGTATCACCACGACCAGATATCACCAAAGAGCTTCAGAAAGGCCTTCAGAAGATTGTAGATGCAGAACAATTAGAAATGAACTGCTCCTCCGTCTGCTAACATTTAAACAACGCCAACATGGCGGGGTCAGATCGTCGTAGAGCGACAAACCTCTTTTTTGTTCTTACTATCCCGTAACAGTTTATCACCACAGTAGGAGGTCTCTCAGTGTCAAGTGTGTGCTGTGAAAAGAAGACCACCTCACCAAGCCAGCAGGTGGAATCTGTCTGGTCTAGATACAGTAGACTGGACTTGGCAGTGTGGAGATTTCCAGTGGCCTGGCAAAACGTTCAGCTCGGTTTCACTCCAGAAATGAAGGAGGGAATATTTATTACCAGCAGCACAAAGTTATCCAGACGCCTTCCAATCCCTACCCACGGAGAAAACGGCTACAATATTTATGAATTATAAAAAGGGTGAAAAAAAAAAAATCCAAGCATCCCAAAATGAGATGATAAATTAGATTAATGTATTTGCAGTATAGGAATAAAATACCACTATTTTGGTGTTTCAGCTGTGTTTTATCTTGATGGAATTTTATGGAGACAGGTTGGAGAAGATGTTCCTCTCTTGCCTCACTACCTCCCTCTCTTTCTCCTCCAAAACATGCCAGCCTGAGGCGAAGCTAGGATCCAGTTTATTTTTTTAACCCACACACACACACACACACACACACACACACACACACACACACACACACACACACACACACAAACAGTGTGTGTTAAACCCACAGGCTAACTGTAAAAAAGAAAGCCAATGCCTACAACTACACACCTGCTCCTCAAAAATGACACTGACAAAACCTTCCTGAGATTCTTTTGAATTCTATTTTATTAGCTTTCAATTTAACATAATTCCCACATATTACTAACAGGAATATCTTTATTAAAATGTCTTTCTCAGACGGGATTAGTTTTACATGGGGAGGTAAAGTGATTTAATTTCACTACAGAATGTCCATTAAATCTATAAAAAAAAATGTCTATAAAATCTCGTAGAACCTGAGATCTGCACTTTGCAGATACATTTATTTTAAGCTTCATAACTCCAGAACCAGAGTATTTCTAGACGCAATGCACATATCACAACACACTATGGACTTACCCGTCAGTTTTAGTGCCAGTGGAGCCAGTGCATGTTTGCTGATCTGTCCATGTGCATGCTCAGCCTGCATACAGACTCTGACTGATCCTGAGTGAGAGGTGGGGCTAATGACATCACTGACCCAGGTATTGGGTTATAGATGAAAATGAGAAGGGCGTTTTTGTCATTTCTTTGCTCAAATTTTAGAATAAAAGTCCTGAGAAAGGATAATATCACACATAAATGATAAAAAATACTAAAGGACATTCAGGTTGTTTTTTCCCCATTTTATTTGGAAACCTTTACAAACGATTAATCACATTTCTTACATTTTCGCCTCAAAAACACAACTTCGGATGAGTTGGGGAACTGAGAAGGTGGGGTGGTGATGATCCTGCTTTGAAACCTCATCTCAATATCACGGAATGCAATCAAATCCTCAGAGCGATGCTCCAAAATGTAGTAGGAAGCTTCCCTGTCCATGTCCCTGTGCATTTCAAGAGACAGCAGCATTATTCTCCTTTGTCTAAACGAAGGTCACGTCGTTTCTATTGGAAGGTCACAGCCGTCACTTGCATCTAATGAAGAGACCACCTAATGGAAATCCAATGGATATTCACTCAAACCTCCCACTACCTTTTGTGTGTGTGCTCAAATTCTCAGGTATCCTAATGCAAAACCAATAGCATCCATTCACTTCACCCTATCAATGCTGACATGAGCTACGGCGTGTATGCTGGTGATCAAATCACCATGAGCTCATCCTTTCTGATCTTTGGCTGAATGCTTGACAGATTGAAGTTGACCTGCAGAATGACATTTCAAAAGCTTTCGAGGGATGTCTGAATGTTTACTGTGTGTTGATGCTCTAAATGAGATCACGGAAACACTGGTGAATGCCGTTGAATGTCCCTCTAGGGATGACCACACACTGCCTGCCTGCCTCGGACTAGGGTGCCTGCACCGTCCGTGGTGCTGAACACCAAGTCCCATGCTTCAGCACCTTTGTTTTGGACAGGGCCGGGTTGGGGGTGGGGGGGCAACAAAGCAGACACAACTGGCAGTCGCTAGTGGTACCACCTGAGGACTCCCACTTATTGTGAAAGTCCAGTTTGAAAGCAGTCTGGATTCTGTGTGTTAAACTGTGGTTCTAGTCCAGCTGCCAGTCTGGGTGGTCTATCAGCCCACAGGGTACCCAGGTTCTTGGTCATGGGGACAACAGCCTAAGCAAATCAACAAATGCATGGCCACAACCTACGCTACCAGACCTGCAGTGCACTGAGCCCCCATTACTACCCCTCACATAGCTGATGGGACCATGTGAAAGGGGACCCATGGTGAAGACCTAGCCAGCAGAAGCTCGCCAAGGAGCCCCTGTCCCAGTCCCAGGCCTTGCTAACCCTATTCAGGGCAAGGGAAAGAGAGAGTCATGTTATTCTGCTCCTGGAGGGTGGGAATGGACCACACTTCATCTGGCCTGTCACTTAGAACCCTGGAAGACCCTACCAGGGGCTATTGCCCCCAAAAACATAGCTCCTACGGTCACTCAGGCATACAAACCCCTCCACCACAATAAGAACTCTCCACAGTTTATCTATAGGAATAGAATCTGAACTCATTGCTGGCCCCTTCTCCAGTACTTCATCTTAAACCATTCTAAAGGCTTTTGGAAGCTTGATGCTTTGGGTTATTGTCTTGCTGGAAGACATGACCTCTGTCAGAGACCCAGCTTTGCAGCACTGGGCCCTGAGTTGCACTCTAAAGTTCTTTGGTAGTGTTCAGATTTCATAATGCCAGCGGCAAAACCAAGGCATTCAGTGCCAGAAGCAGCAAAACAACCCCAAAACATCTTTGAATTCTCACCATGTTTGACTCTAGAGGCTGTGTGCTTTTCTTTGAAGGCCTCATTTCATTTTCTGTAAACAGTATCATGAAGTACTTTACCAAAAAGCTCTGTTTTGGTCCCGTCTATCCACAGGACAGCCCTTCTCACAAGGGTTGTGGCTTCCTCAGCCTCCAGTGAGCTTAAATTACAGTAATACAGTCGATTTTAAAAGTACTGCGTAATGATTCTAAACCATTCTCTGATAATCAACCACATGATGCAGATGCGAAAAGATTAGGTTGAAAAGTGCAGAAGTATTACTTTAAGTGGTGAAAACAGAGACGAAGCTGACTGTCACCCTGATATTCCTTCTCATCCATAATATTATCCAGGCAATGCTGAAGAAGTCCACTCGGGTCAGCTCGGGGAAACACTCAAATGTTGTAGAAGGCAGAATATGGATTTACTCTCACTTTGAATATCCAGTTGCTGTAAGTCGATGTTAGTTTTAAAGGGCAACAGCAGTGAAGTTACTGAAAAATGTATCAGGAACATTCTTCTAGCTGGTTGTGTTTTCTGATAGAGTTCGACTTCACACAACAATAATGTCAACGAGTCTTAAAAACAGAGGCCTTAGTCACATGACATGAGGGATGACAAGGGGCTGTGGATGAGGGCTGTAGATGACCACTAACACTGTGGGAGATAGATAATAGCTGCTTAACCAGAAACGGTATAACCAGAAGCTATATAACCAGAAACTGTATAACCAGAAAGTATAAAACAGAAACTGTAAAACCAGAAACTGTAAAACCAGAAACTGTAAAACCAGAAACTGTATAACCAGAAACTATAAAACTAGAAACTGTAAAACCAGGAAACTATATAACCAGAAAGTATAAAACCAGAAACTGTAAACCAGAGCTGTGGAGCCAGAGCTGTAGACCAGTGACTGTGAGACCAGAGCTGTGTGGGCCAGGGGCCTATGTGGGCCAGAGCCTATATGAGCCAGGCTGTGGAGCCAGGGCTGTGTGGGCCAGGAGCTGTGGGGCTGTATGACCGGTGGCTGGCTGAGACCAGGGAGCCTATGTGACCGGTGACATGACCGGTGGCTGTGTGGCCGGAGCTATGGAGCTGGGGCTTGTGGACCAGGGGCTGTGGGGCAGGGGCTGTATGACCCGGGGAGCTGTATGTTGACCGGGGCTGTGGGCCAGGGGCTGTCAAAGACCAGGGCTGTGAGACCAGGGGCCCTATGGGGAGGGCTAGGGGCTGTGGGGCCAGGGGGCTGTGAGAGCCGGGGCCTGTATGACCGGGCTGTGACCAGGACTATGTGACCGGTGGCTGTGGGGCCGATTGACTGTCAGACCGGTGACACATGGGGCCAGGAGCTGTGTGGGCCGGGGCTGTGGGTAGGGACTGTATGACCAGGGCTGTGAGACCGGGGCTGTTGTGGGATAGAGCTATGTGACCAGAGAGCTATATGACCAGTGACTGTAAGGCCAGAGCCTATGGCAGTGGCATGACCAGTGGCTGTATGACCAGTGACTTTATAAAGGCCAGGAGCTGTGACCAGAGCTATGTGGGCCAGAGCTATGTGATGGAGGCTGTGCCAAGCCAGTGGCTGTAAAGGCCAGTGTGGGCAGGCTGTGTGGGGAGCTATGTGACCAGGGGCTGTGTGGCCGGTGGCTGTGGGGCCGGTGACTGTGGAGCCAGGCCTGTGGAGCTGTGGATGGGGCTGGTATGACCAGTGGCTGTGGGGCCGGTGACTGTGGAGCCAGGGCTGTTGTGTTGGGGCTATGTGGGGCTGTATGAGCCGGTGGCTGTGGGGCCAGTGGCACAATAAAGACCAGAACTGTGTGTGGAACTGTGACCAGGCTGTGTGACCCAGTGGCTGCATGACCCGGTGACTGTATGACCAGAGCTATGTGTGGAGAGCTATATAACCAGTAACTGCATAACCAGTAACTGTATAACCAGTAACTGTATAACCAGAAACTATATAACCAGAAACAGTATAACCAGTAACACTGTATAACCAGAAACTGTAAAACCAGTAACTATATAATCAGAAACTATATAACCATTAACCGTATAACCAGAATCCGAGTTTGCATGCCAACACTGGACTCGTGATTCTGGATGATGGCCATAGCTGGCTGCTAAAATCATGGTAGTGACATTGCAGAAGGCTGGCAGACAGCATGCTAATGCCATGCTAGAGATTCTAGATTAGGACAATAGCTGCGAGCTACAGCATTGGTAGAGATGTTGGAGGATAATGCTTGGGGTCCAGAGGCTGATTTGGTCAGTCTACATGCTGTGATTGCAGCAGGCGTGTATAAATACCACCTAAAAGGCAATTATATGTATCTGGATTTCAGACAGTGAATTAAAAGCCCCAGAGAGTGACGAGTGAAATCAAAGCAGGCTTTTGCAGTGTCTGGAAGTGACCTTAAGGCAACCTCGCCTCCTGCCGAGGGACACACACGGAGACGTTTTCTACCTGCCTCTTATCAAAACCTTCAACTTTCTCATGGCCTCCCTGGATTCTAACCGTCTCTTATATATGCATATATCCCTTCCCTCATTCCCTCCATGTTAATCCATTTCTTCTCCTCTCTCTCTCGTTCTTCCATAGGAGCGATGTATGAAACTACCTTTACAGTAGTGTTAAGATGATACAAGGCTATTTCAAAGGTGACCCATTTTACAGAACGCCAGCCCTGCACACTCTGTAGACTCAAACTCTGACCAGGAGTGCAGTGAAATTTGAAGAATAGACATTCCTTACAATATTTGTTGGATGTTGGTCTGCAGTAGATCTGAAGATGATGACCGTGGTGGTCTGATTGGACACTGGGTCTTAGCACAAGACGGCGTAAAGTGCTTCCTCCACTGCCCTATGAACTGCTCTCAGAGGCTAGTTTTGGGTAGTGTACCTCCTGAAAGACTTGTGGACATGCCTCTATGACACACTCGAAGACATTTCGTCCAGGTGACAGACTTTGAAAGGAGATGAGTCATTGGACTGAGAGAAGCAGGGTGGTCATTTCAGTGACCAGTCCAACATCTAGGTCATTCTCACCAAGCCACAGCTCCTTCTTGGTGCACAAACACCAATTCTGGCATGTGATGCGTACAAGTGAGAGATCATTTCCAAATCTAAGACACCTTCCCAATCTTTCTGACACTCACGGGGGAACATAAGGGGCTAAAATCCAGAATCTCCACTGAAATTTATGTAACATTCAGTCCTGCATGGTTCAGCGCCGACCCGTATCTAACACACCTGGGCCAGCCAATCAAAATCTGTCAAAAGTTTTACCATCTGTGGCAAATTATGGCTACAGTTAAATTCTGGAAGAAGCAAAGCATTGAATAGTAGACTTTTCAGAACAGCACGCTGCAGACCTCTCACTGCTCTGCTGGTCTTTCTGTGCCTTTTGTATAAGAAAAATCATCCACTGAGCAAAGACACGTCCAAAAGACGTCAATATAATGTCTTCAAAATGTCCAAAAGGTGTCCACAGAAAATCCCCATTCATAATATTACACCAATTACTGCTCATCCACTACTGTCAAACAGAGGTCCTAGTCATATGTCCAGACACCCATCTTACGCAGACGTCTAGAGATGTCCAGCTGAGGTCAGAGTCAGAAGGTCAGATACTGAGTCAGGCAAAAAGAAGTCTATACTGTCCTTTCTGATGTTGCATATTTTCATCCATTTCTGAGTGAGGTGTTACTAGGCCTGGGACAAAGCAGGACCTCCACCCCCAAGATAAAACCCTGGATCAACATAAAACACTGTCTATTCATCTTCTGGTGGATCAAAACATTGTCTAGACATACCGCTGTTCTGACACAGATGTGCCAAAATCACACAACATTAAGTACCTGTGAAAGCCTGTAAAGAATAGGACTCTGCAGAACGCTTTGCTGTATGGTCTAGAGGGGTATACAGCCACCAGCACTGAGCTGTGGAGCACTGGGACTGTGTTCTACGGAAAGATGCTGCTCAATCCAGAATTCGGAAGAATTGGAGTGTTGGTGATCATCCATTCAACATCCAGTCCTCCCTAACACTCATCCTGAATGCAATCAAATCCTCACTGCAATGTCCATGCACCAAACTGGAAGTAGAAGCTCTTTTTAGGAAACTGGAAGCTCTTTTTAATAGAGTTGACTTCAGAAGACTCGAAGAGGAGTCCATGAACAACTGGTTTTGTAACCACTGTGAATCTAGTAGTGGTGCTCTTATGCTTCTCCGCTCTTCTCCCATCACCATCAGATCTGAGAGCTCCTCCCACGATCCTGCATCCTCCTCGTCACCAGAGACTATCCCGTTTTCCCTTCCCCTTGCTCTTACGAGGTTCTTTACTGCTGCTAAAGTACTGGAGTGAACTCATCAGATCATTATGCATTCTTCTGGAAGATCTGGAAGAACGCAAAACACTCAAGGTGCTCAAGGCCTTTCCGGATCAGCCAGGATTAAAGGCGCCATACAGGCACTCACTAACACACATGTTCAAACCAACACAGCCTCCCCCTCCCAGAAATATGAGATTAAAGGGAGAAAATGAATGAAATTCAGAGCATGGCTACGGCTTCTTTCTTCTCCTCCTTTTTACTGTCGCTCTGCATACAGTTCCACATGCCGTACTGCCGTCAGGCTCAGTGCAGAGCTGATTGCACATGTACTGCATGCATGATGAGGGTATTAGCACTCACTACTGATTCATTCGAACTATACCAATAACCCCTCTCTCTATGAATCTATCTCTCACATGATTAAAGAGAAAGGTTGTAGTCAGCAGATCACGGCTCCTCGGGTTACCATTAGGACCCAGCCTGTTAGCCCTGCACCCCCTAAAGCCAGCCCACTTATGTACAACAGTCTTTATCATTCTGAATAGCACATTATCTGTGGCACCCTTCAGCCTATGATTAGTACCACTCAGGGAGAGAGAGAGAGAGAGAGAGAGAGATTCACCGAGAGCAAAATATAGAGGTGAGAGAGAGTGAGAGAGATTCTATACTAGGGACAAGACACAGAGAGAGAGAGAGAGAGAGAGACATTCTATACTAAGAGCAAATAGATCAGGCAGAGAGAGAGTGTGTGTGTGTGTGTGTGTGTGTGTGTGAGAGAGAGAGAGAGAGAGAGAGAGAGAGAGAGAGAGAGAGAGAGAGAGACACTGCAGTTTCAGTATGAATCAATTAAATGGGAGGTAACAGGAATCCACTGAGTGGTTTCATCTGTCGTCTCCATCTCTCCTAAAAGCCCTGACATCACATGGCCAAAAACACACACAGGCCTTTGACAGGTCAATATGACACCAACCACAATGCAAGACAACGACCCTGGGATATTAATATCAACCAATCTAACAACCAAAAGACACAAAAACCCTGTGTAATATGATGGTTTGACCCATGAATAGTTGATGCAAGGGGTGTGTGTAGTTCGCTGGTCAAGTTTTACAGTCAACACTAATGAGAGACTGTAGCTCCTCCTCCTCAGTGTATATCACAATACCTACATTTAGAGTTATTAATATTCACCTATAACAACTGGGTCTCAGTATCAATGTGTACAAACCCATGCACTCCTGGAACACACATTGCCTACATTCCACCAACGTGAGCCTCACATAAACTTCCTCAGTTTACTGTTTAACAGACTTTTTGTGCCCTTGTGGCTAACTGGGAAATTCTGTGTGTCCCAGTTCAGGTGGTCTAGAAACACCTGTTATAATTTGCCCTAATGAGAGACTTTTCACGGCCTCTTAAAGGCCTCTACACACATTATTTCCATCTTCTACTGCTTTTACAAACACTTAGTATTTAATGCTTTTTTACAAGCAATATAAAGCTCAGAAAATCCTGAGCTTAACCCGCCCATTGTCACCAGTTTATAATGCATTTGTATTAGTTATTTCAATCGTAGTGTGTGTGTGTGTGTGTGTGTGTGTGTGTGTGTGTGTGTGCATCATGTGTGAAAACAGAGAGAGTTTACTGAGTTGACTGCTGTTCAGCAGAGCGGCTGTGAGTCGTAATTTGGTAATTACATCTAAGTGGAGTCATCATCCCTCTCACATAAAAAGAACAGCAGTGGAAGAGAGAGAGAGAGAGAGAGAGAGATACAGACAGATAAAGGTCAACCGCTGTTTTAAAACTCAGTGCAATTTCAGACGATTATGCTTCTATAGGTTTACCTTCAAAATGCTGCGATAAACAGACAGAACTGCTCACATCGTATCTTTTATAACGAGACCTAAAATCTCACCCAAACATCAAGAACAACAAAACAAAGCACATCCAAGGCTGCGTTCAGACTGCAGGTAAAAGTGGCACAAATCCAATAGATTTGTCTGGTTTGTCAGATTATTTATTTAACGTGGCCTCTACCGGATATAACTCCGACTCTGGACGGACCTTAACTGACCCGACTGAGTAAAAGAGCTTTACCGCCCGGCAACACAGGGCTGTCCTCTGTCCTCACATAACCCCTAGGTCAATTTCCGGCATATTTCCATAGTTTCAGGTACCTTTTCATTCTTGTTGCTGTTGCCGTTTTCCTCGTTTAGTGTCCATAAGAGACAGTTACACGTCAGACATTATTTTATGTTATTTTCAAGAGATTATAACTCTCGAACCCGAGTTACATGCCATTCTCCAGGCCTCATAACTCAAGTTCAGAGTCACCTACAGACATTATACACATAACAAACTGCAAGACTACCCTATACAATCATTGTCTCATGTCCCCCTCTGTCTGCGGGCAGGTTGAGCAACGTACACGTGGACGGAGCAGTAAACATGCACTGAATGGTAGGTTACTCTGATCCTGAGTTATGAAGCCTAGAACACAGCAAGTAACCCCTTTCGAGCTGCACTTCCATGGAGTGTCGTGGTTGAGCGTGCTCTGGCCTCACTTGCTGAGGGTTGATAGTGCACTCCGCCTCCACATTAATTACTTTGGGACAGCCCTGCGACAAGCCCTCCGCGTAAACCCGCTCCGCTCAGCTCCTTTGACTTCATATTTCATAATCTTCTTGAAGTAAAGCTGACTTTGAATGCATGTACGTTGGAGTTGTCTCATTAGACAGGGTCGCATTTGTTTGTTTACTCAGCCTACGCTCTCTCACGTCTCTTCTTAAATCAAAGACGCAAAGCGTAACCATGGTAACAGGTATTTTTACCGAGTTGGCTAGATGGGTCCGTTTCCCTTATATGCAAGTATGGTTACGATTGAGTTGGACCAAAGATTGTTCAAAAAGAGGTCAGATTAGCAGGTTTTCCGTCCAACAAGGTCTCGTGTCACTTTGAAAATAGGCTTTAAACACGAACAAATAAACAAACGAATATCGCAGACGACAAATCCACAATTTATATTGCAAAATCAAAAGAAAGAAAGAGTACAATGGCGTATATTAAGCTGTAATTCAACCCGATCCTCGTATATCAATATACACTATATGGACAAAGTGTTGGGACACCTTTTCATTTGTTTCAATTTCAGTTCGGGTGAGTGTTTCCTCATTCTGTCTGTTTGCACGCCGGAAAAAAGTATTCTGCTGTAAATGGGAAAAAAAACCCAGAAGCTTCTGGAAATATCTATTCCGGCAGGGGGCGTTCTGGCTCATGCACAGGTGGAAAAGGAGGGATAGCAGAGACATAGCCGAAGAGGGAAAGTCGGGCCATCAAAAGATTTCTTTTGATGTGGAATCCAGTGTCATTACCTTGGCAACCTTCTGAAGCTTCTGAAGGAGCACTGCGAGGCGAGGTGTGTTTGTTGTGGTGTTGAATTCAAATACCATCAGTTGTTCTCCAGAATCATCCACATTCCCTTCAAAAGAGCGGATCCTGCTTTTGCTGGGGTTGCTGTCTCTATTTCCAGGCTTTCTTGTGTAACAACAAATTATTATTATTATTATTCTAAAATTTCATTAAATAGGTTAAAAATACTTTTAGGGAGCCTTTCTTTTTTTTGTGATGATGTCACTGCAGGCCGTGTCCCTCTGGGGTTGCCGTACCTCCATCAGTAGCGTGAGAACTCTGAGATGGATGGCTGGTGGTTTTATAGCTCTTCATTTGTGGAACTATTCAAGCCACGTTGCACCAAAGTTTATATTTATATCTTACTGCTGTGTATTAATTAGCACATTGCTGTGAGGATTTGATTGCATTCAGTGACCAAAGCACTAGTGAGATCAGGAGTTTGGATGACCACCACCCGACCTCATCTCTACCTCTCCAATTCATCCCAAAAGTACTGGATGGAGCTCCATCATTCCAGAGAACAGTCACACTGCTCTGCAGCTCAGTACTGGGGGTCTTTATACCCCTGTAGCCCAGGCCTGGCATTAGGCATGGTGCCAATGTGTGTAAAAAACACTGTGTATGGTGTAGAAGTATTGATGATGTCCTCAATGCATCCAGGAAAGCGTACGGTTCCATACTGTAATTCATCACAATAACAGTGAATCTGATCACAATGCCCTCCTCTATTCTAATCTCATACAAGTGCACTATGACCCACTTACAGGAACCTGACAAGCATCGCCTCAAGGGATGCCTCCGTCCTTGTAAGAGTGTGTGTGGTGTGTGCACTCACATGCATGTATGCCGGCGTAAATGTGTCTCGGCATGTCTCTCTCTGACAGGTGAGAGATTTCCCATCTTCTATTTCTGCCATCCTGGCAACATCTGTGTCTCCCTGACAAAAATCCCACATCCACGCTGAGAGAGAGAGAGAGAGAGACAGACAGACAGACAGACAGAGAGACAGACAGAGAGACATGGTTCATGATTCATGGTTCTTTTTAAAAGTGTTGTTATTTTTATGATTGTTATTAGACAATACATTGCAATATTAATATAATAATAATAATAATAATAATAATAATAATAATAATAATAATAAAGTATGAGGCTATAAATTAGTTAAATAATTTAATAAATGGTAACAAATCCAGCAAGCAGAGGGTAATGTTTTTAAAATGTTTCAGGAAGGTTAGCTGAAAACGTGTAATAATGAATTGCATCACAACCCTATAAGAATGTTTCTTACACAACATTCTAAGTTGGACAAAAACTAACGTTATTGAAACATCTGAAGTAATTTTCCCAAAACTAAACATATGATAAATAAAATGACTAACACATGAAAAGCCCGTATTCAGTTGTGCAAATAAATGAATAACAGTTGTAGGAGTTTCCACGAAAACAGGACAGATTTAAGAATGAAAATCTTAACACTCAGAACGTCCAAATAACGTTCTAGTAACCAAAAATAACATCGACGCTCTCAGCTGGCGTGGTAATGCAGGTGGAGTAGGCCAGTGGTCAGCATGCTACCACACTATTGATTTTACATGATGGTCGCAGATGGCGTGATAATGCCTGAGTATCATGTCGGAACCGGTCGGTAGCCACCATCTCCCACAAGACAAGAGTGAAGGCCTCCTCCATCCTGAATGCTGTTTGGGCAGCATTCCGTGAAATCACTCGTGATAATATCATATCTAATAACGACCTTTCATCCAGAACCCAGCAGAACGCGGAGAAAGGAGGCGGTGCTTAAAGGCTGATGGTGTTGAATGTTTCGCCGATATTAATTTCTTCACGAAACGCGATGTAAATGCATCTGTTCCCTCTGTCTACGGCGAACTACAGCACTAATAATGTCGGGCGTGTGCTCTCTCATCTCCACTGAATGTAGTGCACTTCAGTTCATTTCAGTCCAAATTAACTTAAACAAAAACAGGCGTAGAGTGCTGAACGCCTCCAATTCAATCTCGACAGTTTCCTCAGACAATAGAGCTTGGAGAGTTTCTTTTTTTTCTATCTGAGTCACGCCAAAAAGGCCTTTTAGCTGATTTTTATAATATCCAATTCAGCTGAGTGTTTGCTTCACTGTCTCGATTGCTTTTAACCAGTTCTCCGTGTGTTGTAACCGTTTTCATGAAGCAGTAGGGAAACGAAGGCTGTGATATTGTGACTACAGTCCCTGTTAAAAGAGATATCAGTCGTACAATACAGCCTTTCATGCACTGCTCCTTAATTTTTGAAGCCTTATGTTATGATATACTCTGGGCTGTGGGGTTTGCGGGGCTTCTAGGCTGTCGAAATACTTCAACTCCCTGAAATACCCAACAATAAAAGTTTCTGCCTAAGGGGGTGTTCAGACAACGTGTTGGGGAATCTCTCGGCGTCTGAACGGCGCTGCTCAGTGTACAGTGTGCTTCGTTTGAAGAAGTGACCAATCGGGATGGAGGAGGCCTTCACGCTTGTCTTATGGGCCATGGTGGTACTTTAATGTGGGACAATATATGGATTTTAACCAACTTCTACTTCACCCAGCAATGGACTGGCGTCCTGTCAAGGGGGTATTCCGGCCTCCAGCCCAAATATTCCAGGAAGCTTCCGACCCACCGACTTTGTTTCACCCCCCAAAGATTCCAAGCAGTAGACATCATGGCTATGAACGTGAATATTTTTGGACATTCCGAGCTTGAAAAAGCTCTCCACCTCTCGCTACAGTGCAACACCTTGTATTTTGTAAAAATGTTCTTTTTAGTAAATAAAAGCTGTGTTTACTGGCCAGGCTACTGGTGTTCTTTACAGTCACTGGCATATGCAAGACCTCCAGAAGGCCTTGAATGATCTATTCATGAAACTGGCCACACCCACTCTCAGTTCATTAGGACAAATTTCCCTGTGCGTGCGGTCCACCACTATGCACGTTTCCATTTTAGGCCTTTATCTCTAGTCACAGAGTCCTGACCAATGGGACTCTAAATCAGTCAGAGAGAGGGGGCGGGGCTAGTGGCATCACTATCCCAGATGTTGGGTTATAGAGGAAAATGAGAACCAACCATCTCCATATCCACCTTCACTACATCCATAAACCTTCTCTGAGGTCCTCCTCGTCTCCTTCTGCCCGGCAGCTGCATCATCAACATTCCGATATATCCACTATTCCTCCTCAACACCTGTCCAAACCATCTCAGCCTGGCCTCTCTTATCTCAAAGTGCTTCACCTTCACCGTCCCTCTGATCTGCTCATTTCTAATCTTCATCTCCGCCACCTCCAGCTCAGCCTCCTGTCTGAAATAATAAAGGATTCAGGTTGTTTTTTTATTTGGACGTATTATTATTGAATATCCTTGTCAGTCGAATCATTACAAATAATTCATCACACCATCAATTATTTCATTTTTTTAACTCTAAAATATTCTGGGTGACGACCTTCTAATCTGTATTTCAGATATACTTTGAAAAACTGTACTTTATCATACCCGCAACCCGACAACCACAACACAACTTGGTGCATTTAACAGTTCAAAAGTGCAATAATAATGTGCAACAGCCCCTCCTACAGGACTCTTTTTTCATGCACTATTTATCTACTGTTGTATATTATGGCAAAGTCTCTATATTATATATTTCCTTCAGAAATTTATACAGTTTTTTTCTTTATTATTTATTTTTATAACTTTCTTCTCTTTCGGTGCTGTGCTGATGCTGCTGCTGGAACCTTAATTTCCCAGGGGCCTCCCAAGGGACCAATAAGTTCTATCTATCCTAGAAAAATGATAGTCAGTTACTTTATTATATATGACTTATACTACTCTAAGTACATCCGTTTGTGATTTTTTTTACCTGTTTACTATTATTCATTTTATAGCATTGTCGCCATTTGAGTCCAACCGTAGTAAGCAGATGACTGAATTTAATATTTACTGAAGTCCAATTTAGTTCAGTAGGTACTCGGACTGAGCTGAAAGAGACACAGCTCTCTTCTCAAAAGTCACATCAGCCGTCAGCACACAAAAAACATCAATGCATGCGGAGAGAACAGCGGGAGAAAGCAAACAGTCGGGATTAAAAGACAACCCCGACCTTTACACAAACTGTAGATATTAGCAAAGTACAGGATACATTCCTGGGACACCACCTACATATAATTACACACGACCAGCCATAACATTACTACCACCTGCTTTTATACTGAGTAGGTCCCCCTTGTGTGCCACGACAGAACTGAACTGGGCATGGACTGTACAAGATCTCTGAAGGTGTCCTGGTATCTGACACCAAGGTGGCATTGTGGGTCCTTGAAATCCCTGTGGTTAATGAGGTGGGGCCTCCATAGCGATGTCGTATTTCTTGCTTGGATTCTGGCTGTCCTTCCTTGGGGCACCTTTGGTAGAGTAACAAGCCTGCAGACTCACAACAATTACAGATCCGGCATAAGCTCTATTATACACATATGGAAGACCTAGTAATGATGGCTGTTTTTCAGGTGTCATGTGTGTGTGTGTGTGTGTGTGTGTGTGTGTGTGTGTGTGTGTGTGTGTGTGTGTGTGTGAATGGAAGAGTAATGACAGATAATCTCCCACAGCTCACTGCTCAAGGAGACACACAAATGCATCAGGATCCATCAGTGCTTAAGTGCTACAGAGGATCTATCAGAGCAGTACACACATATAGTACACACACACACACACACACACTCTCTCTCTCTCTCTCTCTCTCTCTCTCTCTCTGTCACACACACACACACACACACACACACACACACACACACTATGTGTGATTGCTGACATGAACTTTTCTTATCAGAGAGAACAATGTTTTGGTACCTAATGCCTAAATCAGAGCAACTCTCAGCGGTTTCTCTGTGTGAGGGAAAAGAATGGAATTCTCTAAATCTGCTGCTGTTAAACAATAATTTTCCCCAACACTGAAGGTTGCTGGAGTTCTGAATCCAGGGCGCGTACAGATGTGAATTATTAATGCTACATCTGTGCTATAGTATAAGTCAAAAGAAAACTTTATGGTGCTGTATAGAACCTTCCTTTAACCTTTAGAACTCTTTGAAGTTTGGCCTTTACTTTTATTCACCAGTATGAGACAGTCACATGCCAAATATTCATATTTTTCAGGACTAAAAAACACTTTACGTCTCAGAAATCTTGTTCAAATAGATAATTCCCAAGAGTTCTTTGTATTAGGTTTTTATCTAATCCTAGTTATTTGATTGACCCCAGTGAATATATTTCTAATTCTTCCAAATACGTAACAGTGGTTCCTAGTACAATAAAATAAGAAACAACAGAATGTCCTTTATTCATTTTATCCATGCATCGGTATTATATGTACCTGTAGCTACAACAGCAAGACCTCACTGTGCTATAAAGAACCATTTTTAAAAAGGTTGATTGAAGACAAATTATATAGATTGCAAAAACAGGCTTCAATTAAAGGGTTCTCTGTAGTAATGCAAAAAAAGGAGTTTTATCACTCACTATAAGTGGAACCCTTATGGTGCTATATAGAACCATATTAAAAAAGAGGGTTTCCTTGTATGTCAAGAAGCAGTTTTAAGAATTTATACACTTCTTGAATTTTTATGGTTCATGTAGCGAACCTTTAAAGAACTGTTTTTAAGGTCCAGTAT